>CM040242.1:231234967-231834967 GCA_022545495.1 Chrysanthemum lavandulifolium | reverse complement strand
AATGTGTCGGGAATGCTCACCCCTACACCCATATATATACAATAATAAAATAAATACACACGAAAACAAATGACGCTATTATAAAGTGTTGCCGCTGTGCGCGTGTAGTTAGAAATAAGAAACTTGTGGATTTTTAAGTCACCCAGGTTTGTAAGTTGGGTAATAATGGAGGGGTCTAATATTACACGCAGCCAAATTCACAATAGCCAAAAAAAATTCACATGACATCCAATTTAATATCTATACCAAACTAGGGTTAGGGTTAGGGTTTTAGCAATGGAGATTGAAGAAGATACGATAACTGTAACCAACCAATTACCGTTAGATAACGATACTGCAACTGATAACGAACAACTTGATAAAGATATGATTACCGAATCGAATACGAATGACGACTCTTCAGAACCTTTTGCTCCGGCGACAGCGGCGGTGAGCGGTCATATTGAGAATGCGGTGGATGATGACGTGGCAGAGGATGTGGTGGCGGAGGATAAGGAGGATGTTAGTGACGTGACACTGGGTGAAAATGGCGGTGGTGATGACGTGGCAACTGTGGAGGAGGTGGTTGAGGATGTTGCTGACGTGAAAGGTGAGGTTAATGCTGATGGAGGTGAGACGGTGGTTGAACGGAATGATGACGTGGAAAACGACGTAAAAGTCGAAGAGTTTACGGTTATTGAGAAAGACGAGAAGGAGGTGGAGGAGACGAAAAACAAAGAGATGGATGAATTAAAGAATGAGGATAGAGATGACGATTTACGAGTAGAAAATATTGATAATGTCAAAGAAGACGAGGAAGAAAAAGTTGTTACCGAAGAAGACGTTAAGGTAGAAAACATTGACCAAGTCGAACAAGATGAGGCGATGCCAGAAGAGCCGGAAACTGAGGGTAAAGGTGAGGACGATGATGTTGAGAAAAACAATGAGGACGAAACCATGGTTGAACAAGATGAGGAGAAAGAGTTAGATACGGAAATGGAAACCGAGGGTGAAGAAGAAAAAGGCCAAGAAGCGGAGATGGAAACTGAGAATGAAGAAGAGAAAGGTCAAGAAGCGGAAACTGAGACGGAACCAGAGTCGACTAAGAAAGGTAGTAGTCCAGGAAAACGTAAAAGAGGAAAAGCGGCCCCAAAGTCCCCTGCTACACCTAAAAAGACGATAGAAGAGGATGTTTGTTTTATTTGCTTTGATGGTGGAGACCTTGTGTTGTGTGACCGGAGGTAAGTGTGGTAATTGATTGTTCGTTTTAGTTTGTAGTGTTTAATTTAATTGTATATTGATGGTTTTGTTTCTGCAGGAATTGTCCTAAAGCTTATCACGCCTCGTGTGTTAACCGGGATGAAGCATTTTTTCAATCTAAGGGTCGTTGGAATTGTGGTGAGTGGGTTCTCTATTGTTTAATTTAGCCATCTATGTTCCCCTATGTTTTGATAAGTATCTAATCGTAGTTAGCTATATACAGGGGATATTGAAGCTTTAGAGTTTAGATAATGATATTAGAGTTATAGAATTGATGTAAACTGCGTGTCCTTTGAAGTGATCCATCAAATTCATGTAATGATCTGTGCTTGCTTGCAGATGTGTACTTGCTTGATTTGCTTAATCTCAGGGGCTTATTAAATTCCACATCTTCATTTAGATTTTTTTATGTGCTATATCTGAGTTACCCATTTTCGTGTTGTGTACTGTTTCTAAATAGTCTGGCTAGCACTTAAATATTTCTGTAAAAGTTGGTTGCTTTCAAGTACATTCGTTCCTTTATCGTGTAACTAAGGCCACCTAAATGTTTCGCATGTAGTTGCTCAAGAGTATTTTGCATTGTTGCTCAGAAATTATTGGCTTTGACAATAGCTGCTTAAAGAAAAGAAAATCGGAAGTATTTGGAATTTAGAGATAGAAAAATCAATATCCTATCCTAATCCTTTAAATAATTTTAATTATGATATTTTCTTACCTTTGATTTCAGGTTGGCACATGTGTAGTATCTGTGAGAAAAAAGCCGATTACATGTGCTATACTTGCACATATTCTTTATGCAAAGCATGCACCAAAACCTCTGTTATATTATGTGTTAGAGAAAAAGAGAAGAAAGGTTTGTGCGAGGCTTGCATGAAAACTGTGATGCAAATTGAAAACCAAGAAACTCAGGTATGTTTGATTTTATCAGTCTCTTTCTAGTTTTCTATGGACGTTTGATTGTAGAAATGAACTCATCAAGGATCCATTTAATCGTTTTGTTATTCGATATATCTTTTTTAGCTATGCATAAGGGATTTTTTATGCGTACTGAAATAATTGGTTGCTAGTTTATGTTATATAACTACATATAAGTACTTCAGAATATGATATGGATTCATGAAAACTAGTAGCTGGCATTTATTTGCTGCAACGTTACTCTAGGTCTATGAGGTTTTTGCATTTTTTAGCCCATATAGGTCTATTTTTTCTAGCTGTTTGTGACTATATAGCTTCATGTTGAGGGGGCAGTTTATCTAGACTTGAGTGTCTGAAAAACTTCTAAACACCAGCGGCTTTGGTGTCTGTCAGTAGTTATTAAGTTACAACTACAAGACTTCAGAAACTTTTTAATCTTTTTAATGAAAGTATCTGAAGAGTAAACCATCACCTGCCTTTGTTAACACCCTTGTTTCACGACTCTACTTGAGTTGGCTTATATCTATTATTGCATCAAACTGAATACTCAAACTGGTATCCATTAATTTGCAATTAACAGAAACAAGATTTTATATGCCTTAGACAAGCTGCCATCAAATAGGTTTGAACTCAGTGTTATACTTCTAATTTCGTTACTGCCAAGAAATTATAAGTAGCTCTATGAAGTATGAACATAATGTATTACTTTTAGGTTAGATTTCGTTATTTTTTCAAGCTGTTCCGATTGGGCCAACCCACAACCATTTCATCAATTTCTTTGAATTTTGTAAACTAACTGATGTATTTAGCATGATTACAAGTATTATAATTACTTATATATAAATCATATTATGCTCCAAGTATTGAATACACGTTAGGCGGTTTTGATTAGTTTGCACATTTGACTTGTCTTACTTTTTAGTTTTTTATAGAAAACCCGTTTGACCCTTTAATAATCAAACTAATTTGACCTGTTTCAACACACATGCTGTTCCTTAGCTCTTTGTTTACTGCTTCGTCTTTATAGGTTTCATGTGCTTTGTCCCAATTTTGTAGGGAAATGCAAACTTTGATGACAAGAATAGCTGGGAGCATCTTTTTAAGGATTATTGGACAGAGACAAAAGCAAAGCATAATTTGTCTTTAACAGAACTTTCTCAAGCTAAGAACCCTTGGAAGGGATCTGGAAAACAAGAAAGCCCTATTGCACAATCTGATGTTAAAGATGATGATAATTTGGATTCAAACAATCCCCCTGAGACCCCAAAACCAAGAAAGAGCAAAAGAAATGCTAAGAAGCTTAAGTATGCTGCTGATGAAGACGACTCTAATACTAGAGCAGGGCCCTGCAACGGTGACTGGTTATCGAAAGATCTTCTGGAATTTGTGACCCATATGAGAAATGGCGACACTTCTGCTATATCTCAGTTTGAAATACAAGATTTGTTGCTTGAATACATTAAAAGGAACAAACTTCGTGATCCTAATCGTAAAAGTCAAATCATATGTGACGCAAGACTTGAGAATATTTTTGGTAAAAAACGTGTAGCACATATTGAAATGTTAAAGCTTCTAGAATCTCATTATCTTGTGAAAGAGGAATCTCAGATAGATGATGTTCAGGGGATAGTTGTAGATACTGAAGCTAGTCCAGTTGATGACAAAGACAGGAAACGTAAAGGGCGAAAGAAAGGTGATAGGCGGGGACCGCAATCCAACCGTGAGGATTATGCTGCTATAGATATCCACAACATAAATTTGATTTACCTGAAACGAAAGTTGGTGGAGGATTTGCTTGATGATATGGAAACGTTTCATGAAAAGATTGTTGGTACTTTTGTTAGAATTAGAATCTCTGGTGCTAATCAGAAGCAGGACATATATAGACTGGTGCAAGTTACAGGTATCTTGCTGTGTTCTCTTTGCTGGTATAAAATTATTTTGGCAGCTGTAATTATCATGATAAGGGAGTTTTTGGGTTGTAAACTTTCTTTAACGGCTTCGTGTATAGGTACTAGTGAAGGAGCACGGTATACACTTAGCAAAAGGACGACATGTACCATGCTTGAGATCTTGAATCTTGACAAAACTGAGACCATATCCATCGATAGCATTTCGAATCAAGAGTTCACTGAGGTGATTAGAATTTTTACTATCGTCGAATCTTATGCTTCTTCATAGGTTTTTGGTTTTTTCTTGCTACATCTTCCCATAATCAAAAGTAGACAGGAATAAATACTATATCTCAACTGTAAGCAAGTGAAAGATCTGTCATGGACACAATAAGCTATCTAATTATTGTTTTAATCCTACTTATTAATCCTGATTTGTCCAGAAGCTTCGTCACCACTCAATTAGATTATGAATGGGAAAGATGTGTGTCTTACTTTAATAGTTTAATTACATCAGTTATAATACAAATTGGGTTTTCTGTTTAAATCAGCTGTTTGTTGCAACACTATGCTCTCAAAATCATTCCAGTGTCATTTCACTTTAATGTTTATGTATTCTTTACGCACTTAAAACATCTGTTTTTATGCTGTCACGAGTTTTAAATATGTTGAACTATGTGTTTTGTTTCTGGTAGGATGAATGCAAGCGTCTTCGGCAGAGTATAAAGTGTGGGCTTATAAGTACGCTGACAGTGGTATGTTCTACACCATATTCCACAAAGATGAATTAATTCAAAGATCACGCTCATTCTTTTAAAATTTATTGTTGCTTACAGGGAGACGTTCTGGATAAAGCCAATGAACTTCAGGTGGTTAGAGTCAATGATGTAAGTTCTATACAGTTAGGTTTTTTTATTGTTCATGAAACCATTTGCTCACACACAGAACATTTTACAGTTATTTGAGATTCCCAAGAGTTCCAAAAACATTGTAGAATATGGAAACATATTTCATATAAACTACCACATGAGAAAGACAGCTTAACAAGGTCATCATATTAGACCTTAATAACGGAAGTTGTAGGTTGTTGTCAAAGGCTAATAATGTGATGCTTTAAGGCTTTTGTGGGTTTCGTGCGTCTGAGCTAAAAATAGTTGAGTAAGATGAGAGTTTATGGTCTACTTGAAGGTACTTATTACTAAAGATATGTATATCAATGAGCGCTGGGCAGAGAAATAATCTTCTTCTGAATAAGAAATTGACCATGCACAATTAAATTATTTTTCTTGCATGAAGAAGTTTGAGGGTGAACTGCTAAGATCAGGCTAACATAATAAAAGTTATTTTGAAGCTATTATTCATTAGTAAAGCTAAACTATTTCATTAGCATTATTTGAGAAAGCTTCCTGTAAGTGATAACCATAATAAATCTTCCAATTTCGTATGGTGTGTAACTGGATTTAGGTTGTATAGAAATTAGAGCTTAGAGGTAAAGCAGTGCTAGTAACTGGTAGTATACCGAGGAATAGAAAATTGTGTAAGCAAATTGTAAGATCCTTTTTTTTGTTTTCTTATATCAAAATTAGGAACAAATTGTTCAAATTTCAAATTAAAGGATGAAAATTTGGGAAATTTTAGTCACTTCTTCCCGTTTTACAAGATGTCTGTAGGAGGGTTATAACTTTGAAATAGCTCTAGTGGTAATATGATGATAAGCTCATAAGCTGAATGGGTTCAACCGTTCAACTCGCAACCGTCGTGATCTATTTAATCTATGATTGTAATACTTTAAAAGAAAATGCCCATTTGCCCCATTAGTACACTTTGTGCAACCCTTTTCAACCTACATTTAATTATCATGGATGTTCCTCTAAGGGCTAATTCTGCTACGATTATCTGTGTGATTGTGCAGTGGCTTGAAACAGAGACTGTACGGCTTAATCATCTTCGTGATCGGGCAAGTGACATGGGGCGCAAGAAAGAATATCCTTTATCATTAAAGTTAAACTATTATATATTTTCTTGTATATATTCCTGGTTTTCCAAGGTATTTTGATATAAAAGAAATCATCACACATAATAATTATTAATAAACAAGATAATGATTATAATAATAAGCAGACATGGACTAAGTTCTGCAGCACGAGAAACTTAGTTTAATGTTTTTATGTAATATAGTTGATATGTGTAGTAATGAGAACATGTTTATCCAGTTGAAGAACCCTAATGAAATTTATTTAAAAGATTGATGAAAGCAGGTTGTACAGACTGAAAATAAATAATCTTTAGAACTTTTAAGTATTACAAACATAAATCTCGATTTAAAAAGTTAGTCTTGGAAAAAGTAGTTTCTGTTTAGGCCACATGAGAATATTAGTTTTTTCTTTATTTCGGAATGGGGTGATCCTTGACCTGCATTACGCTCAGAGAATGTGTAGAGAAGCTAAATCTTCTGAAGACACCCGAAGAGAAGGCACGCAGGCTCGAAGAATTTCCATTAGTACACGATGATCCTACTATGGATCCGGATTGTTCTGAAGACGAAACTGAAGTGGATGATAAGAATCAAGGTAGTTTCTTGTTTTTTTAGTTTGATTTATTTTTACCACTTACTATGTTCTTAAAACTTAATAATCAACTACATAACGTAGTTCCAAATACCCTCTATCTTTTGTCGAATCATTATGAAACTGTTCATTCAAAACTGAATATTTAACTCTTCCATAACTAGATAATATATCATTTATAAAACGCACTTCCAAATACCCTCTATGTTTTGTTGAATCATTATGAAACTGTTCATCCAAAACTGAATATCTAACTCTTTTTTTTTGAACAGCTGAATATTTAACTCTTACTAGATAATCATAATCAAAATCTGGTTATCTAAGCACAAATACTGGTTATTGGAACTACAAGTCACATCAACTAAGTTAGTTTCAAAAACGCAAATCCATACATCCTCTTAGAAATTAGTTATCTAATAATTGCTTTTGTTTGTTTGCAGAATCCTACTCGAGATCTGACAGTTTCAACAGGTTCAACAATAAAGGAAGGGATCAGTTTTCCCCAAGAGGAGATTATACTTCTAAAGAATCTTGGGGTGGTGGTACCCCTAAGACTCCGAGTTCATCCAAAAATTATGAATTCAATAGAAACTTGTCAAATAAAAGTTTCTCTCCCAAGCCAGAAGATGCTACTACCTCAAGTTTCCAGATGCATACTGACAATTCCTCATGGGATCAAGGACGTGACCCGTTTCTGCAGCAACCAGTCGTATTAGAAAAGCCAACTGTAGCTTCAACAAGAGAAACTCCCGCTGCACCAGAATCTACTCCCAAAGTAAACGAAACAGAGAAAATGTGGCATTACAAGGATCCATCTGAAAAAATTCAAGGACCCTTTTCTATGGCGCAGTTGCGTAAGTGGAACAAAAACGGATACTTTCCAGCCGGTTTAAAAATATGGAGAAAGAGTGACAAGGAAGATGACGCCATTGTTTTAAATGATGCATTGGAGGGTAAATTCACAGTTATTAACCCTAGAACAGTAAGTCATGGAGCTCAGATTTCCGATATTAATCCCGCTCCTGATAGTAGACGTGACTTCGCTAATTTCCCTTCACCTACGCCAAACAAAGGCACTACTGGTTGGACCGGGGGACAAGCTGGCTCACAGACAGGTCCTAGTGGAAATGAGGGACTGCTATCACCTACACCAAATAGTGCCCACGTGGTTGGTGCTTCGGTCTGCCCTTAGTTCCAGGTGGAAACAAAGAAGCTAATTCTTTAGGATCTGGTGGGTTTCTACATTCCAACCTCACGATCTTTCCAATCCTGTCTCACTTGCTGTTGCACCACAAAACATTGAACAGGGTATCCAAAATTCCGTCCAATCTTCTCAGGTTCCACCACCCAACAATAGCATGACACCTCAAATGGTGCAGTCTGTAAGCGGTCAAAATCCACAGGGATGGAGTGGTGGTCCCCCACAGAATTTACAGCCAAATCTGGTTATGAATATGGCGGGACTACAGCAGCTAGCATATAACCAATGGGGCGGTGTTCCGAACATGGTTCAGAATCCTAATCTTGCTGGAAATATCATGCCTCAAGAACAATGGGGACAGTTTCCTTTTCCTGTTACTCAACCAAATATGCAGCAGCCACAACAGCCGCAGCAGCAGCAGCTGCAGCCACAGCTACAGCCACAGCCGCAGCTTCAGCCTACACAGCCAACACAAACGAATGTCAATTGGGGCCCAATGGTTCCAACACCAAACATGGGATGGGTTGCTGCACCAAATACTAGTATTCCGATGAACGTTCAAGCAACATGGGGCCCCATGGTTCAAGGTCAACAAGTAACCGGGACTGTTGATCCAACTTGGGCTATGCAAGCTGGGAGTGTTGGTACAGTCCCAGGGAATGTACAAGCAGGTTGGGTTCCTCAGCCGGCAGTTCCTGGGGCCGTGACAACCCAAAGTTGGGTTCCTACTCCGGTTCAAGGTAACCCTGGTTGGGTGGGACCACCTGGGACTCAAGTAGCTCCGAATGCTGGTTGGGTTGGTGCACCAACTGTGAACCAAGGACCTGCTAATATCAACACCGGGGGTTGGGTGGGACCACCTGGGACTCAAGCTGCACCGTTGCAAATCAAGGTGGGTCCCACCAGCTGGAAATCAAGGAACACCACCGCCACCTGGAAGTAACAACAGTCAAAATGGGTTCACCATCACCGAGTCGTGGGAATTGGGGTGGAAATGATAGAGGTAATTTCTCGGGACAAAGAAGGAATTATAACAGAGATTCTGGTTATCATGGCGGCGGTGGTAATAGACGGAATTTCAATAGGCAAGATTCGTTCCATAACAATAGTGAGTCGAACCACCATGATGGTGGGTCTTACCGTAACGATGGTAGGTCATACCACAACGAGGGTAGGTCGCACCATAAAGATGGGTCGTTTCGTGGCGGATCAGGAGACCAGGTTGCTAGATCTTCTGACGAGTAGCTATTGTAGTCACTAGGAGGTAAAATTGCTACTTTCTGCATCAACTGGATGCTGCCGGAGCTTTGTTTAGAGCAGTTGACAGCAGACATAACTTTTTGTATAGCAATTTTTGGAGTAGACTTTACTTTTGAGAATTTATTAGTAGCTATAGAACTTGTGCAGTATATGCAGGTTATGCGCTCGCATTGCCTGCCCGCGAGTGTTTACTTGGTAGCAGAAGTTATATGTAGTTTGCTTCTTTTTTATACATCCGTGGAGGAAGCCATAGTTTTCAACTTTGCAACTTTTGGGCATAATAGTCCGGTTTTACTTTTACATGTGAATTTTCTTGCACGGAGTATTTGTTTTAGAAATCCAGGAATTGGTTATTTTTTAGACATTAAGCAATATTCTTATCGAGAACCTTAGATAGATCTCAGTCATTTTGATTACCATTTTCCAGACTTTAAATGAGCTAAATAACAACGCGAATAATCTTTAAGAAAGCGTGAGGAATGAGAATTTGGTACAAGTTAATACATGGCGATTGGAATTGCTAACTGGTTGATGTTAAAGCATCATGAAAAACTACAAAATTGATGTTAAAGCATGTTGAATTGTTTAGATCCTTTCATGTTCAAAAGTAATGTTGAATTGTTGAGTATGTTTGTGAGTGAAAAAAAAAAAGAGTTATCTGTAGTACTTTTAACTTATTAAAAATTAAAGACCACACTCACAACAAACCCAACATTATCTCTCACGTTCAATTAGAACATAAGAGGATTCTAGTCTGTTTTCTATCTTCATCGACAAACTTTGTCTGCGGAAGAAGAGACACATTTAAAGTCTTCCTCTACAAGAAAGAAGACTGTTTTTTGTGCGTTTGAAAGAAATGAATTAAAGAGAAATAGATAGCGTTTGTGTTGAAGAAGGCAAAGTTTATGTCTAATTTTTGAAGAGGTAAGAAGTGAAAAGAATCATTTATGTCTGGAAAAAAAAAACAAATAAATATATCTACGCGCCCGCAGACAAAAAAAATGAAAAGAAGGAAATAATGTTTCTTTCAAAAAAAAAAACAAAAACAAATGACACATGTTCTTAAGTTACTGATAAAAGCTTACGTTTATTGTTAGCAAAACAAACCCAAATTATATAAATATCAACGTGATTCAGTTGGCAAAATTTTGTAACTATATGATTCAAACGCGAAATGTTTTGTGTTTACTACTAATGCGTACACACCTGAAGTACTTTTGCCGTATAAATTAGTTAGTAAAAAACTCCGATACCATGATTCTCCCAAAAAAAAATAATAAATAAATAAATAAAATAACAACTTTATCTTAAAAAGTGTTACTAAACCATAATAAATTTTTTTTTATCAAAGGGTTTGTGTCTATCTCATGTTTTGTGATAAACTCTCCAATCAAATGATTGTGGATTCAAGTCCTGTTTAAGAAACGTAAGAATATTGAGAAATGGTTAAAAAAAACTTTTTTACATCGACATTATAAAATATGTTTAAATAGAATACTAAAAAAAGGGTTGTGTTGGTAGTAGTCCACACTAGACTAGAGAGAGTCCAAGACAAAAGCCCAACCTTGTATCTTTATCAGTTTAATAAAGTACAACAGCAGCAGCATACAAGATAGTCATTTCTGAGGATAGCTGGCTGATTAGTGTTGTCAGCAGCACCTTTGGTAGACTCACCATTTATTAGTACCATATATCTTCTTGTTGTTGATGTTTTTGTATCAAGTATTCTTGTTTATTTCTTATGTAGTTATGTTTACCCAAAGGCTTATGATATTTGTCTCCTTTATATAAACATAGTTTTCCCTGTTAGTATTAAAGTGGTTTATGTTGATGCACCAAGGTTGGAGAACTAGAATACTAGTTTGGCTGTAAGAATTACTATGGGTATGGGTATGGATATTATTGAGTTTGAAACCCGGTTTCTAAAACACATTTCTTATCCTTATACCCCTAGAACAAACACTACCTAAGGCTTCTTAGTTATATAGATGGTTCTTGTATCATGTCATAGTTTGGTGTTTCCTTTATGGGTATAGGAGTAAAGTAATGGGTTTCATTTCCTGTGATAGTGTTTGGTACTTAGGTTGATAGGTTTGCGTTTTGGAAAGTGGGTGTCAAACCCAAAAGTTTAAGCTTTTGTAACACCCACCAACAAGGTTGTGTTTCTATCTTCTCATACCCATATCTTTGATTGTCACCAATTAAGTGTTTGCTTCCAAAGTTATTTATCGACTTTCACTTTCCCATTCTAGCATTAGTTTGACCCGATGACAAGATTGTATTTAGTTTACCTTGAGGATTGTTCTAAGGGAAAATTGACATAATAAATTTTAAGACTAGGCGTAATAAGCCCATTGTACACGCGTGAAGTATGTCCAAGCGTGAAGTATGTCCAACGACGTGTTAACCTTGCTACACACCACATTGTTCACGCGTGAAGAGCCAAGAAAATGGGTGGTTTGGTGATCGGTTTCACTGAACGAAAAAAAGGATTTTTTGTGTGAGTGTAGTGTGCGGTATGTTTGTGTTTAAGTGGGGTATAGGTAAGTGGTAATGAAGGTGTTAACTACTACGGGGCTTTGGTGGTAGGAGTCGATGCTGATGCGGCTTTCATGTGGGCATGTGTCACGACCACACCACTGTCTAATAAAAACTATGTAATAAACTAATAATCATACACTCCTTAAACTATGTGCTTTTTCTCTAGGGGACACTTCGCGATAGAGGAAGTAAATTATTAGGTTGGCTGTATCACTGTATGAGCCCTCAGCGCCAATCTTACATTCGAGTTTGGAACAAACCTTAACTCAAACTACAAAACTAGAACGTAACGATCTGTGACTAGTTGGAGCGACAAGGAACGGCACATGAATTCATGCCTCAAGTTAGATGGCACACTTCTGTATGTCAATCACCATTAGTAGAATTGAATTAGTAATAAACCACTTTGATTATCTGTTGGTTAAATATATTAATATCTATGGTTAGTAATATTAATCTTAGGACTTTAGGAGAAGTTCATTTGTAGTGGCCCGGCGACATTAGTCCAGACAGCTGCTATAGGCCGAACAACAAAATGTAGCCCATAAATAGCAGCAACCTAAAGAGTGAAGGAAGAAAAGTAGCATGTTGGTTTTGTCAAAATCAGAATTCTTATTCATCCGTTAATTTTAAATTGAACTATCAGGTAAGCGAAGGCTGTGAAATGAATGAATGAATGGCTGACTACGCGACACTTGGACTTCCCTTGGCTGCTGCTCATGTAGATGATCACCCGAATAATAACTTTCATCATCAACAAATACAAACCGCTTACAAATGGCGTTTGCTTTTATCTTATGATGGCACTCGATTTCAAGGTTTCACTATACTCTTCGTTGTTATGACTTCATTTTATTTGACAAATACTTTATGCCCTGCTCGCCTGGTCTAAGCATGGATTTATTATATTATAACTTCATTCAGAGTGTTGAAATTTTTTATTTTCATTTGTTTGTTCATTATCATGTCATAGTTCTAAGTCTTTTTTATAATAGGTTGGCAGTATCAGCCCATAACGCCAACTTTACAGTCGAGCTTGGAACGAGCCTTAACTCGAGCTACAAAACTAGAACGTAACGATCTGTGTTTAGTTGGAGCGAGTAGGACCGATACAGGAGTTCACGCCTTAGGTCAGGTGGCACACTTTCTTACACCTTTCAATTATGACTACGACAGATTGGAAGATATGCACGCAGCACTAAACGGTCTTCTTCCTCCCGACATTCGTGTTAAAGAAATTAGCCCTGCATTGCCCGAATTCCATGCTCGTTTTTCTGTCACAGGAAAGATTTATCATTACAACGTGTATAATGACACAGTCATGGACCCGTTTCATCGTTTATATGCTTATCATAATCTTTCAAGACTCAATATTTGTGTCATGAAGGAAGCTGCAAATTATTTTCGTGGGAAACATGATTTTTCTGCTTTTGCCAATAAACAACGAAATGACCGTGTAGTTAACCCTGTCAAGAACATATTTCGACTCGATATAATTGAAAAGGTAATTAAGTTTTTCATGCTCAAGCATTCATTTTTTTTGGCACTAGTAAACTTGATAGGTTTTGTTCTCAGGGGCCCATATTGCGGATTGAGGTTGAAGGCTCCGGCTTTCTCTATAGACAAATCCGAAACATGGTATGGTATATTACTACTACTACTACCACTCAAATCTCCTAGAGTCGAGCATCTGAACATTTTATTAACAGTAAATTGTATTACTATTTTAGGTTGCGTTATTGCTACAAATTGGGAGGGAGGCAATCCCACCAGACATTGTTCCAAAAATATTGGCAACACGTGATCGCAAGGAACTTGCAAAGGTAGCTCTTGTAGCTCCACCTCATGGTCTTTGTCTAGCCCAGGTCAAGTATAATGAGGAACATCTCCTTCTTCCTGAGGATGGGCCTGCGACTAGTTTCGGTAGGCATCATACCATAAGCAAATGTAAGCTCCAATATTACTGATTAGTGAGCTGCTGCATACATGACTATGATGATTCACTTTTTTGAAGTAGCACATTGTGTCATTGTTTCTTGGTTAGAGTTATCATTACATAACTTTAGGGGAGATGCTCATTTTGTTAGTTGTCATCGTTCCATATAGGTGCTTTATTAATACAAGTAAAACTTAATCTTCTTGACACTGTCCACGTGTGTATACACAAAGTGTGGTAGCCGGCCTACTGTAAAAAAGTGGGTTTTTTCTGACCAGAAAGTTCTGCGTCAAGGATCAGATGCTACCTGAGTTTTGCGTAGAGCAGTTCACAGCAGATTTAAAATTCTGTACAGCAAATTTTGGGGTTATTACTTATTAGACTTCTTTTGGGACTGTTGAAAGTGATATAGGACTCGTGGAGTGTATGCGGCGTATTTACTGACGTTACTATTTTCATGTGATAAAAAATATATGAGATACAAGTGACTAACCGGCTGCCCTTGATTGGCATAGTTGAGAAGGGCTGTTTGGCTGTATTGAATTTTCAAACAAGTTTTATTCTGCATTTGTGCTTATTTGGAGCTGATTTTATCATGGTGATAGCATGTTTTATTTGAGTCTTCTTGTATTGCGGTTACGCTCTGTTCTCAAGTCTAAATTTTAAGGAATAGAAGGGGATGGGATGGGATTGGATGGGAAGGGCAAAGTAAGGGAGGACATAGTAAAGAAAGTGATTATTTATTTTTGTGTTCTTGAGTTTATTTTTTAAGTAGCAAGAAGCTATCCAAATTACCCGTATACTCTCAAAACTATATAGATTAGTTAATTAATTTTTGCACAACAAGATCATACAGCAGTCACAAACAAACAAAAATCCTACACATGATTAAACATATTAATAAGATTATCATACTTATCCACTAATATATGCACTGGGCACAACTAACCAAATACTGTACCAGCTACCCAAGTAAGGCCAAGTACCCAAATTATATATTATATATATATACTAAAACTCATTGGGGATGAATAAGATCACAGATGAATAAAGACCGCGCATGAACAGTCTGTGAAAAAAAAAAAACAAAAAACTTTAGCAAATTCATTCCCGTGAATAAATGATCGAGGCAACGACTCTGTCGCAACGCCGCGGTTAACCCGCTAGTATATACTAAAACTCATTGGGGATGAACAAAGACTCGTCCACGATGAGAACCCGCATGAACATGAGCAAAAAAAAAAAAAAAAAAAAAAAAAAAAAAAAAAAACTTTAGCAAATTCATTCCCAGAAATAAAATGATCGAGCGCAACGCACTCTGTCAGAACGCAGCGGTTAACCCGCTAGTTTATTTTATTTTTGAAAGGCTTCCTTTATTAATAAAAACAAACAAAAAACACCCGCATGGCCGCATGGGTAAAAAGGAGGCAAACCAGGTACCCAATATTACCAATTAACATTATATTTATCCATATGCACAACCTATTACCTGAATTTCACATCAGGTTTCACAACCTAGGTTGCACGCATGACAAATCCATGACAAACAAAGATAGTACTAGACAAAATATATATGCATGACAAACAAACATATTAAAAATCCAGTGAAGATTATGAATCGTTGCTGTAACTAGTTGCTTTAACTAGGTCAAATTTATGGATCGTGAATGATAAATGAGGACATAATGGTAATTTAACAAAAGCCCATGTTGTTAGTTACCCACTTCCCCTCCTAATCCCTCCAATTTTGGACGGAAGACATATACACAAAAAAAAAACCCATACATTCCCTCCCTCCCATCTTCCCGTACCTTACCTTTCTCTCTTAAAAAAAACTCGAGAACATCATTCTTTTCAATTTCCCTTCCCATCCCTTATCTTTCCATTTAAAAAAAATAATAATAACAAATAAATAAATAAATAAGCGTTTAGAGTTTATTTTAAAGTGCTAAGTTATCTCTTGGTATAAGATTGTGTCTTGGTTTAGACAACACTCTTGAGGCTTGTCTCGGAGTTTAGTTGTTTTGTCTTTGTAAGAGAGCCACAAAATGTCTGCAGTAAACTCTTATTCGTTGATTCATTAATAAATTTTTCCGGAAGCACCGTCCTCTTTTGCTCAAAAAAAGTTGAATGTAAATAGGTTACTTTAGCATTTTAGATATAACTAGACGATTACCGGCGCATATGGAATGAATAGAGAGTAGGGGCATGGTAATAATTTTACACATATGGAATGAATAGAGTATGGGCATAGTAATAATGTTACAGTTCTCATTCAGAGAGTTTTTAAACAAATGTGTTTTCTTTTTACATATAGTATAAATTACTTGAATAAGTAAATGAATTTTGTAAGTGGGAATAATATTCTTGTAAAGGTTAGGTGAGTTTTGATGTTGTTGAGATTGCTTAGCTGAAGTTCTTATATGTTAACAAATTGGGAAGTGATTTTCGCACTTTAAATTTTGATTTGACACACATCAATGTACAAGTAAAATAAGCATTCTGTGACACTCTTGTGTGTGTTTTTTATGCACTTTTACACAGTTCTTGCTACCGCTGTGTACAAACTCTAATTCACATGTCGACCAATAGCCAATTCTGCTAAATATCTTTACTCTTTATAAAGCATTTAGGACTTTTAATTTTACAAATCTTAAAAATTTTAAGCTTACACACTTGGTATTATTAGTAATTTTTGAAATTAAAATTTTAAAAACACACTAATTGCACATTAAATTATGACATTAAATTGGATACATGTTACGATAAATAAAATATAACTAATACACTGAATTTAATATTTTTAGAGTTAAAATTAATAACTTTTTGAATTTGCATATATACTAATATGTAATATTAATTTTTCATAGTCTCACAATATACACACAATTTCTATAAACTATCTTTTATAGAAAATCGTTAAATAATATTCGGCAAAAAAACGTAAAATCATAAAATCGTTAAACAACATTCACCTCCGAACCGCTGCTTTACGCGGGTACCATGCTAATACATATATATTTCTTCAGATATCTTAGTTTACTTTTTCAATGCTTGTTCATATGTCAGATATCCGGTCGTCGTTCAAAATGCTTTTTTATATTACATGACAAGTCAACATTGTTATGAGACGAAAGAAACAATTACTACTTTAAAGATAAAAGAATAATACTTCTTTCAGCCAACAAAATACAGATAGTTTTCAAAAAAAATATAGCAATTCTTTTTCCTTATTTTCTTAAGCAACTACACTTTTAAATGCACAGGTAAACAACACTCACTCTTAAGGGGTTTGCACCCACAACCACGAGATTGGGAAATACTTTAATCACACGAAAATACCGCTAGGTAGAAGGCCCACTGAACACGACTTCACGAGTACATATTACTGTAGTACTACTGCTTGGAATTCGACATTATATATGTACAAAAGATGTCAATACACTGATGATATATTAAAAGAATTATTAGTTCCATATGCCATATGCTTCATGAATCGGGTAATCTTATCTATCAACTAAGCCGAGAGTTTAGAAAGCTCTATCCCAAAAACGTGCCTAAATGCTTCATGCATTTAAAGAATAAAGTTGCCTTCAGACGGTATTAATGTACACCAAAGAGTACCGAAAATGCCAATGAATTTATGGAGTTGTGTATGTTGATGCATGCAATCTCGCTACATGAGTATACGAATGGTAGCAAGACCAACAGCTGATATGGAGATGAGGGTTCCTATGCAATACTTGATAACATCATACTTTGCGGCTTCCAGTTGGGCTCTTAATCCGTGAATTTCCTATGTTTGCAAACAAAACACGAATTCAAATGTAAATGACTCTGCTAACCATGATTTCCTATCTTTGTAAATAAACAAAATATCAGATATCAACTTACTCGGTCAAGCTTGTTAGTGAGGTTGGTGGTTTCTGCATTCTGATTGGCAAGCTCGTCGCGGATACGCCTGCATGTAAGTTAAAACTATCAATCTTCTACCATTCATAATGACTTCTAAATTAATCATTGTTAATTCAATCCAAGTACAGATGTCCTTTATCATTCAAACATTTTATTCATTTGGAACTGAATCATACATTTTTATTAAACAATCGGCAAGTGTCACCAGTTTGAAGCATTATAAGTTTTTTTAATTAAACTGATAACTTTTTATAATAATTTCCAACCAATACCTCAAAATATTGGGTACAATTATGTTATAGCTATTATAACACTTAATAGACATATATTACGGCTTAGTGAAGTAACTTTTTCCAACACAAATGAAAAAAAGCCGATTATAACATAAACAAGCAGGCACATAAAATCAAATCCAATAAAAATTTCTTGAAAATCCACAGGGCAATACAGTCATCAGGAAGTGAAAGTGAAGTATTTTCTGGATTTGTCAATTTTAGTAATGAAAAAGAAGTTTAACACTTAATAGACAGAGGATGTCCCTCAATGCTAACATGATTTACATGCACCTTAAATAATTGATATGAACTTTAACAAGTTATAGAAGATCCTTACCCTCTTTCAAGATTTAAATCTAAGCGCTGACCTGCAGTGACCTTGTCGATCTCATATCTATAAGATTGAGATAGATGGTATTAGATATTTAAACAAGTAGAGGTAGCAAGATGGGTGGGTTGGGCGGATTGGGTAATGGGTCAAAACAGATTTAACTGAAACTAGCTTTTAAGTAGATTTCAAAATGGGTTGTGCAACATGTTGACCCACAAACAAGTTTTGTAGATATTAAAAAATAGCATATTATTGACTAACTCTTTAGCCATGATAATGAAATCAATATTTATAAAAAATCTAGATACCCAAGGTCTTTGGCCTAGTGGTATGTGAGCATCCTCACCAACCAATAGGTTGTGGGTTCAAGCCTCGTTGGAGACATTTGTGAATTGTGAGATAGGTGGTATAGGGGTGTGAAAAAATTGACGTTCTGAAAATATAAAAAAATAAAAAATTATCTAAATCTTTTAATAAACTATTAAGGAGTCTGTATTGTAGTTTAGACTTGGAAGACATTCAACCCGTTTGATTTAAAACACAGCCCAAGTTGACTCATTCATAAGTAAAGGGGTTGAAATCGCTACTTTGTATCATCTGATAAATATGAATATTGAAAAGACAAACCTCAGTTCACTTCGCATTTTGTCTATATCAGTTCGTAGTTTTTCAGTCTCACGTTGTAACATCGAGAAATGGTGCTCCTGCAGCATTTGTATGGAATGGTGTTAATATAAAGTTAGTGTATTTATAGAACTGCACGAACATAAAGTCTTGTTCTAGGATAGATCATTGTGCCACTACAGACATCTCAAATGGTAAGCCATTAGAACAGTTAAGAAATACAAATAGGAACATGCATCATTCATTACCTCAAACAGTCAGTTGCACACACATAATAATAAGCTCAAATGTTACAAGAACTTTTGGGCCTGATGTAAAACTAATGTTTGATAATATCTAATCTAATGACTGCATAACTATATATCTTTTGGAATACCATAGCCCATAGAGGCAAAATTGTTGGGTTGAACGGATTGGGACAAGTCCAAAGGAAAAATTATTTTAGTGCAGGTCAAAACGGGTCGGGTTGAGTCCTCTCCACACACTTTTTTATCCATTTTTACTCTATATATAATTAATTAATGTGCTGTTGTGTCACTATAAGGCTAGCTGCTGCAATAAAGTAACTTAGTAGTCCAGCTTATATTTATGTGTTTTTATTGATAAATTCCTGATATTTTCTGGTATTAAGCAGTTATGTAATTTAAGTAGTTAATTACTGGCCTTGCAGTTGTACTTGTAGTTATCTTATATATATGTAATAATAAGATATATATGTAATAATAAGAAAGGGTAATAATAAAAAAAGGGATAGACAAGTTGTCTTTTTTCCAGAAAAGTGTCTGTGTGAAGAGATCGTAGAGTTCTCTCTAATGAGCTCTCAAAATTCATGAGTAAATCAAACAAAAAAGGCAGAACAGCAAACAAACACTCTAATCCCTCGTCTGATTTCTATCTACAAAGACGCCTAACCAGATCCATAAGTCGGGACCATTACCCTAAACCCTAAACTCAACTTGGTATCAGAGCAACAAGATATGGGTGACTCGATGCAACTGTTTCAACAACAATTTGAGGCTTTCAGGAAGTGGTACAATGAAGATCAGCAACGCTTACAAGCCCAGTTTGAAGAGATTAGGCGAGACAACACCACCAGCAGTGCCACACGTGAGACTCGCACCAATCGACATAATGATGAAGGAACTCATTGTGGTGGCAGTGGCACAAATCGCCGCTGCAAATTGGATTTTCCGCGTTATGATGGTTCAACAGACCCATTGCCATGGATGAGTCGTGATTACTATTTTAGGCATCAGCTGGTCGTTGATGATGAGAAGTTGAGTATTTTGGCGCCACATCTAGAGGAAGATGCTCAGTATAGGTTGTTAAAACTGGACAGGGATTACCCACATATGGACTGGCAAGAGTTCAAGGACCATTGCAGTCGACGATTTGGTTCTTCTGGTAGTCGTAGTAAGTAAGGGGAGTTGGTTAAAATCCGACAGACCTGATCTGTGGAGGAATACCAACAGTTTGAGAAACTCGCTGCTCGTACTTCTCATCTTCGACCAGAACAAGAAGTGGACATTTTTATCAGTGGGTTGCAAGACTATATTGCAGTGGAAGTAGAATTACAACGACCAACTGATCTCACTTCTGCTATGTACTACGCACGTTTATATGAACGACGACGATCTGAAAATCAGTTAGATCAACGATGTGTTCAACGAGTTGATCTACTTCAAACTAACACGCCGTCATCAACACAACGATCCAATCACTACATAAAGCGTTTATCAAGGGCTGAAATAGCAGAGCGACGAGCGAAGAATCTGTGTTTTAACTGTGATGAAATCTACTCAGCGGGTCACCATTGCAATCAATTATTTTACATTGGCAATGGCACTCTAATAGAGAGTAAAGAGGTCAAGGAAGGCGCAAGGAGGTGATTTTCAGAACAAGGTAGGACCGAAATGCAATGACTCATCAACAGGAAGATGAAGGGACTGTGGACTGTAATCTTTGCTCAATCAAGATATTAGAGAGTCAATGGTAGTTTTAGCATCATCGTCCGTAAATGTTTAATGATAAAAGAATAGCAGAAGATTAGTTAAAGATGGTCATTTAGGGCTGCAAACAAGTATAGTATCTATTTGAGCTTAAACTTGACTCGATCTCATTTGAGTTGAACTTTATGGAGTTTGAATACATATAAGAAGCCCAAGACATATAACAAGTCGAACTATAATCACAAGCATTTCACTTATAGAATGTTGTAAGCCAATAAAGAAACACTAGAAATATGGTACAAGTATTGGACGTAGATGTACGCGGCCTAACCGAGGTATCCCAGTGACCATTTCCGGCCATTTCCCTGGCAGCCCCAAATGTGTACCTAGTGACGTTTGAACCCTAGACCTCTTGAAATAAGGTTAGGGTGCCTCACCGTTAGGCCATTTGATGGTGGTTAATGGTTATAGGGCACTACAAAAAGAGTGATCCTTATTTGATCTGAATCAAGACTTACAATTCCGGAAATATAGGGCACTACAAAAAGGCAAATAGTAGCTGAGAGCTTGGTGATGTTTAAGAAAATACCTGAGAACTTTGTACTTCAGATTTAAACTTGGAGAGATTTGCTTCTTGGAGCATCACTGTCTGCACATACAAGAAATCCAAGTTATATACTTTGAATAAGATTAACTTATACATCTCAAAAATATACATCTGTTTCTCTTTAATGGATTTTCTAATCCAAAATGAACAGCCAGAACAAAAAGAGGACATATCTTACTTTTTCCATATCAGCTTTAGAGACAAACGAATTGGCCACATTTTCCAAACTATCATTCAGAACCTCAGTGATGGCAGATGTTATTGCTTCAGCCTGCTTTGAAGGGACGCCCTGTGCTTCTAAACTCCTTACCTACAAAACAAGCCCCAATCAAGTCATCTAACAAAGATCGAACAAGTCAGTTCAATGTTAGATTGCACTATGCCCAAAAAAATAACTGATCCTAAACAACTCTAAACTTTACTGGACAAATAAAAAGTCTATTTGATCAATCATTCCTAATCAGAAGTATAAAAAGATGACAGAGATTTTGAAGTACGTACAAACAAACACACACTAGAATTATGTAGAAAATAGCACACGGCCAAACAATCACATACACACTCATACATCTCTCAGTTACCTAAACCATTCTACTTTTTAGCAATGTCATGAATCATATACCGACTTGAGTGGCAAAAATCCCTCTGTCCACCTCAAGAGATCTTTAACCGGGCTATTTTATCAGTAACTAGTATATTACATTTGATTGCAAAAACAATACTCTAACTACTATATTATAATTAATCTGGACAAATTTTAACCCATTCTCAGTTTGGCTAAGTTCATTGTACTTTTACCCATTTGACCCATTTTCCACATACAGCTTAGTACTTGCACCGCAACTAAGAATTGGCCTTACGACATGATCTAGGCACATTGTTTGCATGTAAACGGAAACACACAAAAGAAAGCAGACAGCGTAGGTTAATAACTTCAAAATGGTCCTTAGCCTCGCTTTAAAATAATTCAAATATAGAGAGTAGTCACACATCAGGAACGCCATATAATAGGGACAAGCCCTTAACACTTGCACCACATTTTCACATATCGCTAAACTCAGATTTTCTATTAATATGAGTTCATTACTGACTCAAACCTATTTATTCCTTTAACAGACTTCTCCTCACTGATTACTAAAACTGTTCCATCATTTCTCTCCTCGCCGTTAGTAGATTAGATACATTTTCCTCTCTGGAATGTGTTTAAATTTGGGAATAGTGTTTCTATTCTGTTCCAAATATGCAAACAGCGTTGTTCTCACAGTACTGGCTCAACAATGTTTGTTGTAATGATCTGTGCATACCCAAAATGCTATGAGTGATACTGAGAGAGGAGCACATAGTATAATCAGTAACAGCCTTTCTAATCTTCTGAACTAAAACCATGACAAATCTCATTCCGATAGTAACCACAAAAATCATTATATATCCAACTGTGGTTTCCACCACAACTAAAACTTGCAGAAAGAAA
This sequence comes from Chrysanthemum lavandulifolium, assembly GCA_022545495.1. Classification (NCBI taxonomy): domain Eukaryota; kingdom Viridiplantae; phylum Streptophyta; class Magnoliopsida; order Asterales; family Asteraceae; genus Chrysanthemum; species Chrysanthemum lavandulifolium. The sequence continues at coordinate 231,812,244 of CM040242.1, read as the reverse complement.
TCCCAAAGATTAGTGTCCGTTAATCGCACCCAACATGTAACATACTATCATCTTTTTTCCACTATATGTAACATGCTTCTATCTTAACACAAACGAGCAAAAAAACAAAACTATATCCCATTCTAGTGCATTTAACTTCAATCTTCGTGTTACGACAAACAATTAAACTAGGGCTCTAAACAGATGCAACGAACGAACGAACAGGTGAATATTCGAACATAGTAAACAGTTAATGAGTATGGATAAAAAGGCCTAATATATGGACCTATAAATATACCTACTCCGTACACTTTTTGAGATGTGTCATGCACAACCAACATCACAAGTCGGTCTTGCCAACATCTCCACAAAAACTACAGAAGATGCGTGATGTGGTGGTAGGTTTTTAAACAAGACGCATGAGGGGACACGTCTTCCTTCCCCTATTACACCCGGCCTTAGGTCTATCATTCAGCAAATAGGCACAATTTTCAATCTGTTTTGTCACTTTGTTTGGAGCAATAATTTGCAAGCCTAATTGTATGCCTAAAGTCCTAAACTAATGTGTCAATATACCAGCAGTAGAGGGTCCCACTACTTCACAATTCAATAAACCATTGTCATGCCGATTTAGGCACAAAAATAGTCACGCTTCTCAACCATTTCTCCTTTTGATAATATACACGGAGGTAACTAAACTTTCCATTCTTGTTCACTATCTTTTTATTCACTTGGGGTGACTAAACTTGTTAGAAATGATATTTTAAATCACTATTCACTAATTTTATGTTAATATAATTTTCAAACATAAACAAACAAAAAATAACTAGAGTAAATAAACTGTAGATCATATTGGTTAATTTAATAAATAAACAGACATAAATTAAAAAATAAAAGTAAAAAACATACCAAGGCCAAAGTATCAACAAGACAAACACGCATGCCGTTGGCATTAACATGTTGGGAAATACTCCTTTTATTATAAACATTATCATACGCAGCAGCAGCAGCACCACTTTCAAGCTGTTTAGAAGAAGATACTAATGAAGTTATAGTAGCAACACTATTCCTCTTATTCAATTGTGAACCTGCGTTAAGCCCTAATTGTACCACTCGCTTCATAACTATTGCTGCGTTCATTGATGATTCTTTTGGGGTGTGTGTGTGTGTGTGTAAGGGTGGTTTTTCAATCTGAGAAGTTGTTTTGGGGTAAAGAATTTCAGAGAAAGGGTTTTTTGATTATGTTTGCGGAACAAGTTTTCATTTTGGCATCTCCAGCCAAATCTTTTTTATCACAAATTTATTGATTGTTTAGTTTTCTTTTCAAAAGTTAATTTACATTATCAAAATCAAAGACTATTACTCCCATCATACTTTTTTATTCCAATTTTTATCTTAAATATTTTTATTTTTATTATATAATATTCGATCAAAATTATATCAATAAAAAATACATTTAAAGCTCAATCTATTTATATATTTTGCATAAAATATTATATAATACAGACAAAAATATATAAGATCAAAGTTGTATTCAAAAAGTGAAAGTGGACTTATATTTAAAACAGAAGAATTATTATTTTTTTCATAGCAATTTTAAAACGGATGGAGTATTAAAAAGTTGCAGCAGATAAACAGGTTGAAGGTGAAGGTATAGGTGTTGTTGAAAGTCAAGATGATGCAATTCAAGGAAGTTGTGTTTAATTTTAAATTCAAAATCAAGCTACTGAAGATCCCAGCATACATGATCAATCCCAGTCTCAATCACAGCAACCTGATGAATCACAGTCTCAATCTCAGGTTCATTCAAGTGGTGTGCAAGCAGTTTCTGATTCATTCCAACCTACTGCATGAAGAATGACTAGGCAACAAGATGCACTGGAAAGAATGATGGTCTCACCATAGGTCAATTTTGTTATGTTAATGAAATAGACAGTGTTTCATCTAGTATGTTTGCTATGGACAAGTTATGTACTCTAAAAACACATGTGTGTGTAACTCTAATTATCATGCTTTGAAAAGTATGAATGTAATACCTGAATTTCTAAAATTCACAAAAAGACCAAAATACCCCTACAATCAAAAGTATGAATAATTAATTCAAAAGAATACCAAGTAAGCTATGTAAATTCAGAGAATTTTAAGAAATATCCCACATGACCTAAATAAATATTAAACACTTTGTAAGGGTAATTTTTATAGTTTATGATTTTATAAAAATTAGTTTTGTATTTTTATAATTACCGAAAATATTTAATTAACTATATAAAAGAAATAAAACTAAATTAAAGCCCAATATAAGTTATATTATTAAAAGACCATTTAATATAAGTCCAATACATATTAAAGCCCACAAGAAAAATAATAGCTCAAGTATATATACAAATATTCGGCCTACATAATCCCTATATACCGATTAATCACTAAACCGACTCCAAAACCCTTCACAAGTCGACTTCCAGTTTCCAGAGGTTGGGACCATTTTTCTTGGACGAGATTTAAGGTTTAGAAGGTGGGAAAAATAGTGGTTGAGTTCCAGAGTTGCTGTGGTAATCGTTGGGAGTTTTCGAGTGGATTAGGGTTTCGGCGAGAAGGAGGTTTTTGTGTTTTCTTGTTCTATCGATTCAAGCTCTTCAAGGGTATGTTCCTAATGATGAATTCAGTCCTATAAGTCGTATATAACACATAAAAATTAGCTATGCATGATTTATATGTCGTATGAAATTATTTGAAACCTAAAACCCTAAAAGCGTATATAATTAACGATTGAGCTTATAATATTTTTAGAGATCATGAATTGATTTTTCCAGAAGTTGTTACATGTTATAATACCTGAATAAAATACATGTTTATGAATTTGAAGCTTGTGTGGATTGTTTTGGGTTTTCTTGATTCAAACACATAAAAGGAAAGTAATTAAAAGGCGATTAGGGTTTTGTGTAAACTAGGGTTTCCTTATAATCATGGAAGGTAATTAATGAAGTATTAATGATGAGCTAATGATTGGTGTAACTTAGGTTTAGGGCTTGCTTTTGAATTTTGTCCTAATCGGTTTATATAAAAGTTTGGGTTGGTTTTGTAAATATTGAAACTTAAAGGTTATTTTATAAACAGTAAAATACTTGTACTAAACGTATAAAAATAAGTGTGGGGTTAAACGTGTAATTTTGGGTATTTAGAGGCCATTCAATTGTATTTAACTTAAAGGGTATGTTTTGTAAATTCTAAAACCTTTGGGCTAGAAGTGTAAAATCTGAAAATAGAAGGTTAGTACGTATAATTAAAGATGATTAAAGGTGCAACATGTAATTTTGGATAATTATGGGTCAACATGTGTAAATGAATTTCGTAAGGACATGCGTGAGTTTGAGTTAATTTCCGTTTGAGTTTTCGTACGTTCTAGGTCAAAGTGAGAATCATTAAAAGAAGTAACATGTGAATTAAATGCGTATTAAGTGGTATTAAAGGTATGGAAACCCTAGAACTTAAATAGAAAATTGATTAAGGGTTAAAAGTTAATTGTGTACTTTCGTTATTTCATGTGAGTTATAAATTATGTAAACTACTTTGAAAGAGAGTCTTAAAATCCGTCTGTGACATTTGTAAACCCTATGCTATGAATAATGATCATATAAGCTCGAAATAAGATGATTATCATATTAAACCCATACGTTTGGCTAATTAATAATTGAAACCCTAAAAGCGTTGGAATTCAGTCATCACTAAAATGGAAATAATCGACAACCCTAAGAGCATTAATGAGATTAATCCGTTGTACTAATAAGTATTAAATAAATTATAATCCGTGTAGATTCGTTGAAGGGACGCGACGTTACTTCTTCATATTCCTACATTCGTTTCTTTTCTCATTGCTTTAAGGTACGGATATTCCTGCTTACTTTAAGACACTTACGTTAACGTACATGAGTTTTGACCTTTTCATTAAAGGTCCCTCATGTTTTCCTTCTTCATTATGTCTCTTATGTTTATTAGGATTCCCATGCCATTGCTATGAACCCTTTTCAATGTTTGATCATTACTTATCCGAACTTATGTTCTAGTGAACTATGCAATATCTGATGTGAACTTATGTTAGAAAGACTTTGTTATATACATTTGATTGAATCCTGCTATATTGGATTATGAACTTATGATTATGAACCTCTGGTTATGAACTTCTGTTTATGAATATATGATATGCCATTAGGATATGAACTTATGATTTCTGACTATCTGAATATGAACCTTATGATATGAACTGTCTGATATGATTCTGTGACCTTGTGTTGAATATGATCTGTGCTATATCTGAAATCTGTTTGACTTAAGTTGGTTGACTATAACCAAATATTTAACTAGTCATGGGGTTCCATGTCCGTATCGATGATGCACTCGATATGACTCTAGGCGAGAGTGATGTTCGCCACGTCTACGGATGGTGAAGCATATTTGTGAATATGTAGGAAGGGCGTATGGATGCATCCTAGATCCGATCCGTTATCCGATATGTTATCCGGTGAATGATGTCGCGTGCAATACGCGTCTTCACAAAATTCGGGAGCTAGCTACTCCATATTTGTACATTTGTTTTCTGATGTTACCTTTTTGAAGAAGAAAGATGTTTCTGATATGATATGTTAGTGAATGTGCTTATGACGTATTTGTTTAAGTGATTATTAGTTGCCACGCTAGATTTTAGGATTAATATGTTTAAACATGATTCAGATATCCGATATTATGATTTTTATCGTTATTGAATGCGTTGATCCGTGAGATGAATGTGCTAGTGTACAATTGAGTGTTTTGAAGGTTAATTATCTGTATGCGTATGTGATCTGCCATGTTGATACTCTGCTAAGGTTAGGATATGAGAACTGGTTTTGCTATATTGTCTGCCATGAACTGTCTGCCATTTCCGCTGCTACAATACTGAATTAAGTGCATTAAATGTTGATTAATTGATTTGTATGAATGCCATGTTTCTTTATTAGAAAGTGTTTTCCGTTAGTTCTTAGACTTTCCGTTTGGCTTATAAGTAAAATGTTATTCTTGATATGTTAAGTATTTGGTTATTCTGATTTTGTTTGCGTTTATGTTTTTAATGTGCTATGTGATGTCTGAACTGTTATGTGGTTGTTTGGATTTCTGTATATGTGTGCTTCCGCAGAATTCTAAAAGATCCTTCGTCATTATTTCATTTTGATTTCGTATTTGTATATTTTACTGCTTTTAGCTTTTGTTTCGTTATATCCGTTCACTGGGCTTTGTAAGCTCACCAAGACTTTTCTTTTCTGCGGCGGTATTAAGCGTTCAAGATAAGCTTATGGGATAGCCGATCCGGGTTTGAGAGTAGAGTGAGAGCAAGACTTGACCTTTAGAGATCTTAGATTTTATTTTAAAGTTTTAGCTATTTATGTTTTCTTTTGAATATTTTGTAAAGGCTTCCGCTATTGTTTAGTTATTATAGTTCGATATGAAACCGTACAGATATCTTTACCCTTGCTTGTCGGGTGTTACAATTTATGGTATCGAGCTCTAGGTTTTAGGACCCTTAGAGCTTAGGCTATGACACATGAGGTGGGTAGACATTAGGTTTCCGTCTGCCTTCGGATATTTTTCGATTCCTTTTTGGTCGTTCGATTTGACTTGATATCCTTTTGCCTTCACCGAATTGGCCTCCTTTGTTCGCATCGAATTTTGTTATTTTGTATTCGCCGTCCGTTTGTCGATCGTTAGATGGAGACTAACCGTGGAGCCGAAGAAGATGGTGCCGACCTGCGTTCTGCGACGGTTCTGTCTTTGCCGAGAGGTTAAATAAGCGAAGCCGCGCTCATTGCCGTCTTTGTTGGAGACATCGAGATCTTTGTTGGAGGAAGTTGGATGGACCAACCAAAGGTGTAAGAGACGGAGACAAGATCCAACCGATGGTGAGAAGATTCATCTACTTCATATGATTTGGCGCGACTTATGTCACTCGATTCGTTTGTCATGCGTTTCAAGACGGTTTGATATTCGATAAGTGATTCGATCTGTATTGCTTTTCTCCGATTTGTTCGAACTCGGTGTGAATCGTGAAGTTTTATCGTTTAGCATTCGGTATATCTCGCCTTTTCTTCCCGGATCGTCGGTAATAAGTCATGTGGAAGAATACGAGGTGGACTCGGATTTAGAATCTACTCTTGGTAGGTTTAATCCGACACAAGAATAGGAATTTCGTTTCGATTTGTTACTCGTTATGAGAATTTTCCGACGTTTGATTTTGAGCTAGGCCTTTTTGTTTTCATTTGACGTTTGAATCTGGGATTTCTAAGTTTTGTTTTGGAAGATCATCGTAAGACGATTCTGCGAATTTTGTTTGATTAATGGAAATAAAACAAATTTTGAAGTATATTTCCTGTCTGTTGTTTCTTCTTATTAGATTCGTTAAGTTTCCGTTAGTTCTCATAAGTCTTGTCGCTATTTATTTTCTTCATGATGTTATTTCCGTTTGAATGAAGTATGACCATCATGATGGTATACTCATGTGTATCTGGTTTGTCATAGTATGTTACTTGCTATCTGAGTGTTATCTGTATGTGGTATGTTTTGTTTTGATATTTGATATGTGTTTCGTCATGACCCGAGACCGAATATAATGACAATAAGAACTTGTTATGTGATGCAAGTATTATGACGCCTGATCAACGTAATAATACCGAGATCATATAATCTGAACTTATTGAAGGTATACGACGTCTGGGAAATGCCTGTGATTGATGTGTGTTTAGACTTTGATTTGTATCTGTTATTTGGTGTTTCTCATTTTTCGTTTGAATTTTGTACCTATTTGTGAGATTTTCGTCGATATCTGTTTCGTATAAGTTTTGTACGCTTAGAATCCGAAGTTGTTATGATCTGCGTGAACCTCTAGATTGCTATGACTACCTTAACCTTATATGTCTCCCCATATTTCTGCGACTATTGAGGCCGATAGGATTTATTCTGTCTATGCATATGATGTCCTCATCATTAGATATCTGAATAAGTTAGAATTTGTCGTTTGATTTTCTGCGTCTCATCTGTTCTCCACCATTATTCTGATAAGTGTATAATCATCTAATATAAGTATTCGACCATTGATATGATTTCTTAATAAGTTTGAGTTTGAATATTCTGATAAGAAATTCATTTGTTCCAAGATAAGATTTATGTTCGTTATATTCCTAGAAATTCTGAAATCCGATTCATTCTCTGTTCTGTTCTGCCTTGTCCAATTTCGAGGACGAAATTTTCTTTTAGAGGGGAAGAATTGTAATACCTGAATTTCTAAAATTCACAAAAAGACCAAAATACCCCTACAATCAAAAGTATGAATAATTAATTCAAAAGAATACCAAGTAAGCTATGTAAATTCGAGAATTTTAAGAAATATCCCACATGACCTAAATAAATATTAAACACTTTGTAAGGGTAATTTTATAGTTTATGATTTTATAAAATTAGTTTTGTATTTTATAATTACTGAAAATATTTAATTAACTATATAAAAGAAATAAAACTAAATTAAAGCCCAATATAAGTTATATTATTAAAAGACCATTTAATATAAGTCCAATACATATTAAAGCCCACAAGAAAATAATAGCTCAAGTATATACAAATATTCGCCTACATAATCCCTATATACCGATTAATCACTAAACCGACTCAAAACCCTTCACAAGTCGACTTCCGGTTTCAGAGGTTGGGACCATTTTCTTGGACGAGATTTAAGGTTTAGAAGGTGGGAAAAATAGTGGTTGAGTTCCGAGTTCTTTGTGGTAATCGTTGGGAGTTTTCGAGTGGATTAGGGTTTCGGCGAAAGGAGGTTTTGTGTTTTCTTGTTCTATCGATTCAAGCTCTTCAAGGTATGTTCCTAATGATGAATTCAGTCCTATAAGTCGTATATAACACATAAAAATTAGCTATGCATGATTTATATGTCGTATGAAATTATTTGAAACCTAAAACCCTAAAAGCGTATATAATTAACGATTGAGCTTATAATATTTTTAGAGATCATGAATTGATTTTTCCAGAAGTTGTTACATGTTATAATACCTGAATAAAATACATGTTTATGAATTTGAAGCTTGTGTGGATTGTTTTGGGTTTTCTTGATTCGAAACACATAAAAAGGAAAGTAATTAAAAAGGGGCGATTAGGGTTTTGTGTAAACTAGGGTTTCCTTATAATCATGGAAGGTAATTAATGAAGTATTAATGATGAGCTAATGATTGGTGTAACTTAGGTTTAGGGCTTGCTTTTGAATTTTTGTCCTAATCGGATTTATATAAAAGTTTGGGTTGGTTTTGTAAATATTGAAACTTAAAGGTTATTTTTATAAACAGTAAAATACTTGTACTAAACGTATAAAAATAAGTGTGGGGGTTAAACGTGTAATTTTGGGTATTTAGAGGGCCATTCGAATTGTATTTAACTTAAAGGGGTATGTTTTGTAAATTCTAAAACCTTTGGGCTAGAAGTGTAAAATCTGAAAATAGAAGGTTAGTACGTATAATTAAAGATGATTAAAGGTGCAACATGTAATTTTGGATAATTATGGGTCAACATGTGTAAATGAATTTCGTAAGGACATCGTGAGTTTGAGTTAATTTCGTTTGAGTTTTAATGCGTTCTAGGTCAAAGTGAGAATCATTAAAAGAAGTAACATGTGAATTAAATGCGTATTAAGTGGTATTAAAGGTATGGAAACCCTAGAACTTAAATAGAAAATTGATTAAGGGTTAAAAGTTAATTGTGTACTTTCGTTATTTCATGTGAGTTATAAATTATGTAAACTACTTTGAAAGAGAGTCTTAAAATCCGTCTGTGACATTTGTAAACCCTATGCTATGAATAATGATCATATAAGCTCTGAAATAAGATGATTATCATATTAAACCCATACGTTTGGCTAATTAATAATTGAAACCCTAAAACGTTGGAATTCCGTCTGTCACTAAAAATGGAAATAATCTGACAACCCTAAGAGCATTAATGAGATTAATCCGTTGTACTAATAAGTATTAAATAAATTATAATCCGTGTAGATTCGTTGAAGGGGACGCGACGTTACTTCTTCATATTCCTACATTCGTTTCTTTTCTCTCATTGCTTTAAGGTACGGATATTCTGTCTTACTTTAAGACACTTACGTTAACGTACATGAGTTTTGACCTTTTCATTAAAGGTCCCTCATGTTTTCCTTCTTCATTATGTCTCTTATGTTTATTAGGATTCCCGATGCCATTGCTATGAACCCTTTCTGAATGTTTGATCTGTTACTTATCTGAACTTATGTTCTAGTGAACTATGCAATATCTGATGTGAACTTATGTTAGAAAGACTTTGTTATATACATTTGATTGAATCCTGCTATATTGGATTATGAACTTATGATTATGAACCTCGGTTATGAACTTCGCTTATGAATATATGATATGCCATTAGGATATGAACTTATGATTTCGACTATCCGAATATGAACCTTATGATATGAACCGTCGATATGATTACGCGACCTTGTGTTGAATATGATCCGTATATCTCAAATCTGTTTGACTTAAGTTGGTTGACTATAACCAAATATTTAACTAGTCATGGGGTTCCATGTCCGTATCGATGATGCACCTCGATATGACTCTAGGCGATAGAGTGATGTTCGCCACGTCTGGATGGTGAAGCATATTTGTGAATATGTAGGAAGGGCGTATGGATGCATCCTAGATCGATCATTATCCGATATGTTATCCGGTGAATGATGTCGGTAATGCACATCTGCGTCTTCACAAAATTCTGGGAGCTAGCTACTCCATATTTGTACATTTGTTTTCTGATGTTACCTTTTTGAAGAAGAAAGATGTTTCTGATATGATATGTTAGTGAATGTGCTTATGACGTATTTGTTTAAGTGATTATTAGTTGCCACGCTAGATTTTAGGATTAATATGTTTAAACATGATTCGTATATCTGATATTATGATTTTTATCGTTACTTGAATGCGTTGATCTGTGAGATGAATGTGCTAGTGTACAATTGAGTGTTTTGAAGGTTAATTATCTGTATGCGTATGTGATCTGCCATGTTGATACTCTGCTAAGGTTAGGATATGAGAACTGGTTTTGCTATATTATGCGCCATGAACCGTACGCCATTTCACGCTACAATCTTGAATTAAGTGCATTAAATGTTGATTAATTGATTTGTATGAATGCCATGTTTCTTTATTAGAAAGTGTTTTCCGTTAGTTCTTAGACTTTCCGTTTGGCTTATAAGTAAAATGTTATTCTTGATATGTTAAGTATTTGGTTATTACGATTTTGTTTGCGTTTATGTTTTTAATGTGCTATGTGATGTCTCGAATGTTATGTGGTTGTTTGGATTTCTGTATATGTGTGCTTCCGCAGAATTCTAAAAGATCCTTCGTCATTATTTCATTTTGATTTCGTATTTGTATATTTTACTCTGTTTTAGCTTTTGTTTCGTTATATCCGTTCACTGGGCTTTGTAAGCTCAGCCGCACTTTTCTTTTCCTGCGGCAGGTATTAAGCGTTCAAGATAAGCTTATGGGATAGCTGATCTGGGTTTGAGAGTAGAGCTGAGAGCAAGACTTGACCTTTAGAGATCTTAGATTTTATTTTAAAGTTTTAGCTATTTATGTTTTCTTTTGAATATTTTGTAAAGGCTTCCGCTATTGTTTAGTTATTATAGTTCTGATATGAAACCGTATTGTGATATCTTTACCCTTGTCGGGTCGGGGTGTTACAATGAAATTTTATGCATTTGTAATTATATTCATTTACATTATCTACGGAACCATGTTATGTTTGTGTATTTTCATAGATTGACCAAGCTTTTTTTGTCCATAATTTGCATTTTGTGTGGACTGTCTCTTATTGCAAAGTCTATGACTGCATCACCTTCAACTGCAAACTTTGTCTGAGGTGATGTAGAAGAAGCCGTGTCTTCTTTAGTAAGCATTTGCATAAAGCTAAAACTAGCCAAAGTCAATACCTCATAAGAATGCTGACAATTAAAAGTTAAACCTAACAAAATTGATAACTTAATGCATGAACATAAGGCAATAAAGCCAAAACTTCATAACAATGTTGACAATTAAAATTCAAATTTAACCAAATTTATAATCATCTGCATAAACATAAGGTAAACTTAGCTGCAAAACAAGATTCATAATCAAATAGGCGACTCATTTACTACCATTTTCAAAATGGGGAAACATGAAACATTCCATTCAAGAGAATCTAAAGTTAGAACATACTACTTAAGGTTGTTACACTACCATGATGGCCTAACAAGTAATTACATTTCCACATAACACAAAATACGGCCATCATACATTAAACTAAAAAGTTAACCAAATGCATAAACAATTAAGAATAATATCAAACTGAGCATCAGGTAAATCTTTCACTTTCACACATCACCTTGAGCAACTTCTAGTCTTGCCTCGAGCTCATTTCTCCCCCTCAAAAGGCCTGGTATGATTATTCTTGAATGAGCACACATTTCCGGATCATACCATCCTATCCACCGATACGAAGACCCCCAATCATGAATATGTCAAGTCATTAAACAATCACAATTGTTACAATGTAGTTTGCTACTTGTGGGAAAAAAAATAATACAATAAATCTTAAAACGCACTTACCTTGATCAGGACAACCAAAGAATCGACGCCCTGGGTTGGCCGAGGTCCATGAAGTGCGCATTATTGCCTGTTTACCACACCAACAACGTACCATGTTGAAAGGTTTAATGTTTTGTGAAATAAAGGTTTTGGAGAAAAGTTTAGGGATGATAAGTGACGATACAATTGTGGTACAAAGTAATATAGGGAATTAGACCACTCTACAACGCCTTGAAAAATGACGCTACAGTGAAAGACAATTATGCCCTCACCAAAAATACATTGACCTGAGTATTACGGGTCAAAGGACCTCTTTGGCCTCAAAATCACAAGTTTTGGACTTACGGCGACGGAAATCTCAAGTTTTGTCCCCCGATGATGTTTTTGACAAGTTTAAGGACCAACTGTGTATTTTGTCTAAAATGAAAGTAAATTCACTTTTGAAAAAAAAAAAAAAAAAAAAAAACTTTTAAAATTTTGATAAGTGATTTACTAAAACCAAGATTTATTTCAAAAACCTACATGTTAGTCACGAACTTGTGAAATGATTAGATGAAGATTTTGTAAGGAGGAAATAAATTAATCCTTTTAATTTATCACCTTTATTTATACTAAAATTCGAAATTCCACTAAAAATATCACTAAAAATAACTTACTATATTGAAATTAAACTTTAGAGGATTGTGAAACCCATGTTTAAGGGTTACATTAGGTCTCAAACTTGTTTTGAAAATTTCGTGTTTTGACAAATAGTTAAGGGACTATATTACAACTCACATTTCAATTCAATTCCTCATTTTGAAAACAAAAAGACAAGAAACAATTTATTTCAACGTTACGGTCCGTTAACTTCCGTCCAATGAAAACGAATCTTCGTTCAAAGTAACAAACAAACAATCCGGTCAACTTTAATATATTATGTATAAATACTAATATGTATGTAAAAGATTTGTCTGTAATTAATGAAGGGCATATATATAATTTGAACAAGTTATTTTTCTTTATTTCAACTTTAATCACTATTTATGATTAATTTTATTTTTCTTTCCTTTAGAGCACTTGCAACAATAACGCCCTCCCACGTTATTCCCACGTTACCCCGTTAAACCCGTTACCCACACCAAGTCCGGTTATCCCCACGTTAACGCTTATAACGAGCGTTATAAAGCGGGAAAAAATAGTTACCCCCTGCTACTAGCCGTTGGGTTTTTTTAAAAATCATTTCACCCCCCCCACCACCCCGCCCGTTTCAAACGGCTAGTTTTTTTTTTTTTTTTTATTTTATTTTTTTTTAATCAAGCGTCAAAACATTTTTACCACTATAAATACCCAACTAAAACAACATTTTTTTTTCGAACTTCCACTACTCAAACCTCTCGATCTTATACTTCCAATTACTAAAAAAAAAAATGTCGGGAGACAACAACGATGATACATTCATGAATCTTCTCGGTTGTGGGTGGAATACCTCAAACCCGGGTTCATCTTCAAACCCCAACGTCTCTTTTCCCAACCCACTAGGCTTGTCGAGCCAAGATCTTTTCCTACAACATCAACAATATGTGTTTTGGCAACAACATCAACAAAACACACTAAACACCAATTTTCAAAATCTACAATTCGCACAACACTCACAACATTCACAAACTGAAACACATGATATTCCCGAAACACCACGTCTCCTCCAAAGCCCAAAGGTCGTGTTAAACGAAAGTCCAAAAAATCCAAAGACCCCAAACCAATCGATGATGATGATGAAGAAGACTGCGTTGCTGGGCGTTGGCAACCAACAGAGGAAGAATTACTTGCGGGGCGTTATGTAGTCATTACGAGGATCCGATAGTCGGCGTCGCAACCCAAAGATATGTTTTGGCTATGGGTCGAAATGAGTTCAATAGACTCGATTTTCAATGACGCTTGACAAGGATATGATAACAAGCAGTGGAAAATGTTGAACCGTGATTGCCTGAAAGTTCAACGGTTTTTTTCAAACGTCGCGAATGGAACAGAGAAGTGGGGAAAATGAGATGGATGTCATGAAACGGGCAAAGCAAATGTATCGTGACGAGCACAAATCAAAGCCGTTTGCTATCGATGATGTTTGGGAGATTTTGCGTAAGCATAAGAAATGGGACTCGCCGGATCCGATTGATTTAACCGGCGATGTCCCAAGCCAAACAAACGAGGCTTTGTTTGGTCATGATGAACAACCACGCCCATGGGAAAAACTTGCTTCAAGAAAGCAAGAATGGGACTCATGGAGCGAGCATAGGATGAACGAGCTCGTCAGTCAATTCACCAAACTATGACAAACGAGTATCGTATCAACGTGAAACCGCCAAGGCGTGTCAGACCCAACAAGTCAAAGATGAAAAAATAACAAAGTTTTTGATTATTGACACTGATGGCAAAGATCCAAATGTCGTGACTTGGATCAATGACGAAAAAGACCAAATCATAAAAAAAATATAACTTGCAACCTCGTCAGTAGATTGTATTTTCGTCATTTCCTTTATGTTGTAACGTTTAATTTTCAGTGTCTTTTTTTATTTCGTTGTAAATTTCTTTTTGTTAATTTCGTAGTGTAATATGTTTTCAAATTAATGATATGTTTTTTAATAAATGAAGTGTTTGTTTTAGTTTATGGGTTGAATTTGAAAATATATGAGTTAAGGTTTAACCTTGGGATGTTATGATAGTGAGTGTTTTTTTTTGTGAGTTAAAGGTGAAATATTAAAGCTGATGTGGCGTTAACATCACACGATGTTAGAGTTTAACTCGGGTGATTGTCGCAACTCTTACTTATCTCTCTACTTTTCCTTTTCTTTTACTTTTCATTTTCCTTCGTTTCAAGGGACTAGATTTACAACTCACCTTCCTCATTTTGAAAAGAAAAAAAGACATTTCAACATTCCGATCCGTTAACTTCTGTCCAACGGAAACGAATCTCCGTTCAAACTAACAACAAAATGGAAGCAATCAGAAAACAAGCAACGAAGCTTCGCGAACAAGTTGCCAGACAGGTATATAAACACACACACACACTAATTCCTCTCATTTCGAAACCCTGGATTTACGATTACTTTATATATTGTTTCTAATTTGTATAAATTAACTTAGTTTCTAATCATCTGTTGATAGTTCGTTAGAGACTACTAGTTATTAGTTTTGTTTATGATAGTTTAGCTGTTAATGAAATTGTATTTGCTCGAGATTACGACCTAAACACGTTATATTGCTCTCATTTCATTCGAGATTACGAGTTACGTTTAAAGCACATATTTTATTGCTCTAATTTTGAAACCCTAGGTTTCGTAATATTTTTGTACACTATATGATTAGTTGTTGATTGATGAATTTGTTATATTCGTTCTATGAGTTACACTTAAACACACAGACGTTTTATTTATGATAGTTTAGTTGTTAACGATATGATGATTAGTTTGTTATATTTGAATCCCTAGCTTAACGTGACAGTTTCGTGTAATCGTTAATTCTGTTAATTTCTAGCTTAGTTGTTAATTATATGTTAATGAAGTTGCTCTATACGTTTGAGATCGCGAGTTACATTTTAGATATATGTAGTTATTGATTGATGATTATCTCTTCTACAATTCTGTTTATGATAGCTTTATTAGCTGTTAATTAATGACTGGTGATAAGTTTGTTAAATTTGTTATATTCATTCGAGACTATAAGCTGCACTTAAAGCACACGCGTGCACGCGCACACGTCATATTTGTTCGAGATTGTGAGTTATAGTTTATAAGTAAGTTGTAGTTGATGAATTTGTAAAATTTGTTGTATTCGTAAGAGATTAATTGTTTTACTTAAAACACACATTTTTGTTGGTCGCGTTCGGTAAAACGTTGCTTTTCGTAAGAATGTTAGATCATTGGTAGTTATGTTTATGATAGCTTAGTTGAGAACGATCTGTTATATATGTTCCTGATTATGAGTTATACTTAAAAAGCTGTAGTCATTGATGTTTAGGTAAATTTTATGATGATGTAGTCTGATGATAAGTAAGTTTGTAATTTTTGACGATATGTTGATGTATTTGTAGAGCTTGTTATATAATTATCGATATTGGTTCAATAGTATGAGTTACACCTAAACACACACACACATGCACATTTTATTGCTCTTGTTTTGAAAAAACACAAACTATTTGTCTGAGATTAGGAGTTACATTTTAAGGTTTGTAGTTACCGATGTTTAAGCAGATTTTGTTAGGATCAGGAGAGAATAATCAAGAATAATCAGTAGCAAAACAAAAGGAGATCGACAAAGTTTCTTGTATTACAAATCAAAGGATACAAGATGAGTAGTGTTGTGTATAAAATAGATAATTACAAATGGGGATAAGCCCTTATTTATACTAGGGCTTATTGGATTCTAGAAGATTCTAATACAAATATCTTAGATTTTCCTATAAGCTAATATCTAGCTTATTCTAGATTATTCTACCAAAGTATCTAGCTTATTTCTAGATTATTCTTAGTAAATATCTTTTAGACCAAAATTACTAAACTACCCTTAGGACTAACGATCAAACATCTAACAATCTCCACCTGACTTTAGCTCCTAAGTAGCGCCGTATTTCCAATTATCAATATTGAGCAAATCCAGACGGTGTGAAACTTGCTCAAAGGAACCGGTTTAGTAAACACATCCGCAGGATTGTCTTTGGTGCCAATCTTCTTCACTTTGATTCTTCTTTCCGAACGAATGAGTGATAACGAACATCGATGTGTTTAGTCCGGTCATGGTAAACTTGATCTTTAGCGAAACGGATAAGCACTCATGCTATCACGAAACACGATCGCTGATCTTGGAAACCAAGATCTTCAATCGGACCTTTCGGCCAAATTCCTTCCTTGTTGCATCCGTTAAAGCCATATACTCCGCCGGTGGTAGATAAAGCGGTGATGGTTGTAATGTAGCTTTCAACTTACAACCGAACTTCCAATAGTGAATACATAGCTGTTTGGGATCTTCTAGCATCAAGATCGGTGACATAGTCCGAATCTGGTGTCCAAGAACCAAATATTCACGTTCACCACCGTAAATAAGGCCAACATCGGATGTCCGCCCAAATAACGAAAATCGTTTCACCGCATTCGATGCTCTTTTCGGGATGAGCCATATCTGGTGACACAACACTCGTTCGTGAGCTATATCCTACTCGTCTGAACCATAACATACATCAAACTCCCAACAAGACTAGCGTAGGTATTCGGGACATATACTCATCTCTCTTCGCTTTGAGGTGCTTGTGCGGTGGATAAGCGAAAATTGGCGAGAAGGAGTATTTGCGATTTTTTGCCGAACTCATGCCAAAGCGAAATAATCTTCTCAATGTAACTTTTACGTGATAAGAAAAGCTTACCATGTTTTCTGTCTCGAATTATTTCCATGCCCAAAATCTTTGAGTCGCTCCCAAATCTTTCATATCAAACTCCGTATTGAGAAGGATCTTGACTTCATAATCTCCTCCATATCTTTTCACGCTACGAGCATATCATCAACGTCTGAGTAGGTAGATAAGTGATCCCGACGGTGCCACTTTTATGATGAGACACAACAATCATAAGCACTTACTAAAACCATGCTTCGCGTAAAAGTCATCAAATCTCTTGTACCACTTGTCTCGTTGTTGTTTCAAACCATAGAGATTTTCGAACTTCAAACATAGTCTTCTTTGCCTCGAACAACGAAGCCTTGGGTTGGCTTATATAAATTTCTTCTTCAAGGTCACCACTGAAGAAATGTAGTTTACATCTAATTGTTCCAACTCAGTCATGATGTGCTACTAAGGATAGTAACACGAATAGATGTATGACGTACCACCTGGGAGAAAATCTCATTGTAATCGATTCCTCCTTTTGGCTAAATCCTTCGCGACCAAACGTGCCTTGAATCGAATGTTGTCCGAGCTTGATAAAGCGGGTTTCTTCTTGAAAACCCACTTCTGACCAATAACTTTTCTTCCTTCGAAGTTTTACCAATGCCCATGTATTGTTCTTATGAAGAGATTCAATCTCTTCACTCATAGCCGCACTCACATATCGAATCCTTAAGTAATAGCTTAACGATAAGTGGCCGGTTCGAGACTCTACCTCTTCCGCTACTTGCGATGCATATCTGGCATAGTCACGAAAGCCAAAACGACTAGAGCTTTGCATCTCTACGAGGTCTATCGGTATAGACCTATATTGCTCATGTTCCAAATGTCTTTGAATTTGGAGGATCATCTAGTGGAGTAACATCGTGGTCCGTATCTTCGGAACTTCATGCTCCGTCCACTCTTTAGCAACATGCTCCACCTTTTCGGGCATTCTTGACTTCGATTCAACCGAATCTTGCTTTAAGCGAAACAAGTGATCCTCGTCAAATGTCACATCTCGGCTAAGAATGACTCTTCTTCCGATGGTGACCAAATTCGATAACCTTTAACCCGATCATATCCGTAAAAATGCCTTTATTGGCTCTGGTTTAACTTCACATCACTAACATGATAATACGCAGGCATCCAAAACACGAAGCTTTGAATAATCTGCGGTTTTCCGGTCAAACTTGATTGGGTCTTATGATCAATAGCGGTGGCGGAGACACGGTGACTAGATAGCAAGTTGTATTAAGTGCTTGACCCAAAACTTCTATCTAATCCAGCATTCAACGATGGCACCGAGTTTTTCTAACAAGTCATGCTCATTCGTTCGGTACCCCGTTTTGTTGAGGGTGTAACGAGCGATGTAATGCCTAGAATTCCTTCATCTCGACAAAAGGCTTCAAATTCTCTCGAACAAAATTCCAAACCATTATCGATGCGAAGACGCTTAATCTTCCTTCCGGTTTGGTTTCAATCGAATCTTCCAATGCTTGAATTTCTCAAACGCCTCACTCTTGTGTTTCATCATAAACACCCACGTCATTCTTGAAATCATCGATGATTGAGAGAAAATACGAGCACCACCGAGAAGGTACTCGAGAAGGCCCCAACAATCGACATGAAGATAATCGAGTACCTTTTGTTTGACGAGTTGCTTTCGAGAAACTAACCCGCTTTTGTTTTCCGGCGACACAATGCTCACAAAACTCCAAGTTCGCAACTTTGTGGTTGTCGAGTCCTCGCTTACTCAAAATGACCATGCCTTTCTCCTTTCATGTGACCAAGACGATATGCCACAACTTTGTCAATCGAATTACTCTTCTCATGCGAAGCAAATGCGATGAACTTGTGATTGTTTCACGCTTGTAAAGTGTAAAGAAGAAGTACCTTAGTTGCTTTCATAACCACCAAAGCTCCTTTCGAAACACGAAGGACACCATTCTCACTAGTGTATTTGAAACCTTTCAGTCGAATACACTAGCGAGATCGATTTTCTTGAGATCCGGAACATGGCGAACATCGGTGAAGCGTTCTAACAACTCCATCATGCATTCTAATCGAATTGTTCCGATTCCAACAACTTTGCATGGTGAATCATTGCCCGTAAAGACATGCCGCCATCAAACTCTTCATATGTCACGAACCAATCCGATTGGGACTCGTATGAAAAACAAGCGTAATCCATGATCCAGCAAGTGGTGTACGCTTTATAGTCGAGAATCGACAATACCAACTCGCGTTAGAACAGAGTCATCTTTAGCAACTGCGGCTACCGGCCTTTCTCCTCGAGCTTAGGACATTGGTTCTTCCGGTGGCCTTCCTTATGGCATAATAACACGTATCTCGAGGATTGACCTCGAGATCTCGACTCGATCTATCTTTATATCTACCTTTTCCTTTGCCTCTTTCTTCGATGCACGCTCTATCACGGCTCGTAATTGACAAGCCAGCGGGTTGAGATTCGAAATTCGATGCTTGATGGCGAAGCTCGTGAATCTGGCCGGATCGAACATCTTCCAATGTAATAGTCTCTTTACCAACAACAAAGGAATTTACAAAGTTCTCATACGAGGAGGTAACGAAACAAGCGAATAAAGCGGCATCTTCATCATCAATCTTGACATCAACATTCTTCAAATCCATCGGGATGGAATTTAAAGCATCAAGATGATCTTTTAATGCCGAGCCTCTTTCATCCATGATGAAAACAACCGTTGCTTGATAACAACTTATTCGTCAACGACTTGGTCATGTAAAGCTTTTCTAGTTTCTTCCACACACCCGACCGTTTCCTCATCCGCAACCTCGTAAAGAACCTCATCCGATAAAGATAGCAAAATAGTAGAATCGCCTTTTCATCTAGTGAGTTGAATTTGGCATCGGTCATATCGGCCGGTTTGGGACCGACTGAGGTGCCAAATACCTTGTTGCTTCAATAAGGCTCGAACCTTAACTCGCCACAAACCAAGTTGCTTTTGCCATTGAACTTCTCAACACACTAACCAGATGATGATGGTGAGAGGACATTTTATCCAACAAGGGGTTTTCTAAAGTTTACTAATGTTCTCAACCTCCCGCGATACAAATTCGATCTTCCACAACACAAATTCGATCTTGATTTCTCCTACCTTGAAACCCGATCGAGCAATGAAACACCAAACACCAAAGCGAAGAATGGATCCAAAATGATATCAAGATATTGAATCTTGAAAATCAACGAAGCTTGCTTGAAACACGATCGGTTAGCTCGATACCAATTTGTTAGGATCGGGAGAGAATAATCAAGAATAATCGGTAGCAAAACAAAAGGAGATCGGACAAAGTTTCTTGTATTACAAATCAAAGGATACAAGATGAGTAGTGTTGTGTACAAAATAGATAATTACAAATGGGGGGATAAGCCCTTATTTATACTAGGGCTTATTGGATTCTAGAAGATTCTAATACAAATATCTTAGATTTTCCTATAAGCTAATATCTAGCTTATTCTAGATTATTCTACCAAAGTATCTAGCTTATTTCTAGATTATTCTTAGTAAATATCTTTTAGACCAAAATTACTAAACTACCCTTAGGACTAACAGTCAAACATCTAACAGATTTGATGTTGTTATAATAGTTGATGTTTACAACGTTCGTAACACTTTGATATCGTTGTTAATTCTGTATGCAATAGAATAGATGTTAACGATCTGTGAATGAATTTGTTATAGCTGTACTGTATTCGATC
Organism: Chrysanthemum lavandulifolium; assembly: GCA_022545495.1. Classification (NCBI taxonomy): domain Eukaryota; kingdom Viridiplantae; phylum Streptophyta; class Magnoliopsida; order Asterales; family Asteraceae; genus Chrysanthemum; species Chrysanthemum lavandulifolium. The sequence goes on along the minus strand of CM040242.1, from coordinate 231,791,471 downwards.
GAGACTATGAGTTACACTTAAAACACACGCGCACACGCTTTATTGTTGATTTTGGGAATTTTTTATATTTGTTAGTGACTATGAGTTACCCTTAAAACACACGAGCTCACGTTTTGTTGCTCTCATTTTGAAATCCTAGCTTATCGTAACATGTTCATAGCCTAGTTAATTGTGTTCACGGGTACATAACCTAACGAACTGTCCATGAGTTTGTATAATTTACTTTTTTGTTCGAGATTATGAGTTACGCTTAAAACACACACACACACACCCACAGTTTATTGCTGTCATTTTGAAACCATAGCATTTCGAAAGACTTTTAGATCGATGTTACTTGTTAGTTTCGGATATTATAGTTTAGTTAAATCTGTTACTGTAATAAATTTGTATAAAGTGTTATATTTGTTCTGTAGCTATTGTTGTTTAAGGAAACTTAGTATTGATGTAGTAGTTCTTGATTTAGGTTATGATTAGGTTTATTTGTTTTTAAGTGGTTGGATTCTAGTAAGTTGTTGGTGACTGCGATAGTGTGATATACCGCATAATTTGTGATTGAGTTTTATGGATAAACTGTTGTCTTCCTAATTTGTAATTGGTATGAGATTTGCAGTCCACAAATAGCAAATATTGTGTGAAATTTAAGTGTCGATTATTCCTTACAGAGTTGAATATGTTGTATTAATTGTTGATCCAGTGAGGAAATGGTGAGTTTAAACTTCAAGTAATTAGTAGGTTGATATGTAGGTCGGTTGGATACTTGTCACTTGTGTTGTATGGAAGTGTTTAGATATGTTTTGGGTGGACTTAAGTTAAGTATTCACAGTCTTGGTAATTGTTGATTGTAAGGTTTTGTTCAGTTTGGGAGGATCTTATATTCTTATATTACCTGATATAAGATCAAATATTAATGTATTGATCGGGCATTAGGTAGCTATCAAAGTAAATCTGAATATAGAAAGTTTGTTGGTCATACTATTAGTCATAGTAAATTGTCCTTAAGAGAGATGTAGATGCAAGTAGGATCTGATTCGACTGCATATAGATGGGAGAGATAGGGAAACAGATTTCAAATCTTGTAAAGTATCTCATACAAAGCTTTTAGTATTCCTTAGATCATATTAACTTCTAAGTAATTTTTTATGTGATATAAGAAATGGATCCTGTTTATAATGTTAAGGGGATGCTTGGTAAGGAGAAATAGGGTAAAAGAAATGGAATTAGATGAATTTTCAATGTTTGGTAGAGTTGAGAAATAGAAACTCTATTTCTCGAGAATTTAAATTACACTTGGGCCAATGCATCTACTTTTGGGATGGAAATCAAATAGAACACGATAATTTAAATTTGGAGCATGACTGCATGAGTATAAAACAAAGATGTCACGTGACTTGTACATAAAAGCAAAAAAGTTAAAACACTTCAAGCCCTTATCCCCTTCTCCATTTAGGGATCTGAAAATCCATGGTAGGTGGTCCTCCATTCCCGTCTATTTGCCATATCTAGCTATCAAAATTGTTTGTGATTGTTATTGTTTCAATAATTGACACAGTGGTAAACTTATGTTCACGAAACGCAGATCGTTGATTGTTTGATTTATTATTGTTTCAAGCTCAAAGTTTTCTCTTATTTGTTTAATCCTTTTTTCATTGATTAAGTATTAGAACTGAAATTTATCACTTTCTTTTTTCTGATGTTGCCCTCTGACATATTAATTTTTCATTTTGGAATTTGAACATTTACTCAACATACAAATACGCAGATCATTGATTGTTTGATTTGTTATTTTATTTATTTTTTCAATAAATAAAATATTAGTTTATAAATAATTCTCGGTCAATTCTCTCTTGATACCAAACAAGGTAATTCACAAAATTTCTCTAACACAATTAATTTCCTTACATTTCTATTCTCTACCTTATTTCATTTCTCAAAATATCTCTCTACCAAACGTGCCCTTAGGGTATTTTTGGGAAATGCTAGATTGGATGGCTTGTGGGGCCTATCTAGTTCCTTACTCCCAATTGATTCACAGGTCCTGATAAAAACACAGTCCAGTTAGCAATATAATGTACAAGCAAGTTCATGTGCATCCCTAGCCTCTTTTTTACTAAATGGATGGTAGCATGTGATAGCAACTAGAAACATAGTTTTAGCAGAAATGGAGTTACTAAAACGATTGTGGTTTCCTTGAGGTCCTTTGAAACACTTCTCATGCAGATTTATAGTGTAATTTAATACCCTGAAATTGATCTTAAATCTTTCTCGATATCTGCATTTGAATGACTCATGGTCATGGAAATATTGTAATATGTTTGCTAGTAGTATTAGGACTCCAGTATATTATATATCAATGGAGTAAGGAATTATTTTAGCAGACTAAATTTTTGTAGGAATTTTTCTTGCATTAGTTCTTAAAATTATTACTGGTACTTTAATATGGTGTGCAGAGCTGTTGGTGACTTTAAGAATATTAATGAAATGTCTGGCATATACATGTCTTGCACTTCCATACTAGAGGACAGTACTCTTAGGTCTTACCACAAAATAGTTGATTTAGGTATCTTAATGCATCATCTGCACTACTTTTATGTTGCTATCTGTTGGCTACATATAGTTAAATCCCAACAACATGATTCCTATGAAAAATTGTAGAACCTATGCACACGTACCACAGCGACTTGTTAAAGTTTCCAATGGTGTACATTCATGGCTTTTTACTGCTGGGGTTGTTGCCACTAGTCCTATAGAAGTTTTCAGTTACATTTTTGAATTCTTATACTATCAACTTTTATGTGGCACACACAACATTGCTTGGTTATCTTTGTTACTAGATTTCATGTATATCGGCGACATGTGAAGCCTGTTGTTTTGAAAATTTGAGTCTTATACCCCTCCGTATTAGAATGATAAACTATAATCTACTTTCAGGCGGTTTTCAAGCAGTTTGGTGGTGGGGGTTATGGAGGATCGGATAATGTTGTCACAGACGAGGCAGAATTCAAGCTTCATCAGAAACTTGAGAAGTTATATATATCTACACGTGCTGCCAAGGTTGCTTTTTACCTTCCTTTTAGAGGTGTTTTTTTTTGTATGTACTAAAGAACGAACAACCAAGTCCTTGAGTCAAGAGAAACAATGTTGAAATGAAGTTACATGCTTTAAACCAGCTTTTTGATTAAATGTGGGATAGGGATGAGAACATCATGCAGGCTTGGCAATTATATATCTTCTGTCATGGCTGAAAACTACTACGACATCAACGAATAAATGCTCTTTTGTAGGATTAAATGTCAGAAATTTCTAGAAGCTCAAAAGAAACAATATTTGTTAACATTTCTGATTATAAAGTTAATTCTTTCCTAGCTTGGATTACTGGTCATAAATGATGTTGTAATTTTGTCTTTTTACCATCCATGGCCGTGGCTTGCATTGCCTCTCAAAAACTGTAAATGCTCTCAAAAATTGTACATAAATTTCGTTCCTTCTCGTCATTATAATCCTCTCTTCTTTCTTTGTCAGCATTTCCAAAGGGACATTGTTCGTGGTGTTGAAGGTTATATAGTTACTGGTTCCAAACAAGTTGAAATCGGTAAGTTATTAAGTCTGTGGTGCCTTTTTTCCAATGTTAGTTTGAGTCCATCAGATGGATATAATGTTGTAAATTCACATGAATAATTTTCTTGAACAGGAACTAAATTGTCTGAAGATAGTAGGAAATATGGTGCCGAGAATACATGCACTAGTGGTAGTACGCTATCTAGAGCTGCCCAGAACTTCTCACGAGCTCGTGCCCAAATGGAGAAGGAACGAGGAAACCTACTTAAGTCATTTGGAACACAGGTTCGTATCATCCTTGCCAGTCTACCATGGTAAATACATTACTTACAAATATATTTTCATGCAAACAAACTATGGGGCAGTTCAATCTGTACATTTAGAAGAATCCCTATAATATAGTGGGCCTACCCGATAAAAGGTAAAACTTAACCAACATGCCTTTGGCTGAGCAGTACCTTAGGTGCGCCATCAACCAAGTTACAAGTAGGATAAGGTGTGTGTGATAGTTTGTGAGTTTGCCGTTCAGAAAAAAAAGAAGATTAATAAAGAGAAACCTTTGTAGAATACGTCATTGCTTGATGGCTTTTGCCATCTGAAACCATTATTACTTATGAAATACTGCTAAATGTTACACAGGTCGCAGAACCATTAAGAGCGATGGTTATGGGAGCTCCACTTGAAGACGCCCGGCATCTTGCTCAACGCTATGACAGAATGCGACAAGAGGCTGAAGCACAGGTCTTTCATTGTACTGTTGTCTGTTATACTGTTGAATATATCATATTGCTGAGTTTTTTTTTATCATATTTTTCTTAAATCCTGTTAATTTCATTGTTTAGTTTTTACCTTTCTTTCTCATGCACATATAGGGTTCATTTTGTGTTGATTGTTTAATTCTGAAACTTAGCATCTATGATCTTCTGACACTAGGGTCACATCATCTTACCCTCCGAATTTTGCAGGCTGTTGAAGTCTCTAAAGACAAGCAAGAGTTAGAAGGGGTGGAAATCCAGACATGCTTGTTAAACTTGAAGCAGCAGAATCTAAACTACAAGATCTGAAATCCAACATGGCTATATTGGGAAGAGAAGCTGCATCAGCAATGGCTGCTGTGGAAGCTCAACAGCAAAAAATGACCCTACAGAGGTTAATTTCCATGGTAGAACCTCTTCCCTTAATGAGCTAATATAATATAAAAATCTTATGATGTGTTATCTAAAATTCGTTTCTTTCATTAGATTGAATCAGAACGTGGCTACCACCAAAAGGTTCTTCAGATTCTGGATCAGCTTGAAGGCGAGGTATGCAATATTTTGTCCTCACCTTTGGTATCTACTCGTTTCTTATTCTTACAATGTCGATATTTGATGAGATTGTGGTGGTGGGATGGAAATAGATACTGGTATAATTAGTTATTATTGTTAAAAATCTTATTAATATGTTATCCATGGTCTCATCCCACCCTTGAAAGTACATATAATCGAACAAATCACATCTGTTTTTGTGGCGACTTAAATAATAAAGTTAGACAACTTTAGACAATTTCTCTTTAACTGATAAACAAAACTTGAATATATAGAATAAGGAGCTGAGCAAGAAACAAAAACCATGTAATCCCGAGTTCCTTGTTGATTAAACCATTATGGTCATGTAAGTGGATGAATTGTCTTGGGCCCATTTAGTATGATGAATAGACAAATTTTCCAAGATTAACAGTGTATTCGATGGGTAAATCAATGTGGGTGGTACCAAGCATTTTGTACTCCCTTTTGGTATATAACATGGGCAACTGTCTATGGGATGAACCTGGTAATATTAGCATCCCATTCCCAACAGGATAAAATACCAAACTATGCAATAACCGCCACTGATCTAGCTGATGCCAGTAGAGAAATTTCTGACAAAATGACTGTTTTAGACCAAAATAGGCATGTTTGTGCATGAGATAATGAGTTATGAATCGACACATTGGCATTTAATAAAAATGAATTGGAACATGGAAAACTTAATAAATTAGAAGTAAGAAAAATGGGCTGGATGGGCAGGTTCAGTAACATGTTAAAACAGGTCGGGTCCAATGAATAATTTTCATTACGGGTCCAAAAGGGTCGATTTGGGTTGACCCGTCGACACCTATAGTTTAGCCCATCTTAACTCGTGTTAATATGATTACAAAAACTATACAACTATTATCATTACGTAATTATGTATAAGAATGTGATTAGGAGGCAAGCATTCGAATACACTTTGTGCAACTTTTACTCCCGTTTGACCCTTTTTAACCCGTTTGACATGCTACATTCTTAACTCTACTAAATCTACCCATTTGGCTTGTTGGAGATGAAATATAACTTGATCCAACCCAATATTTAGGCAAATTATTAACTCTAAAACGGAAACCATACTCTGTGGAAATCAGAAACAACAGTGACAATGATCTGCTAATAACTGTATTTATGAAGTCATGCTGGAGGTGATATTCCTTAAGGCATTTAAAACCAAGCCTCTTAAGGCCCATTAACATTTTTTAACAGAAATTATGTGCCTTCTGCATGCTGGTGGCTCGAATTTAGATCAAAATATATTTCCTCTTGATACAAGATTTTTCTCTTGAATTTCTTTAATTTTGTTTTGACGGTATGTTTGCTTGTTGGGCAACATGTAGATGGTATCGGAGAGACAGCGAATTGAAGCAGCTCCTACGCCATCTGTAGAGATGCCTCCACCTCCATCATACGAAGACGTAAATGATGTGTTTACATCTCCAACACAAAATGGTTCAAATGATGAAGTTGACTACTTTTTAGGAGAGGTAAGCTAACATAATCTTTAGTTTTACTGATAACATGCTTAAATGGTTCTTAAATGCTCTGCTTCCATCTCATCTGTTTTCTTCAGGCGATGTACTCATATCCAGCCGAGTCAGACGTGGAGCTCAATTTATCGATTGGAGATTATGTTGTTATTAGAAAGGTATGTGGTTTGCTAGAACTTTGGTGTGTTATGGTTCATCAGGAAGTTGGGGTGGCAAGATTGGGGGGTTGTATAACAGGTCAAGCACATTTGGGCTAATGATCAAAAAAGTACTATGCTTGCCACCCTTTCCTCTTCAGTGTAGCGAACAAAATTTTTATACATGGGTATTATACTTTCAAATCAATCCTCTTTAGGGTATTTTGCAAAAGTTGGACATTTTGCCCTCTTACACCAAGAGCAAATGATGGCAAGTATAATACTTTTTATCATTTGCCCTAGTTTTATTATGTTAAATTTTGGATATGTATTAAGATAATTTATTTAATGATTTATAATTGTGTTAAATCTATGATAAAATGTTTTGTTTTATCATTTGCCTAATTCACTTCAAGTTGTTTAGCGCTTCGCTTCCGCTAAATTAGGAGGAATTATATCACAACTGAGTACTTGCATATAAATTCATTCGTCACTTGTTGAAGCATAGACTAGAGTATACTATGACTAGATTAAGGGTGTGTTTGTTTGATTAAGATGTTACACATCGAATCGACTACGCATCTTACTAATAAGAGGTAGCTATAATATAGAATCGAATGAAAAGTCTTGTTTGCTTCAATTATAAAAACAAACAACACTTTTCATTCGATTCGGACATTATAGCTACCTCTTATTAGTAAGATGTGGTAGTCGATTCAGATCTTGATGGTCGATTCGGATGTGTAACATCTTAATCAAACAAACACACCCTTAATCTAGTCATAGTATACTCTAGTCTATGCTTCAACAAGTGACGAACATAAATTTATATGCAAGTACTTGGTTGTGATATAATTCCTCTAATTTAGCGGGCGTTAAACCTAATTCGGTTTAACGGCAGGCGTTAAACAACTTGAAGTGAATTAGGGCAAATGATAAAACAAAACATTTTTATCATAGATTTAACACAATTATAAATCATTAAATAAATTATCTTAATACATATCCAAAATTTAACATAATAAAAACTAGGGCAAATGATAAAAAAAAGTATTATACTTGCCATCATTTGCTCTTGTGGGTAAGAGGGGCAAAAATGTCCAACTTTTTTTGCAAAATACCCTAAAGAGGATGGATTTGAAAGTATAATACCCACAGAAGCAAAAAAATTTGTTCGCTACCCTGAAGAGGAAAGGGTGGCAAGTATAGTACTTTTTTTGATCATTAGCCCAACACATTTTTTTAATATTTGTATAAATGATTTTACATAATTGTTACACAAACAAATACTATTAGTCTATTACAATAACAAGTCAAAACACTTCGAATAAAACCAATTTAGGAGGTTGTATGTTTCATTAATAAACTTCGGACCCGTTTCACCCTTTGCTGTTTTGGCTAAATATTTTGATTTGAACCATTTAAGAGAAAGCAGTCAAGCACTGCCAAAATCGCCTTATACAAAAGTAAATGGGTTTAAATTGCTATCTGCACTGTTACCCTGACAAATGATTCATTTTAGCTTTGTAATATGACTTCCTTTAGACCTTTACACAAAAAGATCAACCAAGGGTGTTTCAGGAACGGAGTTAATACTACAGAGTAACCGACTAACTCTTCAGATGGAATACATAATCCAATAATGCAAAATCTGTACAATTTTGCAGGTTTCTAATAATGGTTGGGCTGAAGGTGAATGCAAAGGGAGAGCAGGTTGGTTTCCGCTGGGGTACATTGAAAGAAGGGAGCGGGTTCTTGCCAGCAAGGTAACAGACATCTTTTAGTGTACGTGTCCTTTGCACATTGATTCTTCAATCGAAATATAATTTGTATACCTTTTTGGTCCCGAGACATTAAACATAGAGCATTATCTAATTGTTCTTACAACACAAATTACATACAAATGCTCTCGGTTTGGTGGTCAAGCCTCCATTTTTATACACATTTCATCCTGTCAGTTATTCTTCTTTAAATGTTGCAATCAATCCTTTGTCGGGTTTTGTGGCCTTTTGATTATACTTTAAATTGTGATTTGTTTTCAACTGATGCCCCATAATCAGTTTGAGCATTCTAGATTTTGTCGTGTTTTGCAAGACTTGTGTGATTTTCTTTGGCTCTTTGGAGAAAGTTGAGAGGTAGTTTGTGATATTCGGGTTGTGTTGTAGACCAATATTTGTGATTTACAAGGTTACTATTTTCTGTAAATAGCGTTGCAACACTTTCTTAGTTTTTGTACATGAAATGAAATGAAGAGATATTCATTAGTTTACTTTCACATTTTTTTTGAACGGCAATTTACTTTCACGTTTAAATTTACAAGTGAACAATATGCTCAAGTAAGCTAGTATATCTAGTATCTATTGGTCATCTAAGTAAATGAACTCGAGGAGCACGGCGATAATCTTTCTCACCTGTTTTGAACTCCTCGTTAATCTTTCTCTCTTGTGTTGAACTCGAACAGCACGGCAGTAATGCTTCACAGCATCCTGCAAATTATTATATCGATTGCATTCCTTGAAAAGATCATTCATCAATTTTCAGCTCATGATCTTGTAGATCATCATTAAACGGTCGTATAATGAGGATTATCATCAACAATTATTATTCAAATCCAGGCCTAAGACGGTTAAATCCTTAAACCAAATACCCTTGAAACGAGTTACAAGAATCTTGATACAATCAATGGGAAATCAAACCCTTGGGATATAATATATCCAACAGCGGTGAAGCGTATGATTCATGTCCAGCAGTAAAAATCACAATCTCGAAATTGTTCCCTTTTAAATATTCAAGAAACTCATCAACATATGGACGTTTGGTAACATATCCAATACTTTCTGAATACTTAACTATGAAATTATACTTTTTGGATGGCGGGTTTGATAAGGAAAAAAGTATGCAATGGATTAGGGTTCTATCCATTTTCTAGGAAAACTGTGAACTTTTCATCCGAGAAGATTGGTGGTTTCTACATCTTCTCGTGAGGTGAGTAACCCGCAGACATATGTTGACAAGATTTCGAGGAGGTGACAGGTGCATGTAGTCGGTTTTGTAGGTTTAGATGCTGTTTTTGTCGACATGATACTCGTTACAATGTTCAGTAAAAACGGTAAACCTAAAATGTGAGAACGAGTAACCTCAAACGTAATTAAAGTACAACAAAGATGGAAAATGAATAGAAGAAATTTCAAATCGAAAGTGAAAGTGTATTTGGTTGTGATGAAGATGAAAGCTGAGATAGCGGATTTTTATAGATCAAATTTACACAATTTAGTTACCGTTACGCGGTAATAAAACAACATGGGCTTTTCTTGTTACACTCTTTGGGCCGAATGTGTGAATTCGAGCAATGTTAGACCCACTTACAAAATTCATATAAAAAATCCACTCGCTGACGTGTTGGTGCATTTTCTGGCGGTTTTCCCTCTCTCCTATCTCTTATTAAACCAATCAGCCGCTGACACGTTATCGAGTGGATTTTTTGTGTGGATTTTATGAATGGTTCTAGCATTTCTCAAATTTAATAGGATATCTTGTCTGGCTTATAGCTTATCAAGAAGGTGTTTGGTATTGCATTTTTTTTCCTAGACAGAAAAACACTTTTGACTATTTTTTTCATCCAAATACTTCTTATTTTTCTACTTTAAAAAAACAGAAAGTTAGTTTTTTATAAGCAGGTTGTCACTCCTTTTAAAACATTTTATTTATGAAATTATATTTAATATTTTACCTTTAAAATTTAACCTAAAATATAAAAGTTAAAGTACATTCTCGCTTGAAGGACTTTTAATAATTGTTTAACAAGTTGTTACCATAAATTCTTGATGATTGTTTTGTATAATATGCTGTAAGTTTTGCTAGATAGCATTCCTATGATTAACTAAGTATATGGTTGTAACAAATGGGGAAAGTTTGTTATTTTGCTTATATCATTTAATCAAATAAGCAGAACTTGTCAAACACTAACTGCTTATCAACTTGCTTATTTTTCATCAGAAGCAAATTCAAACACTCTCTTTAGAAGCACCTCTTTTATATATTGAGCATATAAGCACTTATTTTTTAAGCAGAAGCAGGAAAAAAAAAATAGTTATTCTGTCATTCTTAAAACATTCATTCACATTTTTTGTTTATAGTTTAAGATCTGCATAGCAAAGTTAAATTCATTTGTAAATAGTTTGACATGAATTCATTAGTCCCGAATATTCAAAAGAAAACAACGTATCAAAGGCCAACTTCCAACTTTTGTCATCATTCTTACATCCTATTAAAAAGTTGATAAAGGAGCTAATGAATCCAACTTACGTATCAAATCAGTCTGTAACAACCATAACAAAAACTTTACAAAGTCCCCGAACCTCAATTTATTGCATCGTCTACCAATAATGCTCCTACACCCTACACAACAATGAAAACTTCTGACTTTTTTGACATTGGTACTACCGTAAAATGTTAGCTAGCCAGGCACGGGATGTCCATCAAATGGTATCACTGGTTTCTGATAATGGAAGTTCTGCAAGAGTAAAATGGAAGGGAGTTATATTTGGGAGGAAATCAATGCTTGATAGCGTTAGTATTTTAATAAAGCTGCTTACTGGGCTTGTTGGAGGATAGATATGCATAAAGAATAGCCAATATAACGACAAGAGCAGCAATCTGCATAAAAATCATATCATGGTGTAAAAATTACGGACAGGTGTTTGGTTGAGCGACATTGAAAATATAGAAAGTTCACTTCTCACCAAAAGTGGACCATAGCTTGGCTCGTCAGAAGTTATGTATGAATTCCTGGGAAATACGGAACAGGAAATGTTTAACTTCACATCTCAAAATCCCTACATTCCGAAATTATTAAGAAAAGTTAGTAGTACAATTCTTTGACATACCTTTTGTTAAGAGTGCCCGAGGCCCTGCAAATTTTTTGGGTAGCTTCTAGCCTGGTAATTGTTGTATGGGCATTTGGATCCTTCAAGTTAACCTGGTAAATACAAATACAACATACAAAATTTCTTGACACAATGAGACATTAGGAAATCGATGATTACAATGTGAATAATTCTATACCTTGGACCTAAGCCACAAAGAAAAATCATAAAATGCACCGTACACATCTGCCATGGTATTAGTCCGATCAATTATTTTTGCTGTAAGACCTTTAAAAAGAGACCACAAGTCAGCAACAAAATCACACATCTGATGAAAAAATAATAGCAAGAAGATATAATATACGACATAGCATATTTTTGGAATAGTAACAAACAATCTTAAATGACTTGATAAAGATGCTAACACTCGGAAAAGTGCAGGACTAAAAAGTAACCTTACCACGTCTCAGCTTAACTACTCCTGTGAAAACTTCAATGTTGTTGTAGCATAACGTTAGTGTTCCAATTGCCATAATCTGATGAAATATCACTTGAATTCAATAAAAATGTGCACATAGAATACATGGTCTGCAATTCTGCATCAGCTTATATCTATATAGCATGTTGATGCTCTATTGATCAAAGATGTTTATTGCCAAAATGACATCACATGTGCATACCGTCCCATATGAATTCAAAAGGTCTCTTTTTTTGAATAAATTTCAAAGTAAAGTACGTATTTACCATTTGACAAATATCAAATTACTTTCGTGAGAGGTGCCAAAGGCGTACCTGTGGTATAGCACAAAACTTGAAGATTTCTGGATCACGTAAGTCAGACATATACTTTAAACAATCTTCAGTATGTACTAAAGCGTCTGTCACCATCTCATTCAGGCACTGAACAGCCTTTCGTGAATTTTCTTTTTGTTTGAAGTCCTAATGCACATATCATTAAGAACTCACTATACAGAAGTTCCAAGTCCAAAATCATTTATAAGGGAATTTTGTCTTCTGACTTTTGTATGACTTTCACTTGACGTGGCTAACTGGGTGGGTCCGGTAACTTTCAAAATGGATATTTTTTTTATTTTTTTATTTGGTTTTATGTAAAAAATTTATAATTTGGATTTTGGAACCGGTACAATAATTAGGGTGTCAAATATGCTCATATATCAGTTACAATCTATAATTTGTGAATAGAATGATTTATGAGGTTTTATGCATAAAAAAAACAAACACTTTCTTTCTTACTTTCTACCCATTTGACCAGTTTCCTTATGCTAATCTAAATTATACCGGAATCAGCCCACTGATAAGTAAATGGGTCAAAAATTTGAATTCGGTAACATCCAGTTTCAGGAAAAGCAAATGAGAAAAGAAACTATACCTCTAGTTTAGTAACATATTTACTCCAAATCTGACGAGGCCAAAACATACGTGACCTTGGCATTTCATCTATATCCTCAAGATAATCTCTAATGATATTTGTTTTCTGCAAGATAATCAGACTTCCAACTGTTATAAATATACATGCTCAATTTGGTAATCAAGTGACCAAAACGTTACCTGGAGAAATAGCCCCATCGAATTTGAGATGGGATCAGGAAACATATCTTCTTTGCCTGAGGCATGAAAGAGTTTTGACAAGCCTATTCCAACAAGTCCCGCAACATAATGGCAATACTCATCATAGTCTTTAACTGTGTCAACCTGCAAACCCCAGATAAACACACTTCTTTATCGGAGGAAAACTACATGCACATAGACAGACCTTCTTGAAGGCTAGGAAGGGCCATGGCCCCTCCAAATGCATGCGGATGCCCTCACAGAGGGCAAGAAGCTCAATCATTTTTCTAATCTTTTAGACGATACAGACAAGTCAATATAAGAAAAAATCACATTCGGAGCCTCGTGTTAAATAAGAAATTTTTTGATTTAGTGTTTGGAAGTATCTTATTTCTATTATACTTCACGGATACTTGAAGTACTTACAATATGTACCTCTTTGCATATAAATTTTGCCATTCCTGCACCCATTTTCATGGTAATATCCTCGATTGCCTCCTGATAACTGCAGAATAGTTGAAGACTTTTGGCTCAGGATGAAAATGCAAGATACTTAACTACAAACAATAGTTATATATATGTAAATGCGACCTTCCATTAAGCTCTAAAAAAGCAGTAGAAACATGATGGAACTGGTCCATGAGAATCTTGTATTCCTTTGTACCACCTTTTAAATAAAGAAACGACTATGTTCAGCAAGTAAATCATATATATTGAATGACACAAGATTAGAGTTAGGCGATATATCCGGTACTCACATTCAAAGTGCCAATCAGGATCATATATATGATCATGGAATTCCATCAGAATAGGTATCTTAACCATAGTATCTATGCTTGTATCATCCTCTGAACAAAAGGTAAGATGATAAACTTGTTTAAATCAGATAGTAAGAACTATTGTTTCTATATAGTAAATGAATATATATCACAAAAACAATTAACCGCAATATGCCATGAGGGCTAATAACAAATTTCGCTGCATATTTATCAGTAACATAAGAAAAACCACAGTAGGCTGTGGGTCATAAAGACCTTTTACATCAAAGGCTTAAGTGTCCTTATTGACTTTATATTTTAAAGTCAGTTAGCTACAAAAGACCCTGCAATAGAAAAATGGAACATACCGATTGTGTCAAGGGCTCGAAGAACCAAATAGAAAACGCAAACCTGCATCAGGAGCTTGTTAAAAAGAGAACAAGAAGTGATTTCCAGCAATGTATTAGTAAATGAAAACACAATGAGCAAGTGTTAAATTGAAAAGCATTAAAAATCGATCTGATGCATAGAAGTGCAAAAACAGATAATAGTAACAACATGTGATTCTAAAAACTACGATACATATATTTCTAGTCTTATGATCAGAGCAACAAACGTTGAAGTATTTTTGCTTCTACTGATTGAGTAGTATATAAAACGGAAAGATGAGAACCACTGGTCCATGATCAAGATGCATTTTTCAAACTTATACCCATGTGTTAATGTTCTAAAAAGCCGTACAAATATTGAAACATCGCAGACATGTATTGAATTCATGCATTCAAATTCCAAAAAATCGAGATGCTAGTTTTCTTATACATACATACGCTCGCGCATTAGCATTCTGTAAATGCTAATATTTATTACTATCAACCAAAATATTACAGGAACATATCTGATTCATACTCATACATTGGCAGTCAAAAAATTGACACTATTAACCAAAATTGCAACAAAAATTCATAACAAATCCACATCGTGTAATCGTCAACACACACAGCTCAACAATCCAAAACACGAGTAGTTTAACCAATATTCAATAGAAATGAAATATAATGTACGTTTGGTGAATAAATGCAACAAACAATACAACTGTATTTCAATTCGACAAATTTAAACAACATTTAACCAAAAAGCTGAAATAATAAGCTAAAACATTTATATCACCAACCCAACTTCAATCATAAAATCAATCAAACCTCGCTCCAAAACCTACCCCGCCTAACCATGTATTTCCATCCCCCCAAAACAAATGTGACATATCACCCCCAGCCCTTATGATTACACAACCATGGACGGCCACAAATGTGACATATCACCCCCAGCCCTTATGATTACACAACCATGGACGGCCACGCTGGAAACCACCGAAAAAGAAAAGAAAAAAATGCCATAAACTATTGGCCCCGCCACTTTGCGCTGGTACAATGCTAGTCGCAATAACCACATGATCACATTTAACACATTCAGAATCTTAAAATATTATAACATTAACAAAATTTCAAACCAAACAAAACACACATTTAGCAAAAAATTGTATCAAACAAACCAACATTCCAAAATCTAGCCAAAATCCTAACGGATAAACGGATTTAAACAAAATAAAAAACATACAGCGTGACGAAGATCGGTATGAAGCTGCTGAATAACAAGAGCAAAACTCCTAGAAACTTTATGAAGCATTGTATAACAGAATTCCCAATGTGGTTCTGTTGGGATCTGATTCTCAGCATGTTTCGAAGCTATTTTTAATTTCAGTAATGGATAAAAATCATCTGGATGTTCTAATATAGCCTTTAAATATCCCATTGTCAATCAAATGAATTTGCAGATCGTATTTTTTTTATGAACAAAAATATGAATGAATGTTATAAAAATGATTGATATGAAAATAATTTTGATTTGTTTGAAATGTGTTTATCATGTTAATGTTTTTACGTGTAACTAACACACCACTTGTCAATCTACAATTGGCTTTTGTGTTCCAAAAGTGATTGTTTGATTTTGCATGGAAACATTAGACTTTATGTGTCATATGTTCAGTTATAATGTTTTTGGCAATTATGGTTTATGACCTTTTGGACCGGGAAGGTTGGCGTGGGCGTACGAGGGTTATTTGCACCAAACATAAATTAACATTTTAGTCATATTGTCACAAGTCAATTCTGAGTGGTTTTAGTGATACATGGGTTCATGTTAAAGTTAGGTTAGTTAAATAATTTTCTACATGTATTCATGTGTTGTTAATCTTAATCTTAACTACATGTAATACAGGAACCTCTTTTCCTTCATTAAATGTCACTATAGCATCTTGTACGAAAGTATCAGCAACAATAAATAAACAGTCGAACTTTTATTCAAACCTAAGCCTCAATAGTCGGCTTAGATTATATCAACAATAGTATCCAAAGTGTTACAAGATCAGATTAATGTCAATGAGACAATAACCATACAAATACAAAGAAGAGACAAGATCGGTGAAATGATCGGAAAGAAGAGAAAAGTGTGAGACAATGATTGCACACAATTGTGTCTACCCTAGATTAAGGGACTTATTAAATAGGAGAGTAAGATACACTAAGACCCTCTAACGGCTATAAATGACTCATCGGCAGAAACAAGAGGCTTCACAGAAATGAACTTCTTGGAACTTTAAACCATTTTATGCTTTGACCATGATTAACCCCAAATAAGCTGTCTTGAACATAACTTGAAAGCCATTAGCAATTGATAGAATGACATGTTTGCCACAGATTAATACCCTAAAATTTAACATTCCCTTAATCGATGGGCAAACATATCAAACAATATCAATTTTTCACACAAGAATTTATCTTTGATAAGCAGGGAGGTTTTTGTAAGTATGTCTGCGGTTTGGTTGAAGAGCCAATCTTTTGGCACTTATAACACCTCTAGCAATTTTTTCCCGATGAAGTGGACATCGATTTCAAAGTGTTTTGATCTTTCATGGAAAACAGATTGATGACAAGTTGTAAAGCGATTTGTTATCACAAAAAGATTGACGAGGAGATTGATATCAACTTTTAGATCTTTTAAGATTTTTGAATCCAAATGATTTCACAGCAGCATGACATAGATCTATACTGCTTACGTGGAAGATTTTGAAAGAGTGTTTTGTTTTTACTTTTCCATGAGATCAAACAATCATTAAAGAAAACACAATAACACGTGATGATTTTCGGTTTTCTTGCATTTGGCCCAATCTGCATCACTATATCCTTCAAGATGATTTTCGAGTTCTTTGAAATTGTACCTTAGACCTTTTCACGGAGCTCCTTTTAGATATCTCGAACATTGAGGCACATTCTAGATGAGATTTCAAAGGATAATGCATATATTGTGCCGACAATGAACCGAGTATGAGATGTCGGTCTTGTATGGGTGAGATAGATAAGTTTCCCAAGTAACCCGATAACCGGTGATGTTGACAAGGAGGAATCATCGCGTGGGAATGTATGGAAGGACGAGTTGGGTTCCATAGGAGTTGACACGGTTTGCACCCAAGAAGACCAAATTCTTTGAGGAGTTCAAGACAGTATTTTCTTTGGGAGAGACAAATGTCATTCCAGCTTTTAAAACCTCAATGCCAAGAAAATATTTTAAGTTTCCTAAGTCTTTGGTATGAAATTTTGATTTTAGAAACTCTTTGAATAGGTTTATCTCATCAATACGGTTTCCAGTAAGGACAATATCATCCACATAAACAAGCGAGCAATAAACTTGTTATTCTGTTTTGGTGAACAAAGAATGATCATTGATGATTGAACAAAATTATTTTCCTTTAAAACAACGACAAGTTTTTCATTCCATTTCCTAGGAGCTTGTTTTAGGCCATATAGAGACTTGACAAGTTTGCAAACTTTATTCTTATTGTTCTCATTACGAACCCTTAGGGATGGTCATATAGATATCCTCATCAAGATCTCCATACAAGAAAGCATTGTTAACATCAAGTTGGAAAAGAGGCCATTTGTTTTTCACAACTAAGGCAATAAGACATCTAACGAGAGACATTTTCACAACAGAGAAAAAGTTTCATCATACTCTATTCCTTCCTTTGGTTATAACCTTTAACAACTAATCTAGCCTTGTATCTATCAACTTCACCATTGGCTTTATATTTGATTTTAAAGATCCATTTGTAACCAATGGGAGTTCTATTAGGTGCGAGATCGCTTATATCCCAAGCATGATTTTCATTTAAGGCCTCAATTTCGAGTTCATAGCATCAACCCAATTACTATCAAGGATAGCTTCTTCATAATGTAGGTTCAATACTTTTATTAAGACTAGAAGCAAAGCGGTAATTATCTTTGTTTATGTTAGAATAATTAACAACCTTTTCAACACCATATTTGACTTTCCTTCTACAATAAAGTCATTAAGATTCTTGGGCAACTTAGAAACTCTGGTTGACCTTCTAGCGATGGTGGTGGCAAGCCTCTTTCTTGTTCGAGTTCGATTTGAATCGGATGATGTATCGCAGAATCGTAAGATGCATCGGCAGGATGTGATTCATGTGATATGGTGCCCTCGGGGTGTGTATTATCATCTATAGGCGTTGCGATGGGTTCATCATCCCTAGAGGATGACTCAACACTTGCTCCATCATCTTAGGATGTCACTCTCCCTTCATCATTGGGACTTGTTTGTGAGTCAAAGAAATTTTTATGATTTAAATCTTTAGGCACATACGTTTCAACAAAAGGTTTTGACAAAGTATTTTTCATTTTGAAGGGAAAAACAGTTTCATAAAATTTGACATCTCTGGAATAAAATATATTTTTTGTTTCTAAGCTCAAAAGTTTATAACTTTTTTTCTCATTTGAGTAACCAATAAAGACACTTTTCTTAGACCTACTACCAAATTTATCAGAGATGTTGAGAATGGTGGCATAGCATAAGCAGCCAAAGACTCTAAGGAGAGAGAGTGAAGGGTCATGCCCATACACAATGGAGAAGGGGACTTGCAGACGAAATGAAGAGGGTAACTGTTTATGACATAGGCAGCAGTTAGAACACATTCAGGCCAAAGATATAAAGGTAATTCCCACAAACATAAGGGATCTAGCTACATTAAGGAGATGCCTATGTTTCCTTTCTCTGTACCATTTTGTTGTGGTGTATAAACACAAGAGGTTTGATGTAGAATTCCTTTTCATGAAAGAAGTGTTGAAGTTTATTATTGACAAATTCGTCCCATTATCACTTCGAAAATCTTAACATTGTGTTCAAATTGATTTGATAGCATATGAGTAAAGTTAACAATGGAAACATAAACATCATCCTTTCCCTTTAGCATATAAACCCACACTGCCCTAGAATAGTCATCAACAATAGTTAAAAAATATTTGTAACCATCTCTGCTAGTGACTTTATATGGTCCGCATACATCTAGATGAACAAGTTGACCAATTTTAGTTGATTTATGTTCACTTAGAGGGAATGGTTCCCTGGTTTGTTTAGCTTTGTTGCAAGTATCACAAAGATGGTCAAATTCAGATGAGCTATCAAGTTTAAGGGTGGATTTAAGTATATGTAGGACTTGGTCAGAGGGATGACCAAGTCTTTGATGCCAGAGATTTCTAGAAACATGACAAACAGAAATGCAGTTATTAGAAGTAATCTTACATGTAGAATCAATATCAAACATATATAACCCATTGCATTGTTTACCAATCCCCACAATCCTTTTTGATGTAAATCAGTATATAGCAATTAGATTCATTAAACCCAACAAACATCTTATTGTCTCTAGCAATCTTATGAGCAGACAAAGCAGTGACATTGTACTCGTGAACAACCGAACATCAAAAGAGTTAGATCTTTATTAACTTTTAAGTCACCAATTTTAGTGATTAGGGCTGAGTACCATTGGGATGTCCAACAGTTAGACCAAGATTTGAAATATCAACAACATTAATTAAAAATTTGGCGATCTGGTCATGTCTTTGATTTGCACAGTCAACAATCCAACCAAGGCGATGTTTCGGATAAGGTTTTGTGTTGTTGTTGAAAAATTTGTTGAAGTTTATGTTAAACTTAACACGCCATTAAAGAAGGTTCTGAAAAATTTACCCGCCATGTTGGCATTAGCGAGAAGACACATTGTTGGCATTAAGAAGACTCATAAGTCTGGAGAGCTGTTCATTAGACAAAGAGACAGGAGAGTTGCTAGCACTATTATCAGTGATACGATTAGTATCAGTAGAAACATTGTTACTGTTGAAAGGTTTAGCATTAAAGTTCTTTTTAGCATATCCGGCAGGATAACCAACAAGATCATAACATCTATCAACAGTGTGACCAGGTTTTTTGCAATTAGTACATTTGAGATTCATGTTTGGTCCTCTGTTATTTGAACTGTTACCAGTATTAAAACCAGACCCTTTGTTGAAATTGTTGTTGAATGATCCTTTTTTGTTATCAAAAAATTTTCCACTATCAAAAGTTTTTGCAGCAAAGGCAGTGGCATTGGGTTTAGCAGAACTATTCCCAGATGACACATTTCTGTGAGATTCTTCTCCAGAGACAACAGAGAAAGCAGTTTTGACATTAGGCAAAGGGTCTCTGGTTAAAATATTACTTCTGATAGGAACATAAGTGTCATCAAGACCCATAAGAAATTGCATTAATTTGATTAGTTGATTGTGTTTTTCAAAATGTTTTGCGACCTCACAAGTGCATGGAGCAAGCTAATCATACAATCAAATTGTTTCCATAAAGAGTTGAGGTTGTTGTAATAATCACCCCATTTTGACCAAGAGAGTTTATATTTTATGCAAATTAAAATAGTGAACCATCAACTTTATCATAAGTATCTTTAAGATCATTCCACATTTCATAAGCGGTTTAGCATAGATAGCACCAAAAATAATTCGGAGATGAGAGGTTAAGAATCCGGGTAACAACAACGAGTTACAAGTATCCCATTGATTAGCAAGACTAGGGTTTGAGTCATCTCTTATGCAAGTACCATCAATAAACCCTAACTTATTATGATTCCTTAAGGCAAAGGTCATGGCCATATTCCATATTTTATAATTTTCAGTTCCAGTGAGTTTGATAGAAATAATGGGAGTACCATTGGTGTTATTGGGGTGTAAATACAAAGCATCACCAAAGGATAAGCTTTTCTCAGTGGAAGAACCACCACCACCAATATTATTGATAACGCTACACGCGTCGTTCGGGGTCAAGGAAACTTCCTTTTCTTGAGCAAGTTTTATAACACCCTAGCGAAAACCTAATCGTTGTAGTGTAGTAATTAGGGTGCCACGGTATTGATATCGTTCTCTAGGGAATAGGAATGCTAGTGAGAAGTTACTACGCTAAGGTTGAGGTTGAGGAAGATTATTTTTATCTTTTATGTTTTTTAGAAATTGAAAAGTACGAATCTCGGGTATTGGATTTGGGGTTGGTATTGCTACCGATTACTCTACTATTATCTAATTATCTAAGCTAAGGTTGTGATAGTCTATGTCTAATTGATGTGTACTCGTATGATAGTTTAAAGATGTGTTTACTTAGGTTTTACTACTCCTTAATTATCTCCTATTGATGGTTGATTTGTCACGTCCTTATTCCTAGTTGCGTTGCGATTCTAAGGCTATAGGGCGTGCTTATTTCTAACTCTTTGAAATTACCAAAGGGTCTTGTTTACAAATCCTCTAGTGATTTATAGACGCCTACTCTACGGTTGTCCTTGAATACTTTATCCTACAATTACCTAGATAATTATATTCTAAAGTTCACAAAGAAATGTCAAGCATTAAGTACACAACGAATAATCTAGCGCACTCTAGATCATTAGTCAACTAAGATAAGTATCAACCAATCAATATTCAATAATTAAGTTTCATATTCCCTAGCAAACACACAAATAAATTAGCGGGACATGGAGAACATGCAAGCATACACACAAATAATCAAAGACATAATTAAATTAATGAAGTAAATACTTATCTTGATGTATAATAGGGTTTAGAACCCTAAAATCTGCACAAGAAAGCCTTGATTCGGTTTTAGGTTTTACTCCAAAAGACTACCCATAAAAGCGAAAATTCGGATTCTATATATAAGATTACATCTGCGACGGCGTCACCTTATGTTTCGTGGCGCCGTCGTGTCGCCGTCGTTAGGGTTTCGTCTTGGCCACGTAAACCTTGCGACGGCCACCTTATATTGTGTGCCGTCCCTTGACTCCGCGCCGTCTTGGCGCATCTAGGCCGTCCCGAGTAACGACGGCCTACTCCTTTAGAACCCGTCGTCGTCCCGAAAACATGCAATTTTGCCTCGAGCCGTCGCAAAATGCCTTACCGACGGCGTCGCGAGATATGCGATGGCGCCGTCGCCTATTGTTTCAATGACTTTGAGTGTCTCGATTCGACTTTGGCCATTTTCTTCGTATATTCGCGCCTTTTCGTCCAAATAAGCATCATTCCACATTTTGCCTTCAAGAGACCTAAAAGTGAAAAGGAGCGATATTAAGCAATAACGGATACAAAAGTGATCGAATAAGGGCTTAAATGACCCTCAAAAGGTACCTTTAAAACCTTATCAAATATCCCTACACTTGGTATTTGCTTGTCCTCAAGCAAATGTGCTTTTAGAATTAATTTATAAGTTAGGGGTCATGAAGCATTCATTCAAAGCGGTCCACAACACATATAAGCCCATAAAAGTCATAACAAGCACGGAATTACATACTAGCACCTCACATGGGGTGTTTGGATACTCGCATCTCTCTCGGGTGTATATATGAAATATAACAAATCGGAAATGGAAGATAAACACTCATTAACGGTCCTAGTACATAGATTACCATAGGCTTGAGAATAGATCAAACCTCCGTCGCTTTGGCGTAAGCACCTAGGAAAGACTATCAAAGAGGTCTTTTAAAGGGTTGTAACGTTAGGCTTACGGTAGGAAATGAAGGGTTTGGTGGGATAGGCTATTTAGTGGTGGATAGTCAAAATCTCTATGTTGCAAGTATCTGAAGAATGGCGTTGCTAAGCCAAGACTCGACACTCTAAAACTCTAGGCAACGAAAATAAACAAACATAATTTAAAAGATAGATGTAGGATGGTAGCCAGTATGTTTTTTTTTTTTTTTTTTTTTTTTTTTTTTTTGAAATTTTTTTTTTTCATACACTTTTACTCTACCATCCTCTACGGTACATCAAAATGATAGGGTTTATAGACACATCCCTACACTTGAGTTTTATTACT
Organism: Chrysanthemum lavandulifolium; assembly: GCA_022545495.1. Taxonomy (NCBI): domain Eukaryota; kingdom Viridiplantae; phylum Streptophyta; class Magnoliopsida; order Asterales; family Asteraceae; genus Chrysanthemum; species Chrysanthemum lavandulifolium. The sequence goes on along the minus strand of CM040242.1, from coordinate 231,768,517 downwards.
CTAACACTAATTTGACCCGAATTGAAAAGATCAAAACACTTGGAGTACATTATTATGCAAACAAAGGGAATTTGAGTTTAACGTTCTCTTCCTATATTTCATAAACTTTAACTTTTCCCATGAATCCCAATCATCCCAAAGCGTATACAAAGGATATGACTCGACTTAGCAACTCATGCAAGCAACGGATAATTGAACTAAGGGTTTTGGGTGGTAACATAAATTGCACTAAAAGTGAGTGCAATAAAGGTAGGCTAAAGCGATTTGGGTGTATATTTGGGGTGGGGTGTAAACAATGCTCTTCATTGATATCCGGAAAAACCGAAACATCACGAGAACCGCGAAAAGGATAGGCTCGAGGGGTTAACTAGGGTATCGTGTACTAAAGATGAGTACAACGCAAAGGGTGTGGGGAATTACTCAACCGAGGTGGAAGAAGTAATTATATTACAATATTAAACAAGGGTTATCCTAATGCCTCTTATCATTTAGTTATTCCTAACTACACAAGTGTAGTCTCACTAGCGATCTCGAATGCATCACAAAACAAGTTCTAGAATCTAATATACTACCGGTTCACACTCTAAGCATTAAAGATGAATGCTTTAATTCCTACTAATCTAAGGGTGATCCTCGCATTTTGGGTGGAATTTAGGTGGTAAAGGGTTTTGTGCTAGTCATGCAACTTCCTATCCATGAGGCGCTTTTGTTAAGACTAATGGCCCACTCTTATCGTCATGAAAAAATTTTAAATTTGGCTAAAATTACCCTAACCTACATTTTCTCATGGTTTATTACACAAATACACTTGGACAAAGCAAATAGTCAAGGATAAGCATAGTTTCAAAGTTCCGTTTTATTTTCCTCCTACACTTAAAGCGAACATTGTCCCCAATGTTCCCGAAAGTATCAAAGTTATGATAATAGAAGGTAATTAAAAGCGAAAGAAACTAATACTCCCGATTAGCTCGGTAGGATCCGTGAAAAGTGGTGGTTAAATCTTTTCCAAGAAGAGTTTTTGCGTGAAAGGCTCCTTCCAAACTTGTGTAACTTCTTCTTGACAAACTAAACACGCACACTAAAAGAAAACAAACGAAACCTTCGCGTAAAATCGGCGGTAATAATATACATAAGACTCGATTTAAACTAGGATATAATGCTTGTGGAATGGATGTTTCTGAATTTGTTTTGAAAGTTAAGATCTGGAAAATTCCAAAATTTTACAAGTAGCTCGAAACGAGAAAAAGTAAGTCGATGTTTTATTCTTTCACGCGCGTCGGTTGCAATCTGACGCCGTCGGTTATCTGACAAAAAGCGGTGCGATTTTACGGAAAAATTCGGAAAATTTGCATCTTTAGAATCGGAAAAACTTACGCAAAAACATCCATTATGACTCGATACAAGCATTTGACTCGAACAAACAAACATATATATCTTTTAGTTAATTGTTATTCTCATGTTCACGTTTCTTATGAAAACGTGTGTAATCCTCCTACACTTATCCTTTATGTAAAATACCTTTATATGTAATTAAGGCGAGGTTAAAAACAAAATAAAGCATTTTACAAATTCAAACATGAGGACAAACAATAAAAGATATATGACACTAACAAGCAAACAATTAAGCATGGGTTGCCTCCCACGGCGCTTTTCTTTATTTAAGAGTCTTGTAGCTAGACTCGTAGTCCTACTCCTACGTTTTGCATCACCGCCCTCTTGGCGGCCTCTATCGGGGTTCCATGTTATAGAAGTGTCCCATGATACTCCTTTCTAAGAGTTCACCCTCTCCCCACTCGGTCCTATATTTCGGTCCTAAATTCAAACAATCTTTATAGAACCCGAAAAGCTTAGCCATAACATAATCTACTCCTTTTCCCTATCCTCATCATTCACGTAATAGACCGACGGTTTAAGTTCCTTTTCATCATTGGAGAGTGATGAAAACTTCTCAATCTTAAGCGGCATTTGGTAGGCTCGTCGTCGGTCTCATCCTTGAATCGCACTACTCCTAACGATGGGTCATAGGTCATCCGGTGCTTTCTGAAGGTTTTCCTAGAATAACGTGGGACAAGCTAGGGTCTATGGCCGTGCTAATATCTTCCACAATTATGAAGTCCGTAGGGAATGTGAAACTACCTACATGGGCGGGCAATCCTTAACTCTACCAAGAAAATTACACTTATCACTAGGATTATCGAGGTCGGCCTGGTTGGGATAGGCTTCTTCATTATCCAATTGTAATAGGTGCTAGTCATTATGTTAATTGGGGATTTACGATCAATGTAAGCCTTTGCCACAAAAGGTGTCCTATGCAACATGGTATGTTAAGATTCCAAGGTTCCCAAACTTGATTCTAGGGCTTTTTCTAACATACATGTGACGGAGGTCACACACTAAATGAGGGTGGCGGGATAATTCCTCTTCCGCAGAAATTTGTTGAAATAGTCATTGTCTACTTCATCTTCTTCCTCGGTGTTTCATCATCAACAAATGTTTGGTCTTCTTCGTCATCGGTTTCATCCGGTTCCACTAAAGCGATGGCATTGACGAATTGGACGTGCTTAATAAGCTTGCTTGGATCCTTAATTTCTACACACAGGCTCGGGAGTCGAGATAGCACTAACCTTCCTATCACTATTTATGGCTTTCAACGGGTTGTCTATCTTCCTATCCATCTCGGCTTGTTGATGGTTAAAGCGGTCAGAGCATAGCCATTTGGGTTTCTTGGGGCGCAACTATGTTTTGCAACATCCTTGATACTCTGTTGGTTAGGACCGTTAGGTGGGGGCCACGAAATCATTGGAGGTGAATTCTTTGGTTTGTTCCCGGTAAAGTCGGGCTTTTTTCCATGCCTCCGGGTTTCATTGAAATTCCTAGGTCCGGGCGTTGTAGAATTTTCCTCCGTTCCATTATTACGCGAGGATGCGTATTCAGCGGAAGCATGTTCGGGGATAGGGTGCTAGTCTTGCGTGTTATGAGGATCACAAAGCGGCTCATGCGAAGAGAAACTTTGTTTATATGGCGCGAGGACTTAGGATTCTCGTAGGAACTCATGAGGAATTTGACTTGATCTTCAAGTTCGATCATCCTACGGTCGGGAGGAGGCAAGGAGATTGCCTTGACGGTTTGGGAAGTTCACGGGGTCATCCTAACTTTCGTTGTCATAGAGGGCAAGGTCCTCTATTATTTCCCATGATTCTTCCGCGGTGAGATCACTAAGTTTTCCACCGGCCGCTTGGTCAATGGATCGCTTAGTGGGAAAGTTGACATGATCATAAAAGATTTGGACTTGGAGCCAAAGATCAATGCCGTGATGAGGACTTTATGAAGTAAGTCCTTGAATCGGGTCCATGCTTCGTAGAGATTCACCTTGACGTTGTTGGAACATCAAGATGTCATTCCTAAGCTTAGTGGTTCTCCCGGTGGGAAAAATTGAGCAAGGAAGCGAGAAGTAAGATCATCCCAACTTGAGATGGAGCCGGCGGGAAGTCGCTCAAGCCAATTACTAGCTTGGTCCCGTGAGAGAATTGGAAGAGGCAAGCGCGTGGTCTCCGGGTAGTAGCATCAAGGTCGATGGAATCGACAATTTTGAGAAATCCTCGGATCTTGATTTGGATCTTGAACGAAGTCCATGGAATCACATCCGTTTGCACCAACCGGATGGTGTCGGATCGCAGGGCGTAGTTTGGGCTTGGTCGGGAAGCTCAATGGTGTTCCTATAACCTAGGTGGTTTGGTCTCGAGTACTCGCAAGAGTACGGGCTCTTGGCGGTCGTTTGGTGGTGGATTGATGGTGGTGGTTGGTTGTCACCTTCCATGGTGAAAAGTGATGGGATTACTAACAAAGGTCACGAAGAAGGGGATAGACTAAGAGAAAGCTAAAAATGAGAAAAAGTTTACTTGATAGGAATCAAGCAAAGAAACCTAAGCGAGGTGGACTACTAACTAGCTATTCTATTCCCGCGGCGCCAAAAACTTGATAACGCTACACGCGTCGTTCGGGGTCAAGGAAACTTCCTTTTCTTGAGCAAGTTTTATAACACCCTAGGCGATGAACCTAATCGTTGTAGTGTAGTAATTAGGGTAAGCCACGGGTATTGATATCGTTCTCTGGGAATAGGAATGCTAGTGAGAAGTTACTACGCTAAGGTTGAGGTTGAGGAAGATTATTTTTATCTTTTATGTTTTTAGAAATTGAAAAGTACGAATCTCGGGTATTGGATTTGGGGTTGGTATTGCTACCGATTACTCTACTATTATCTAATTATCTAAGCTAAGGTTGTGATAGTCTATGTCTAATTGATGTGTACTCGTATGATAGTTTAAAGATGTGTTTACTTAGGTTTTACTACTCCTTAATTATCTCCTATTGATGGTTGATTTGTCACGTCCTTATTCCTAGTTGCGTTGCGATTCTAAGGCTATAGGGCGTGCTTATTTCTAACTCTTTGAAATTACCAAAGGGTCTTGTTTACAAATCCTCTAGTGATTTATAGGCGCCTACTCTACGGTTGTCCTTGAATACTTTATCCTACAATTACCTAGATAATTATATTCTAAAGTTCACAAAGAAATGTCAAGCATTAAGTACACAACGAATAATCTAGCGCACTCTAGATCATTAGTCAACTAAGATAAGTATCAACCAATCAATATTCAATAATTAAGTTTCATATTCCTAGCAAACACACAAATAAATTAGCGGGACATGGAGAACATGCAAGCATACACACAAATAATCAAAGACATAATTAAATTAATGAAGTAAATACTTATCTTGATGTATAATAGGGTTTAGAACCTAAAATCTGCACAAGAAAGCCTTGGTTCGGTTTAGGTTTTACTCCAAAAGACTACCCATAAAGCGAAAAATTCGGATTCTATATATAAGATTACATCTGCGGCGTCACCTTATGTTTCGTGGCCGCCGTGTCGCCGTCATTAGGGTTTCGTCTTGGCCACGTAAACCTTGCGACGGCGTCACCTATATTGTGTGCCGTCCCTTGACTCTGCGCGTCTTGGCGCATCTAGGCCGTCTGAGTATGACGGCCTACCTTTAGAACTGACGTCGTCCGCGAAAACATGCAATTTTGCCTCGAGCCGTCGCAAAATGCCTTACCGACGTCGCGGATATCGCGGCCGTCGCCTATTGTTTCAATGACTTTGAGTGTCTCGATTCGACTTTGGCCATTTTCTTCGATATATTCGCCTTTTCGTCCAAATAAGCATCATTCCACATTTTGCCTTCAAGAGACCTAAAAGTGAAAAGGAGCGATATTAAGCAATAACGGATACAAAAGTGATCGAATAAGGGCTTAAATGACCCCTCAAAAAGGTACCTTTTAAAACCTTATCAATTATCATCACCAATAGCCATAATACAAACAATGAGACAAACAGATATAATAAGATAGACAAAAGCACAGACAGAAATAATAGCAAGAGCAGATAGACAGATAAAGAAATAAATAAGACTTTGTAATTAAGAAACAACAAGCACCAAGGCTGTGGACCGGAGTAAACCGAGGCGGTATTCATTCCACTCGGTGGCGGATCAAGATGTTAGTTTACCGTTTGCACCCACAAAGACTTAAGTCTTGTTTGTTTGATGAAGAGATTAGACTTAGACTTACGAGCAATATCGTGGAAAGAACAAATCACGATGAAATAACCGGTGATTATGCCAATAGCAATAACCACAAACCACCAAGTTGATCTTTGAAGAGATGTCCCCAAGTTTCCACAAAGAAACCCTTGGATGTAGAATCAATAATGATTATGAGCACAGGCTCGATACCATGTCTGAAAGTATCGGCAACAATAAATAAGCGATAGAACTTTTATTCAAACCTAAGCCTCAATAGTCGGCTTAGATTATATCAACAATAGTATCCAAAGTGTTACAAGATCAGATTAATGTCAATGAGACAATAACCATACAAATACAAAGAAGAGACAAGATCAGTGAAATGATCAGAAAGAAGAGAAGAGTGTGAGACAATGACTGCACACACAATTGTGTCTAACCCTAGATTAAGGGACTTATTAAATAGGAGAGTAAGATACACTAAGACCCTCTAACGGCTATAAATGACTCATCGGCATAAGCGAGAGGCTTGAAGAAATGAACTTCTTGGAACTTTAAACCATTTTATGCTTTGACCATGATTAACCCACATAATAAGCTTTGTCTTGAACATAACTTGAAAGCCATTAGCAATTGATAGAATGACATGTTTGCCACAGATTAATACCCCAAAATTTAACACATCTTAAACTTAAATTAAAGCAATACAAATAATAAAACATATTGTATAAATCATTCAAACACAAAAACAGCAATTTAAAAAATACAAATAAGAAAGCTAAATGTACAATTATTTAATGCACTAATACATCTATAAAACACCTATAATTAATGTTATCTTTAAAATACTATCTCATTCAAAAGTACAACTAATATATCACAAGGTACAAACCGGACAATCGACAAGAAGCCCATTTTGACCAAGAGTTGAGGTTGTTGTAATAATCGACAAGAAGCCCCATTTTGACCAAGAGAGTTTATATTTTATGCAAATTAAAATAATTTGAACCATCAAATTTATCATAAGTATCTTTAAGATCATTCCACATTTCATAAGCGGTTTAGCATAGATAGCACCAAAGAAATAATTCGGGATGAGAGAGTTAAGAATCCGGTAACAACAACGAGTTGCCACAACCAACATTATAGGAATCAAAGAACTCTCATGTACGAGCCAAGGAGGGGAGGCCACATATCCTCCTTGTCTGCTCCTTAGATGATCAACATATGGTTTCTTCACGGTCGTAGATCATCTCTCAAGTTTACTTCTAAACCCTACAAGCCTCTCTATAAATAGAAGGTATCCCACACAAACTTCACAAGTTCACACAATTGGGCAAATATTGTCTCACACACAGTTTCATATGGTTGTTTAAGTTTTACCCGAGCTTACTAATCTTCATCAACTCATTGGGTCCTTATCGTTCAACACGGGAAATCAAACAATACAACCATCCCAATCCACTCTTAATCCCGATTTACACACCATAAGTAAACATGGCGCTATTCATGAGAACATGATACGAAACAGTCACAATTTTTTGTAGGGTTACATTTATTTTTTACAGTTAATTAATAATATAAATAATATATGAAATAAAATTAACTCTAAAACCTAGCCACGGATCAATGCATGTGTTACAATCAAAAAATAATTTAACTACACTAATAGTTAGGACGTGCGTACCTTAGATTTTCTTGGCATGATCTATCTTCAGAATACCCGTGCAAGGACGCTGCAAGTATCTACTGGTACTGATCACGTTTGGATTTGCTAGATGGTTCAAGTTCGACACGCGTTGTTCTTCGGGAACACTCACGATCGAGCAAGTGATTTGGGAAACCCTTGGATCAGTTTACTTTGGTCGACCAAAGGGTTCGAAAACCCTTTTGGGTTTGGTGTGTCGACTGTCAAATAACAAGGGGGAGAAGGGAGGGTTTTAGGGTTGTGTGTAAGAATTATGAGGAAGCCTTGAATCCACTTTATATTTATAGATCACAAAAGGAGGATTCTATAACAACTTGGATTGCACTCCAAGTAACCAAGTTTGATTAAAAATCAAACTCCTCCCTCTTTGGGAGTGTTCGATCGCCGAAATCCAAACCCCACAGGTTTGTGGTTTTTCCTCTCTTACCCCTCTCATTGTTTACACTTTATTATTAGTTAGATTAAATTAGTTAATTTGATACTCTTGACCCCTTCAATATTTATTAACTGCGTAATAAATATTTCCTTCCATGTGTGATGCACTAGTGTGATCCTTTAGTGCCTTAATTACTGGTTGTGATTTCTCATATATAATTAAATATATATTATGTATATATTATTTTTGCATGTTATTCCTTCAGACTCCCACTTGTGCAAGATAAGTATATAGCCCTTAAATTATTGCCTTGCAGAGGTCTCTAGCATGACCATTATAAGGTTACCAGTTCTTAAGAACTCTCACACCTTGTATTGTACTTCCTCGATCCTCATCAGTCTTCAGGATTGAGTCCTCGTCAGTCTTGTGGATTGAAATGGTGTTACACACAGAGTATAGACTATCCTTTTGCATATTAGTGATATTCAAGAAAGTACCTTAGCATGGATTGCGCTTCAACATACTTTCTATTATGTTTTTGTTTCCGGATAACATTGTCATGAAGTACATTCACTCTCCACGGCTACACTATTACTTCAATGTTATCTTAAAAGGCCCATAATATCTCCTCTTATCTTTCAAAGAGTCTGCAAATCCCTACTATACTATTATGCCAATTATTCCTACCTCCCACTGAATCCAGCATTAGTACACAATGTTACGCTTTTACGTGGTAATTGAAAACTATGCCAAGACTATTTGAAAAATAAAAACTCTTAACCTAATATCTTAGCTGTTGAGGATATCTCGCTGTGACCAACTTTTGATTTAGTTCATTAAGTTGTCACCAGTGGATCACCTAATATTTAGTCCCCGACATAAGTACTCGTGAATCCATGCCTTTCTTATTTCCATCTTAGGCGAATAAGAGATCAAGCCCATTCATGATAATTGTAAACCAAGTCGTCACTCGTGTGACGCACAAACAGTTATGGCCATGGTTTTAAAAGGCGCGGCATGGCAGCGCCAAGGCGCCGCTAAGGCGTGAGGCGTGACCTCCACGTTACGAAATAAACCAAGGTGCCGACTCTAGGCGTGGCGTGAGATGAGACAGGAAAAGGCACGATAAGGCGCGCTAAGGCGTGAAGCGTGGTGAGTTATTTTGATTCAACTCTCATTTTTTTAAAAATAAAGAATATTACATGTAAGGATAGTTTCTTAACCTTATTCATTATGTACAACACTTTTTGTAAACTCGACACATATGAAATATGATAGAATATATAAATATTTTCACATTTTGTGTTGCCTTATGTCTTAAAAACGCAAAAGCTTGCCTTAGTCACTAAAGCGTTAGGCTTGGTCATATTGCCACGCCACGTCTCGCCCTATTTTTAACCTTGGTTATGTTACGGTTTTAGGAATGTGACATGCTCAAGACCAGGGATAAACAAAAACATGCAAAAATTTTGGTACTTAAACTTAATGCATTATGAAAAACAAGTTCGCAAAGCTCTTATTAATACATGAACTTTAAATCATTAATACCAAACATAATCTGATAAAACTACGCTAAGCCTCATCGAGGTACTTCATTCCTATAAAATTTGCAGGTTTATAGTGCTTAACATGAGGCAATGGTTTTGTTAAGGGATCAGCAACTTTGTCCTCCGTCGTAATCTGTACCATTATCACATCACCTTTGACCATAATTTATCATATGGTGTGATACTTGCAAAGTATATGCTTACTCTTGTGATGCTCTCTAGGCTCCCTGGCGTGTGCCACAACACCATTATTATCACAAAAACTTTCCACAAAGTCTAAGATACTAGGTACAACTCCAAGATTTGTCAGAAAATTTCTAAGCCACACCGCTTCTGTAGTTGCATCACTCACTGCTATGTACTCCGCCTCTATAGTGGAATCATCTACAATGTTATGCTTCACATTCTTCCAACTGATTTCTCTTCCATTTAACATGAACACAAAACCAGACTGTGACCTAAATAATCTTTGTCACTTTGGAAACTTGCATCAATGTGGCCCGCCACTCTGAGTTCCTTTTCTTGACCACCACCAAATGTTAACATCACATACTTAGTTCTTCGGAAATACTTAAGGATGTTCTTAACTGCTCCCCAATGTTTGACTCCTGGGTTCGTATGGTATCTATTTGTCAGACTTAACATACACGACATCTGGACAAATACATAACATAGCATACATGATAGACCCTACTGCAAAAGCATAAGGCTACCCAATTAAATCAGTAAACCTTCAAATATCGACCATCATTGCATACCGCTTAAAGATCAAGATATGACAAAAACTGCATATGGTATCACCACTACTTTGCGCGGAATCATGCTAGTGTAACTCAAAAGGTGTTGTCGCGTATATGACTTATGTAACTCAAAAGGTGTTGTCGCGTATATGTCCAATGAATATATTTTAATGGAATGCGATGATTCCTCTCGGCTGAATACGAAGACACTTGGTTCATACAGCTTGATTACATGAATATACTCGTAAGTGACAAGACTTTGTTAACACCAAATGATACATTTGTATTTGACTTGCGTAACTCAAAAGATATTGTCGCGTATATGCGCTCTCAATAGAATTTAATGAATTGCGGTGATTTCTTTCAATTTAATAGAAAGACCTTTGTTTCATACCACTCGATTCTTATCAATAAATTCTCACCTACTTTTTTAGAGTGTTGTTATACATACACCCCCTATATTATAGTTTTACCCCTGTTTGATGTGACATAATTCTTTTTTTATTTTATTTTTGTACTTTTTTTTATACTTCTAACTAATAATCAAGCCAAATCAATACTTGTTTTAAATTTCAATTCTCTTCGGTCAGCATGAAACAACTGAATTTCTATGGGAGGTATGAGTAACCAAGCCCTTTTTTTAATGTTGAATGTAGCGAGGTTAAATTTTACATCAGTTATTACCAAACTTTTACTTATGCCATGTTTTTTTCTTCTGTTTGGAAATTATGTATTTTTTCATAAATTTCACTTTTTACTCACAAAAGGCAAGTGAGAAAATGTTGTTTCCTTTTCATTCTCAATGAAACATTTTAATATGGTCAGTGACTATTTTACCCTTGCATATCTAGTACTCCTATAGTACTACCTAACACCAACCTCTTATACTTCAACTCCAAAAACATGAACCACAAACCATACATCAATATTTGGATTACAACCCTAAATTAACCCCAATTATCAATTAAAGTTCATCAAATAAACCCTTTAATTACTTAATCCCGATTTATAAATCACAATCTCAAAACCAAAAACCCAAATTCTTACTTGCATCAAATTGCATAACCATAAATCTATATTTTTATTTTATCTTCGAATCTATTATTCAATAAAAAACTTCAACATCTAATATAGATTACTAACCCAAATAAAACATTATTAAAATAGGTGTTTGCATCTAGTTTTTTAGAAGACAGATGAACGGAGTGGTGGAGGAAGGGTCAGTGGTTGTGTGAAGGTGGCAAAAAAAGGACGACGTGGAGGAAATGACGGAGGTGGAGCGGAGATGTCAAACCAGTGTGATAGTTATGCACAAACAAAACTATGAAAGGTTAATTGGCAAGAGGAAGAAGAAAATGTTTGGTGTTTAGGGTATAATATACATTATGTTTAAGGTGTGTTTTATGATTTTCCTATAAAGCAAAAAAGAAACATGATGTTACACATGTTTGGATAAGATTTTGTTACCAAACATGCATTGAACAAAAAATAAATATAAAATGATATAGGGGAATAAATGGTGTGCTTAAGTTTTGACCTAAAATTATGATGATAACACTTATCCTTATCTTGTGAGTTCAACCAACTCTTATTGATATTCCAAATATGCCATTAACATATATTTTATTGTTTCTATTTTTGTACATTCTTTTGTTCTTTTTATTTGGTTGTCTCTTCATTTGCTTCTTCACTACACTTCTTCACCATTGCACATATGTCGGCTTCTCATTTTATTTATGAGGTATGAATATCTTTTTTGAAATAACTCTACAAGACATTTAATTAAATTATCAAACTATCTTAAAATCCCAAGTTTTATCCATGTTGCTATTATGTTTGTTTATTAACTGACAATTTTGTCAAGCATAGTTCTTTAGTAGCAATATATAAAAGTTTATAAAACATGTGTTTCGTTGTAATACGACAGTTTTAATATTTTTAAGTTTTTTCGTCAGATTTAATAATCACTTGAGGATAAATGATAATCAATCTTCCGGAGTCGTAATCATGGTGAGATATGAATTAAAATTTATGTTTGTTTCTTTTGTTTTATGCTTGATTATCGAATATTTTTGGTTTTGAATTTTTGAAAAGATTTAAAAACTATTTTAGCTAATAGGACATATTTTAACTAGTTAAAATTGGGCTACAATTAATGACGAATAGAAATAAATCTAAGAATATGATAATAAAAGCTATGTTTGTCAAGTGAGGTGAAAATGTAATTAAGTGTGAATAATCTAATAAGCTCGTTTAACTAATATGTGTCAAAATAAAATTATTTTCTAACATCGTTGGCTTATATTGAAAACAATTCTTTTTCTTCTTGGTAATAATCACTAGATCTAAATAATTAACTATCCAAGCGGCTTTTGCCCGTTAAAACAATCAACTAAATATATCTAAAAATAATTTGGAAATTATTAATCAATAATCTTCGATACCCGTTTAAAAAACTATTTTCTTACAACGTTGGTTTATTTCGAAAACAATTCATTATATTGGTAAAAATTACTTGATTTAGAAGATTAATTTTTCAAACGGCGTTTGCCCGTTTAAAATAACCAAAAATCAACCCAAGTAACCGAAGATTATCAATCAACAATTTCTAAGCTTTTCACACTCAAATCCCAAATAACTACTCACTTAACAAGCATAAAAATAATCTACTCGATACGCATAACTACTAAGCCAATAATCTCAACAACAATAACCATTTTTCTACTAAATATATAAGCTAAATGAGAAAGGTAAGAGATTAGAACCCGATCCGACGAAACGAGACTAATAAACCACCCGGTTTTATAAACTTATCAAACCCCAAAGTTTATTTTTTTATTAGCTTTTATATTACCAAATAGTTAATAAGTTTGTGACTTTACTTACTAATTAGTTGTATAAAAACTAGAAAAGCTATAAACTTTAATAAATAAGCAAGCTTATAAAACCCTTAAGCTCATTGCCTTAGATGTATGAATGGATGCATAAAAATCAAAACTTTAACAAGATTAGTACAAATAAGCTATAAGCTAGAAGCTTAAATCCAAAATATTAAGTATTTTGGAGTGAAAAAGCTAAAAGCTATAAGATTTAAAACTAAATGTAAAGATTAAATAAGCTAGTAAAAAGCTAAAAATAAGCTAAAGATTGAAACTTTATTAAGCTAAAAGCATAGATCTAACTCCACCCAAAACTAAGGTGTCTAATATGAGGATTAGGCGCGGATTGAGTATGTTTAAGGATGAGATCTAAGCAAATAAGCTAGAAATAAAAAGATAATAAGCTAATAAATAGCTAAAAAGATTAAGACTTTTTAAACTAAAATTACTATATCTAAATCCACCCAAAACTAAGGTGTCTAATATGAAGATTAGGCGCGGATTGAGTATGATTAAGGATTGTCTAATCTGGAGATTAGGCGTGGATTGAGTATATTTAAGGATTAGATCTAAACAAATAAGCTATTGAATAATTTATTATTAAATAAAAAATAAGAAAGATTAAATCTTTTTGATTTTTTTTTTTATAAAATAAGTTGTGAAAATAAGTAGATCTAAGAAAAATAAAAGGTTTTGAGTAAAAGAAAAGTGATTATTGGAATAAGCTATAAGGAAGCTTATCTAAAATAAGCTAAATCTAAGTAAACCAAAAATAAGCTATTAGGATAAGCTTATTTGGCTTATTAGATAAGAGAAAGAAAAGAAATAAAATAAAAGAGAGAGAGGAGTAGAAGAAATAAGCTAAGTAGGATAAATAAACTTCATTTTCATTAATCTTTAATAAGGAGTACAATAACCATTTGGAATAAGCTACAAGTTTAGCACTAAAAATAAGCTACACTACTACTACTTCTCCACAAAAAAAAAAAAAAATCTACTACAAAATAAAAAGTTGTGTGTTGTGTGCTCCCGAAATCAAAATAAAATAAGCGTAAATTTATATTTTACGATCTTCTAATGTTTTGATAACAAGCGTAAAATCATATTAACGAAACAAATAAAATTAAATGGTTTGAACTAACAACATATTCACATTTTCACATAAAACACTAAAACAAGTATAAGTGATTTTATGATTTAAGTAATACATATGTACAACAACTAGTGTTTACATATTTGGATAAAATATACACATAACTAGTATGTAGTATATTGGGTAATATAAATGGGTAGAAACTTAAGTATCACAACCCATTGGGCAAATACATTGAATGTAGGTGGGTACAACCCAAAGCCCATAACCCATGGATCTTGACTCATAACCCATTGCATGACATCATGCTTATATCATACATGGATGATATCCATAACCCATGGATCAACCCATACCCAAGTGACCAAGTGCATTGCACTTAAGGATACATTGTATCTAGCCAAAGATCCATGGTTCATCCCATGACCCATGACCCATAACCAAAATACCCATGGGTAAAAGGGAGCGTCCCACGGATCTCTAGCTTAACGCTAGCGGATCCCTTGTGGAAGGATCCGTGGGATCCGAGGAACGATGGGATTTTTCCTCTATAAATAGTGAGCCATTTCTTCATTATTCCTCACCCTTTCTAACACACTTTCTCCCCAGAGTTAAATCTCACTAACCTTAGATCCAAGAGATCTATGTTTGTAGTTTTGTTTTGTGTGATCTTTTAGGTTCCTCTTAAAGGCAAGATCACCACCTTTGAAGTCGAGCAAGCTCAAGTCCATGAGTTGCCAAGCTTCCTCATTATCAAGACTCTTGAAGTCTTCTTGTTGATGATTCCTTTATTTCTTCAAAGAAGTGTAGTGTTGAAGACATTAGTGAAAGGTGTCTCAAGTGTCAAGGCGAAGATATTAGTGAAGAGTATCTATCGTCTATAGCATAAGCACTTGTGGTAGGTGCTTAGAAGTCAAGACAAGAAGCATTAGTGAAAGGTGCTTAGAAGTCAAGACTTGAAGCATTAGTGAAAGGTGCTTAGAAGTGAAGACACAAGACATTAGTGAAAGGTGTCTTGTAGATCTAGTCAAAGGCATTAACGAAAGGTGCCTTAGATGTACATTCGATATGGTGTGTTTCGATGTACTAGATAGACTAGCATTAGATCCAAGGATATTGATGTCCTTGATGATGTTGTAAAGGATTAGATCTCCTTTGGGATTAGTCGTTGGTGTAGTGTGGTAGTAGTTCCTCCATTGCAATGGAACTATGTGCTTAGCCTAGTACCTAATAAAGGGTAGGCGACGTTGTGAAGGTGTAGTTCACCTTGGTGTGAAAGAACTAGGTACTTAGCCTAGTACCTTATAAAGGGTAGGCGACGTTGTGTAGGTGTGGTTCACCTTGGGTGAAAGAACCGGTGGTTAGCCTAGCACCGGAAAAAGGGTAGGCGACGTTGTGAAGGCTTCTCCGCCATAAGGAGATTGGTGTAGTGTTTACGAACTCTCGAGTAGGTGACTCGGGGGTGGAGTAGGGCAGGAAGGTGTCCTTGTGGCGAACCACTATAACTACTCGTGTTGTGGTTTTGTGCTTCTTACTCTTATCTTTTCATTACTTACCTTTATATGCTTGTTTATCAACATCCAACACACACATCCAAATAGATTGACATAAGTCGATCTAAATAGATTAAAAGGAAGTTTTAATGGGCAAAACTATTCAACCCCCCTTCTAGTTTTCCACAATTGGCATCAGAGCTTCGTTACCAAGTTTCTTAAAGTATATTGTACTTTAAAAACTTAATACGATCCATGGTTAATTGAAAACTACAAAGAAGGTTTTTCATAAAAATAAACACCATGTCTTTTAAAACTATATGTTTGGATGTTGATTCGATAACAACATTTTTTTTATATTTTTTTTGCACTAATCTTCCTTGTCATGTTGATTAGTCCAAGCTCATACCCACCAAGCTTTAGGAGTCGCTTAGTAACAAGAATACCTTCCTTAAGAAGGTATCTTAAGCATAAAGGAGCGAGGAATAGTCTAAGTGACATTTCTTTGTGTCATTTGTAAAGACATTCCTAAGTGCGCTAAATGTATGATTCTCTTTTACTTTGCTTGACAATTAAGTATACCTATTTAGGTATTTATATGATTATCTTTTGTGCAAATTACATGTTTTACATGAAGCTTCATTAGGAAGCCTTTTTCTTACATCGTGTCTTATCTCTCGTCTAAAGTCGTGGTATATAAAACTTATGTTTTCTTTTAATCCAACAATAAAACAAAACACAATTTCAAAATTCCTCCTTCCTATAAAAACTCCCACCGTCGACCTATCTATCAAATCCTCACTTTTCAAATCTTCCAATTTCAAAATTTCCTCTCACTCAAAAACTTCATCTTCCTCCTCATTCCATCTCAACGAAACCAAGAAGATCCATCATCAACATGGTTTACATCGCACTTCGTGCTCATCGCCCTAACACTCATCGCACTTGTGTTCCCTATGATGAAGTTCACATATGGAGACATTTACTTTGTGTTGTTAATCTACATTGGGATCATATACCTAATCCTTTGTATCATCCTTAGCATTGAAATGCAATATTACTAATAATCTTGTTATCTTTGTTATTATTTATTTTCTTGTGATTTATGTGTTTTGTGATACATTAGAAGTCATGAATGCATGCTAAAAGAAAATGTAGGATAAAACACTTCTCGTGGTATAAAAGCGTAAAACCTATGTTTTATCAAAGCATTTACATTACTACGGATCCACGGATCCGAAAGTTATACTAGCGGATCCCTTTTGAAAAGGAACCGTGGGATCCGTCCTCTTGGAAAAGCAGTCTTCATGCAAGATTAAAACCAATATCTTTCTAAATATAATAATCCACTAGAAAGTCAAAACCTTGAGTAAGTTAAAGTGTTAAATACCATTGTTAATAAAAATCTAGTAAAAACATTAGATTATCATAGGTTGACCACAAACATCTCTTTTATTAATTTATCATTTCTATAGGTTCAACGATGACGCATGAATATGAGTTTGATTTTTCACTCACTAGCGTCTACACTCGAACATCTCTCTCGAACCCAACACACCGGCAATCATGTCCGTGGGTTCAATAATCTCAAAACGTCACTTCCACGAAGGACGTGTTGTGAACACCTCTCTACAATTCGAAGAAGGTATCAATACCTCCTTCCGAGCCATAGGACTAGAATGTCTTCTTGAAATCAACGAGAAGATATGTCCAAGGTTCATAATGGAATTCTTCCGTCAAGTCGAACTCGTTCGTAACGAGGATCGCTCTCTATCTCTTTGGTTTTATATCAAAACCAAAGTTCACTCTAACCCTTGGGCATTTTGCTCACATCCTCCGGATTCTAATCATGGACAATGTGCCTTCACGAAGATTGGTCTCTTGATTCTCTCTTCAACTTTCGTGAAGAAAATAGTCCATATTGTTCACACATACCCTCTCGGAAGATTTAAATTGCATAATATGCAAACCTCGACCATATTACTCCGATCCAAACATTATCTTTACAAGTGATATCCGAGAAGAGTACAAGCCTCTTGCACTCATCCTACATGAAAATGTTTGGAGCCTTAGGGGAAATCTAGAAATTCTTCCCGCTTGTTGTGCTCACATGTTGTCTTGTTTGCTAACACAACAACCATACAATCTCGCCTACTTCTTACATGAAGGCGGTTGCAAATCTTCAAGGCTCAAGAATAAACTCATCCCTTATGGAATGTTCTTGACACGCCTCTATCATAATGTTATGCACTTCCATCCTCAATTTCAAAGTCCGTTATGCGTGCTTGTGAACAAGATGATGGAACCGCTAAACATATCTCTCATGAAGACTTTCTTCATTCTTGATTCCACCAACACTCATCAATCACATAATGATCCTCCTAGCGAAAACACTCAAGGAACCTAGTAGTATTCCAAAATAGGATCAATTCTCTTGTATTCGTGCTTTATCAATGTAATCCAATTTCTTTCATGAAATAAAACATCTTACATTTGATATCTTAGTATTAGAACTCCTTTTAGACTAACCTTGAGATATAATGCATTGTCAAGATCATTGCATACCTTTAGTAAAGGTCTGCTTGACGAGATAGGCGGATCCCAAAATTGTGCTAGGCGGATCCCTACACCTAGGGAACCGTGGGATCCGACAAGCAGAAAATGCAATTGCAAGCATTATATTTCAAACATATTCTTAGCACACCTCACACTAAGCTAAACATAGTGTCTTAAGGCAAATTAAGTCCTTATCAAGATAGGTTGATCTTTCCTACTCATACATAACTCACCTAGATCACACTCTAAGTCACTTGTAAATCTACCATTTCATTTTAATCCATTACTCTTCCGCTCTTAAACTCACACTTCATTTTCTACTTGATCCTCACATCTAGTCTTAGAAATCTTTCGAGTATGGCAAAATTGATCATACATCATCCTCACCTCAAAATTGATCAAAATCTAGTTTTTCCATCTCAAAAGCTTCTAGGATACTTTCCAAAACACTATCCTAAGACACAACCTGATCTCTAGGATCATTTAGCTTCAATTGACACTCTAAATCTTTAGTGTCATCCTTGCTCATCCATTGGTACTCTTGAAAGTTCCAAATCCTTCCATAAATGACAATCATTAGCTACATCATTCATTACCTTCAAATACTCAAGCACCCCTTCATTTAAAACACTTAGGAGGACTGAAACACTCAAGATGATATAGGTCTTAGATCTTAGAAACATCATTTCCACTCTTTCATAACTGCTGAAAGCCGGATCCCTAGGATTAGCCTAGACGGATCCCTCTGAGGAAGGAACCGTGGGATCCGGATGACAGTTTATGTCAAATCTTGCTAAATCAATCATTTCAACTCATCTTCCTAACTTAAACACTCCATCTCATCTTAAATGAATTCCTATATCGATACAACCTCAAAGTTGACTCTTGTGCATGTTAATCATCACATTCAATGAATCCTAGTGGCTTAAGGCTTAAATGCACTTGCCAAATCTCTTGGTTTATAAACCACTTTGCTAGAACCTCCATAGTCATCACTCTCATCCTAACTTTTAGCTCTTGCAACCTCTTGAAATCATCTCATCATGAGGAAAACCCCAAGTAGTAACTTATCCACCAAAGAACCACCCATGAAAAAGGCTCGTGTTATACACGAAATCTCTTCAACCGAATCATCTCCGGTCAAGCCAACAAATGATAGGATTCTTCATAATCCAATCAAACCGATTCCTAAAAGGATAGTACCCACAAAACTACCAATGCCAAACACCACCATACCTCCTAGGCCAAACAATATTATCTCCACTAAACCATCACCATTGGTTCCTAAAGCTGTCTTATTCACATCCCCACTATCATCACCACACCTCTACAATTTAGAGGAATTGCCCCTAGGCCGTCTCATCCGCTTCCGCCGACAACATTCTCCTCATTAGGAGGAATAATGGTTCAAAATCAAGGTGTTGAGTCAACACTTGCTCCGGCTTCCTTTTCGCCGTTTCCATCATATAATCCCATTTGGATTATGAAAAATCATCAAAGTCAACCACCCGATCATATGGAAGTTGACACTTCTCTACCACCACCATCATTCTTGGTTGAGTCATTCTCAAATGTACCTCCACCAATCCCTCCATCGTTTGAAGCTCCACAAGCCGCTTCACTTGATCCTTCGCATCAAGCTATTTCATTTCCTCCACCACCACTACCTAGCCATGACAAAGATTGCTATCATTGTCAACATGTTGAAAGTTTGATACATGAAGTACGAGAAGACCAACGTTTCATGTTCTATCATCTCCTCGAATGTTTCGACGAGATTAAACCTAAACAAAACTTGAGCTAGAAGATTTTAGTGGTGTCCTAGCATCAAGCGTTAGTTGGTCTAGAAATTCCTATTAATGTATTGTCTATTTTCTTAGTTTTTAGAGTCATGTATATCATAACTCTAGTTTTATTAAATGGAATTACATGCTACTTGTTATTTTTCTAAGCATATGATTACCTTGTATTCATATCTCATTCTTGTGATAACATTACTTGTTATATCACCATTCTTGAAATTAATCGACTACTACGGATCCTCGATATTGCCTAGCGGATCCCTACTAGGAGGGAACCGTGGGATCCGTGAGACAAAAGTTTTCTTTCTACTAACTTGAATCACATTTGCGGAAATTGTGAGTTATACTTGCTTTCTAATCTTTGTTTTGTAGTTATTCAATTTACACATGAAGACTTTGACATCCTAAAGCTAGGGGAGCTTTATGTCAAAGCAATACATTGCAAATTACTTGCAATACTAGGTTTACATTTTGTGACATCCCGTGCATAATTGCAATCATCAAGGGGCACATTCACCACTTAGGCGAAATATTTTGCAAACTTACTTGCAAACAAACTAGATTAGTATCACTTTCTTGGCGCTACACATAGGGATGGACTCGTCAAGGGGAGTAAAGACGAGATCCATTCCGTTATTTGCTCTCTATTTTTTCTTTTTTTTCTCTTTCACATGTGTTGCTTTCCTTCAAGCACTTTTGTTTCGACAAAAGGGGAGAAAAAGTAAAACTAAATTCAAACTTTTACAATTTTAACTTTTCCTTAAAATAATTTTATGTTTTGTCATCAACAAAAGGGAGATTGTTAATACAAATAAGCCGTAAAAGCGTTTATTTATATTTTACGATCTTCTAATGTTTTGTCGATAACAAGCGTAAAATCATATTAACGAAACAAATAAAATACGTAAATGGTTTGAACTAACGATTCTAACATATTCACATTTTCACATAAAACACTAAAACAAGTATAAGTGATTTTATGATTTAAGTAATACATATGTACAACAACTAGTGTTTACATATTTGGATAAAATATACACATAACTAGTATGTAGTATATTGGGTAATATAAATGGGTAGAAACTTAAGTATCACAACCCACTGGGCAAATACATTGAATGTAGGTGGGTACAACCCAAAGCCCATAACCCATGGATCTTGACCCATAACCCGTTGCATGACATCATGCTTATATCATACATGGATGATATCCATAACCCATGGATCAACCCATACCCAAGTGACCAAGTGCATTGCACTTAAGGATACATTGTATCTAGCCAAAGATCCATGGTTCAACCCATGACCCATGACCCATAACCAAAATACCCATGGGTAAAGGGGCGTCCACGGATCCTAGCTTAACTGCTGAGCGGATCCCTTGTGGAAGGGATCCGTGGGATCCGAGAACGATGGGATTTTCCTCTATAAATAGTGAGCCATTTCTTCATTATTCCTCACCCTTTCTAACACACTTTCTCCCACGAGTTAAATCTCACTAACCTTAGATCCAAGAGATCTATGTTTGTAGTTTTGTTTTGTGTGATCTTTTAGGTTCCTCTTAAAGGCAAGATCACCACCTTTGAAGTCGAGCAAGCTCAAGTCCATGAGTTGCCAAGCTTCCTCATCATCAAGGCTCTTGAAGTCTTCTTGTTGATGATTCCTTTATTTCTTCAAAGAAGTGTAGTGTTGAAGACATTAGTGAAAGGTGTCTCAAGTGTCAAGACGAATATATTAGTGAAGAGTATCTATCGTCTATAGCATAAGCACTTGTGGTAGGTGCTTAGAAGTCAAGACAAGAAGCATTAGTGAAAGGTGCTTAGAAGTCAAGACTTGAAGCATTAGTGAAAGGTGCTTAGAAGTGAAGACACAAGACATTAGTGAAAGGTGTCTTGTAGATCTAGTCAAAGGCATTAACGAAAGGTGCCTTAGATGTACATTTGATATGGTGTGTTTCGATGTACTAGATAGACTAGCATTAGATCCAAGGATATTGATGTCCTTGATGATGTTGTAAATGAGTAGATCTCCTTTGGGATTAGTCGTTGGTGTAGTGTGGTAGTAGTTCCTCCATTGCAATGGAACTAGGTGCTTAGCCTAGTACCTAATAAAGGGTAGGCGACGTTGTGAAGGTGTAGTTCACCTTGGTGTGAAAGAACTAGGTACTTAGCCTAGTACCTTATAAAGGGTAAGCGACGTTGTGTAGGTGTGGTTCACCTTGGGTGAAAGAACCGGTGGTTAGCCTAGCACCGGAAAAAGGGTAGGCGACGTTGTGAAGGCTTCTCCGCCATAAGGAGATTGGTGTAGTGTTTACGAACTCTCGAGTAGGTGACTAGGGGAGTGGAGTAGGGTAAGGAAGGTGTCCTTGTAGTCGAACCACTATAAATACTCGTGTTGTGGTTTTGTGCTTCTTACTCTTATCTTTTCATTACTTACCTTTATATGCTTGTTTATCAACATCCAACACACACATCCAAATAGATTGACATAAGTCGATCTAAATAGATTAAAAGGAAGTTTTAATGGGCAAAACTATTTAACCCCCCCTTCTAGTTTTCCTCATCAATATAACACATTCCAAACATATTTACAATATAATTTGACATATTTAATGCTTATTAGTCTGATTTAGCATGTTGTTAGATATAAAATGATGTGTGTTTAAGCACACATCAACATGTCTCGTAGAATCATGTTTGTTTATATATAATTGTAGTTGATTTAAACAATTGTATTAGAATCGTAATTTATGAAAGTTTTATTTCAAGTACGACATTTTGCTATTTTTTAGGATGTTGGAATTGTGTTTGGAATCTCTGGAGACAGTACACGATAGTACAAGTGTCAATCCTCAAGATGACGAACTTTTTCATAACCAAAATTTTTCTAATATTTTCCAAGAGAGTCCAAATGTTGGTATGAAGTTTGTATGAAGTATGATTCGGAAGAGGAACTTTATGACTTTTATATAAAAATATGCCTTCAAAACTGGATTAGGGACTCAAAAATCAAGTGTAAGAAGAGAAGGTGATAAAACATACTATGCACTCAGATGTTCTAAAGGAGGTTTATACGTACCTAAGATTCAATCTAGCGCGACAAGATTATCAAGCAAAATAGAATGTAAGGCAAAAGTGAATGTGATTGTTAGTGGAAATGGAAAATGCACTATCTCGCGTGTTTGTTTAGAACATAATCATGTTTTAAGTCCAAAAAATTCACGATATCATCGATTCCATAAGAAAATGGATTCATTCTCTAAGCAAAGACTTGAGTTAAATGACTACGCCGGGATTCCATTAAACAAAAAAATTCATTCGTTAGTAGTTAAAGCTAAAGTGTACGAGAACATGTCTTTTGATGAAAAAGATTGTAGAAACTACATTGTGAAAGTACGAAAATTAAGACTTGGGGTTGGGGATGCCGAAGCAATTTGTGACTATTTTGTACATATGCAAAGACGAAGTCTCAATTTTTTTTACGTGCTTGATATTGATGATAACGGTCGCTTAAAAAATGTGTTTTAGGTAGATGCGAGGTCTAGGGCAGCTTACAAATCATTTGGTGATGTAACTTTTGTAGGACCTTACTTTTATCAACCTTATCACAAACCCAACACTTATACCACAAGATGAACACGTGAAACCACAAACACAAACTATGCGTATGAATAAAGAAGGAAAGATTAAGAGAAAGATGGGATGGTGACTTGAATATAAGATATGTTATGTGTATGTATGTGAAGAGATAAAGATAAACAATAAGTTGTATATTCAAAGGAAGAAAACACACACACACACTTTCAAGCACACCTCAAATGACATACTTGAGGGTATTTATAGTACAGTAGAAGATGCCCTAATGGGCTTGGCATGGGCTCGTTTGGATTGGATTGGACATGGATTGATATAAAGCTAGCTTAGTATAACTTCTAACCAATTAGCTTAGCCCAATCCACGAGCCCGTTGACTATTCTATCATGATATCTAACACGCGTTACAAAGTTCCTAATCGTGAATGACCATCACTTCTAATAAAAACTATTAAGGCTAACAATCTCCCCCTAAGGGGTGGTCATTCAAAAGATGCTCCACTTGATAATATCTTTACTTTCCTTGAGCTTGAACTTTGCGTGTAGATATAGAATAGTCTTGATTCTTAGTTCCTTTATGCTTTGTGATCAGATAATGTGGTTGTCTGCCGTTGTCAACTTCGTTGGTTTGGTGTCTCCACGTCTTTCTCCACCATGCTCACACTTCTATTTGTCTTTTGGTTACCAATGATGTAGTTCTCGAGTCTTTATACTTTGTAGATTCTTTGACATTTACGAAGAATCATCTTTAACTTTGTGTTGCCTTTGATTTTGATGAGAACTTTCATGTGTTGTTGGTATGAGCATGTGGAAAATCGCACGATCAATCCTCCGGAGCTTCCATAAGAAAACATAAAAAGCAGGTTAGTAATAAGCGGATTCCAGCACTTACAAGTTTGAATTTTGAGGGTGTTATGACATAGTGTGGCTCACGCTCTAATTCTCAGAGGCCGTTCTGAGCTGGAGTCCCACAAGTGAGATAACACGATATCCGAAGTACATCTGATTCGGATGAGTCGTTGAGGTACACCAAGCATCACCTCAAGACTGTAGACCGTTTGAGACACACTAAGCGTAATCCACGAGGAGTTACCGGTGACTGCTTGTCGGTCTTGATGTTAACCCCGCGGAGTTTCCATTCAATCACCGAGGATCACAATTGTGAAACCTCTCATAAATGTTCCGGCGATTGCTAAGATCTGCGTGGGACTCTATAATGTATCACTTGTGTCCTTATAGATGAGCAAAGAAGTGTTGTCATGTCAAGTGTTCCTATGAGATCTTTTGATGAATCTCGTGGCTCTAGACTCAATTAGTGCATTTTGGTTTTCTGAGCGGAGACAAGGGAGATGGTCTCCTTCTTCAATACCAACGATCTCTAAGAGAAAGTCGATAGATTATGTAGGGTTCGGTGAGAATGAAACAAATCCTTTTAAGAGGAATTGAGTGGCTAGAAGGTTTAGTGCGGTCGTCATCGGGTCCATGACGTCTTTGTCTTCAATACCGGTGTCATCTTAGTGACAACCGTAGCATATGTATTGAACCCGGTTTACGCCTAAGGTTGATTATGGAGGGCTATTTCTTTTCACCCTTTTCATTACATTTCTTTTAATTCTTCAACCCTTCTTTCTCCTTTCTCACTTTACTCCTTTTTCGATCATTCCTAAGGATTTCTAATACTAACTATTTGTGATGTCCTTGGGTAGATCCTCCGGCTCTGGCGGATCATAGGACGGATTTCCTATCCTTAGTCACCTTATAACTCCATGACCGTCCTATTGTTGCCATAAAACCAATTTTCTTGAAAATCTCTCGAGTGTTTATGATAGAAAACATGTTAGAGACACTCAGAGTTTTATATTTTGAAACACTCCCCTTCACATGTGCTTATAAGTTTTGATGTAAATCGCACATAAAGGGTAGAGTTCGCACTTTTGAATTGATCGACTTTAAATGAACTAGACCGATTCGAGACACGTTTACATCACTAGAGAACTAGCTTGAAATTATTACCCGTCTGGTCAAGTCCATAGAAAGTTTCTCGATGGTACATAATTCTCGTCAATTCATTGGTTTCATCCGAGTCGAGCTCATTTTAAGATTCAAACAACGATCATTAAAATTTTTGATCACATTTTAATCACGTCTCCTCCCCTCAAAATAGCATAATCGTGATATTTTTGATATCCACTGATTAAAAACATTTTAGAATCTTTTAGGGAGACAAACGGATATGATTTAAGCATGAATTTGGAACATTTTTGTTTTATACTCCCCTTTTAATAAAGCATAATCAATTAAAGGGTTTTAGAGGGAGTTATCTTGAGCACAAAAATATTTTGAAAGATTTTGAAAATCTTTTTGAACAATCTTGAAAAGGTGCTCAAGATGATGATGATTTCTCACCAGTTTTAAATGTAGTGCACTGAAGCGTACACTAGTTATTTTCAATAAAAGCACGAGTTTTGATTTGAAAAATAATCAAAAGTCATCATTTTGGTCCGGGTTTCGTACTGATGTATACGAAAGCCATTTTATGAAGAAATTTTGAGAAACAACATGTTTTAGAAAACAAATAAAGAACTCTCGCTCAAGCATCTGTACATGCCCGTATCATTGTTGAATGACATTTCTAAAGCGTCTGAATATCGATTATCGAGAGACATGTCGTGAAAAGAATATTTTGGATTTTGATTTTATATTGTTTTGTATTTTGAAAGTTTTATATTTTATATTTTGCTTTTGTTGGTTTTCAAATTTTGTATTTTGTTTTTCAAAAATATTTACAATGACTTTTGGAAAATCATTTTCAAGAAGATTCGAGAAGACGTTCTAACTCCTCGGGGTTAGGCTTCGCATTCAATTCGTCGAACTAAATACTTAAACCTTTCTTTGGAAGGGCTTTAGTTAATAGATCGGCGAGTTGGTATCTGTCTTCACGAAGAATAATTCAACGATACCATTTTCGACGTACTCTTTGATGAAGTGGTAGCGGACACGGATATGCTTAGTCTTTGAGTGATGAGCAGGATTGCATGATATGGCTATGGCACTTTTCGAGTCACAATACATAGGTATTTTATCGAAAGTAAAGCCATAATCGTGAGTTGTGTTCTCATCCATAGAACTTGAGCACAACACCCGATAGAGACACATACTCGGCTTTAGCGGTTGAAAGTGCAATGCAATCTTGTTTCTTTGAAGACCGGTGACTAACTTTTCACCCAAAATTGTGCTCCTCGGATGTACTTTTGTCGTAACTTGATCACCGCGTGGTCCGCATCGAAAAAGGCAATTAGATCAAATCCGATTCGCCGGATACCAAAGTCCCATGTGAATGGATGTCTTGTGTACCGAAGATCCTTTTAACCTCTTTGAGGTGCGATTGGTAGGCTTTACGAAACCGTGCTAATAAGCAAACAACAAAATGAATATCCGGTCGACTAGCGGTGAGGTACATGAGAGAACCAATCATGCTCGATATTTCTTCGGATAAATAGGTTTCCCAAAAAATCGGCTCCAATTTTTGGTGAAGTTACCATTGGTGTTCGACAGTCACAATTATCCATACCATGATTTTCAAAATCTCGGTTGTGTATTTAGCTTGATTTATAAAAATTCCACGAGGGATGATGTATTTGTAAACCAAGAAAGAATTTTAGTTCCCCATCATGGACATTTCAAATTTGCTTTTCATGAGATTTTCAAAATGTTTTGAAAGATTCGGATTAGTGGACCCAAAATGATGTCGCCCACGTAAATCGAACAATCAAAATGTCGTTTTGCATTTTGAGTAAACAAGGTAGGATCAACTGTTCCTTTGGTGAAATTGTTTAGGATAAGGAAAGAGGACGATTCTTCATACCACGCTCTCGAGCTTGTTTCAAACCATAGATTGCCTTTTGAGTTTGTAGACGTAGTCCGGATGTTCCAAGTCGATGAAGCCTTCTCGGTGACTCACGACACTTCTTCTTTTAGAGTTCCATTCAAGAACGGTCTTAATGTCCATCGATAAACCGTGATGTTTTTGTGAGTCGCATATGCTAAGAATATCCCGATCGCTTCAAGTCTAGCTACCGACGCGAATGACTCTTCAAAGTCTATCCCTTCCTCTTGTCTCGTATCCTTTGGCCACAAGACGAGCTTTGTTGCAATTACGATCATCTCTTCATCCTTTTGTTCTTCCATAACCATTTGAGATCAATGGCGAATGTCAATTGGTTTTGGAACCATATCCCAAGAGTCATGAAGACGGTATTGGAGAAGTTCCTCTGCATCGCTTCTATCCATGCGGGTTACGCCATTGCCTCGAATGTTCTTTGGCTCTATATTGCTAATTGAGCAAAGGTAAATGCATAAGTCGCAATCGGTGGCAAGTTGACGTCTCGTCTCGAATCGCCTTGAAGGTTCACCAATAACTTGTTCAATTGGGTGGTCTTTGTCCACTTCGAGTAGAAGGATACCGTTGGTTAAACGTATCACGAATTAGATGGTTCTCGTAAGCTAGAAGATGATTCACCGATTCCGTAGCAAACGGGTTTTCAAATAAGTCTTCATCTAATGTTGCATCGTTCGTGTTGGTTTTGCTCATCAACTGCCGGTAGAACGGGTGCAAGAACCGTAGTAGATGTAGATGGAGTTGGTGCATTGGTTTCGACCGTTGTAGATGCATCTTACATTGGTGGTGGAGGATGATTTTGAGCGGGTGCGTGGAATGATGGTTTGATGCATTTGTCGAGTTCCACCATAGTATTCATCGAACATTAACTCAAGAAATTCTCCCATTCTTGTTCTTTAGGATTGTCAAGCGAAGTTGATTGAGCTCTTTGAGGTACGAGTCTGAATCGATGTGTCCAGTCTGCTTTGGTTTAGTGCGGGTTCTAGGCGAGTCTCTCGAAGCCATGTGTGAAAGTTCGTCAAATTTCACATTCATCGTCTCCATGATCCTCCTAGTTCTCCCGTTATACACCACAATGCCCTTGAGTTACACGAATATCCAATGAAGATTCCAATATCACCTTTAGCTTTCAATTTACCTAGATCTTCTCATCGTTCGTCGGATAGCACAAAGCGCCAAACACGTGAAAATAAGAGATATTAGGTTTTCTGTTGTTCACAAGCTCATACGGGTTTTATTGAATCTAGGATGGATTAGGGATCGTTATGAGTGAAACAAGCGAAGGCAACAAAGATCACCATAGAAATAACGGTGCACAAGAATAAATTAGCATTGTGCGAGCGCTTCCACAAGAGTTCTATTTCTTCTTTCAACTACCCCATTCTGTTGTGGAGTTCTAATCTGCGATGTTTGATGAGTAATTCCAACATCTTCAAAATAAGCTCTTAACTCACGATTTGTGAATTCAAGGCGTTGTCTGTTCTTACAACCCTTCTGGAGTTTGAAGAAGTACTTGAATACGTTTGAAAGGTGATGATGATGCACGGTGCTTCATCTTTTGATCTCGAAACTTAACCCATGTATATCTTGAATAATCATCGACAATAACAAGAATATACTTTTTCCGTTAATGCTTTCAACTCTCATTGGGCAACATAAGTCTATGTGCAACATATGCAACTTTGCTTCCGAACTAGGTACGGTTTGGGTTTATATGATGCTCTTTTGCTTTTCCTTGTTCGCATGATGGACATAAGTGATCCTTGGTGTATTTGAACTTTGGAAGTCCGTTGACGATGTTGTCTTTGGCAAGATTGTTGATGGTGTCAAAATTGAGATGGATAACCTTCTATGCCACAACCAGACCGAGTTCCAGATGCTCGTGTCATAAGACATATTGGTGATGAAGAGGCCATTTGATTGATTTCGATAGCATACAAGTTTGTATCACGATTCCAGTTAAGAGATCGATTGCCATCCAAGTTTCTAACTAAGCAAGCATTTTTCCTAAAAGCAACCTCTAAACTGCATCACGTAACCGCCCGATGAGAACAAATTGTGTCCCAACCCTTGGACATAGTAAACCCGAGTGATCAAATAATTTCAAAAGGTAGATCTCCATAACCCATGATAGTTGCTACATGATCATTTCCAAACGTACGGTTCCCATGAATTTCAGACGAAATTGATCGGCCTTCAGATTCGGTCATGTGCTTGGAGCAACCAGTCGACGATCCAAAGACATATTTCGATAACACGCCAATAATGTAAGAAGAAGATTTTGGAAACCGTTTTGATTTTGGTTCTTTTGGGTTAGAGGTAAAATCTGATCACACTCATAGAAGTTATCTATTGGTAAGACAGGTTTATCACTCATTCTACCATTATCGAGTGTGAAAGTTCTACCTATGGGTTTCCTAATGTCATCCCTAAAGTAAACATTATGCTCCCTATCAGTAGTGTAAAGCCTAAGTCTCGCGACTAGTCTTCCTATTCGTTTAGCATAAGTTCGTTTGGGAACATTCTTCTTAACAGGCTTAACAATCTCATTCTTTCAACTACCCCATTCTGCTGTGGAGTTCTAACAACTGATGTTTGATGAGTTATACCAACATCTTCAAAATAAGCTCTTAACTCTTGATTTGTGAATTCTGTACCATTGTCTGTTCTTACAACTCTTACTGGAGCTTGAAGAAGTACTTGAATACGCTTTAGAAAGGTGATGATGATGCCTGGTGCTTCGTCTTTTGATCTAAAAAACCTAACCCGTGTATATCTTGAATAATCATCGACGATAACAAGGATATACTTTTTCCCATTAATGCTTTCAACTCTCATTGGGCCACATAAGTCCATGTGCAACATATGCAACCTTGCTTCCGAATTAGGTACGGATTTGGGTTTATATGATGCTCTTTTGCTTTTCCATGTTCGCATGATGGACATAAGTGATCCTTGGTGTATTTGAACTTTGAAGTCCATTGACGATGTTGTCTTTGGCAAGATTGTTGATGGTGTCGAAATTGAGATGGGATAACCGTCGTACCACAACCGTGACCGTGTTCGGATGCTCGAGTCATAAGACATATTGGTGATGAAGAGGCCATTTGATTGATGTCGATAGCATACAAGTTTGTATCACGGTTCCCGCCAAGAGATCGGTGCCATCCAAGTTTCTAACGAAGCAAGCATTTTCCTAAAAGCAACCTCTAAATCGCATCACGTAACGGCCTGATCGAAAACAAATTGTGTTCCAACCCTTGGACATAGTAAACCCAAGTGATCAAATAATTTCCAAAGGTAGATCTCCATAACCCATGATAGTCGCTACATGATCATTTCCGAAACGTCGGTTCCATGAATTGCCGACGAAATTGATCGGCAGACTTGATTCTCGATCATGTGCTTGGAGCAACCCGAGTCGGCGATCCAAAGACATATTTCGATAACCCGCCAATCACGTAAGAAGAAGATTTTGGAAACCGTTTCGATTTTGGTTCCTTTGGGTTAGAGGTAAAATCGATCACACTCATAGAAGTTGTCTATATGTAAGACAGTGCATCACTCATTCTACCATTCTCGAGTGTGAAAGTTCTACCGTTGGTTTCTAAATGTCATCCCTAAAGTAAACATTATGCTTCATATCGGTAGTGTAAAGCCTAAGTCTACAACTAGTCTTCCTATTCGCTTAGCATAAGTTCTTTTGGGATCATTCTTCTTAATGTGCTTAACAATTTCATTCTTAGAAACACAATCATCATGAACATTAGTTAAAGATTTCGTGCAAGTTAAACAAAGCATTCAATGATTCATTAAACTTAGCAGATTTCATAGGTTCATTACAATGAAATGTCTTTCTTATTACAAAGCGGTAAATTCCTAGGGTGTTCTTCTACTTTCTTCTTTATTCAAGCTACTACTCTTAGAGGCAAGCGAGACTCTATTGTTCCGTGTATTGCTCTTAGGCTTTAGTCTGCGCTCCCAGAGGTGCTTCCTAGTCCTGTAGAAGGTAAGGCACACTCATTAGCATTCACAATCTTATCTAGAGAGTGGTTTCACTTTCCTAGTCTCTTTAGAGTGCTTTGCTAAACTTATGTCGTTTGTTCCATATGTTTTAGATGTGGAGGCAGACGCATTAGTGGTACTCATCTTAAAAAGGCCATGAGCTAACACTTTTGGTTTCTCAATAACCGCTTTTCCTTTATCAACATTTTCTTTAGGTAGGGCGGTGGAGTGACTGGTTTTGATGAAATATTTTATCATTGACTTTTGGAGGAGGCATAGAAATGACATTTTGGTTTGGAAACCGGTTTGGGAACATTGCTTTCTCCGCAATAATGGTTTTTAATCACGGATCCACCGCCTTCGCTTTTTACTTTCCAAATGAGCCCTCAAAAGATCATTTTTCGCTTTCATGTCATTGTAGGCACGCTCATACGACAATTTGTCATACTTGCATTCCTCGGTTTTTACGATCAAGTTGTTTAAAATATGAGACATTTTCTTTTCAAGTTTCTCAAGTGCTTTTTCATATTTTGAAACAATTTTGGAGGTCTCGACCGAGTCTTTCATGATCTTCAATGTAATATGTTTGCGAAATAATGGACATAATATCGATGAGTCGAACATCTTCAAGAGAGAGTCATTTAAATTTTCCAAACCTTTGATTTGTTCAACACGGTCATTAGCTTGCTTTACCAGGATTTATGGTCCTTGACAAAGTCAATGTTTCTTTCAAAATGCTTGTTCAAAATGAATTACCCTTGCAATCGATGGCATTCAAATTGAGGGCAATTTGAGTTTCAAAAACTTTCTTTGTTCGATGTCAAAACTAGAGAACCAGTTGTTAGGTGTAATAGTGGTTTTAGTTTTAACAGTGTCTTGAAGATCCACAATTCTAGTTTTCACATTTTCTAAAATACTTCTCGCATCACTTGTGTTAAAAGGATTGTTTGAAGACATTTGTTCAATGTTCGAAAGAGATTTGGAGACAACAACTGGTTTTGAAACTGATTTTGAAACAGGTTTTGACTATTTGATTGAAACACTTGGTGTGATGGAAAACTTTGACTTTTCTTTTTTATTAACAAAAGTAATTCCGTTAATTTTGTTCCATTTGTTATAATCAATTGGTTTGATTTCCTGATTCTTTTGTTTCATTTTGATCTACTCTCTCGGATAGTTCTAACGTTTCAAGAGAGTCACGAACAATAATGGGTTCATGTAAACATTTCCATTTTTAACACATTCGAGATTTCGAGCTTTCTTGAGGAGCGAAGAAGGGTTAGTTACCAAGTGCCATTCTATTATTAGTATGAAAACGCGGATTTACTTGATTAGAAAGCATCTTGATTGTTTGAGCGGAATGACCCGTTTTAAGAAGCAAATTTTCCAAAGTTTGGATTTTTTCATTTTATCAAGAATTTCATCAAGAAGAGAATCTTCTCATTTTGAAAAATCAGATAATCAACTGCTTCTTCTCTTTTCAAGATTAGAAAACATTTCTTTTGTTTAGACAGTTGGTTATTTAAATCGAAAATTTCCTTGTTTAAAGATTTAATTTTAAGTTCAAATTCACATCAAGTGTGTTATACTTGATTTGCAAAAGTTGTTCTTTAGAAACCAAATTTCGATAACCAATTTCTAATTCGATTATTTGTTTTTCGAAATTCAAAGGCTTTTATGTTCTCCTTGTAACTCTCAAGCTCGGTGGTCAATTTAGCATTCGCGCCTTGACTTCGCGATTGACCGCTCTAACTTTCTCAATTTCAATGCCACATTTATTGATTAATGATTCAAAATAAGCCCGTGTTTCCTCATCGGTCTCAAGATTTTGTGCCACACACTCCACTAGGATCCACATCCGGAGTTTTCGAGTTAGTATTGCTACAATTCGGATTGTCGGTATGTATCATAAGTAGGTGTTGGCGTCGCGAAATGTTGTTCGTCATGAGTAAACACATCAAATATGACATTGTTATAGCATGGATCAATGATTGGTACCTCGACATCTGCGTTGGCGTCATAGGCGGGAGGTGCGTCGAAATCGGTGTCATACTTAGTCTCCTGAAGATTTGCCATGAAGATGCGGTTTGCATTGAGTTCCTCGAGGTCTTCCAAATCATCCATAATAGCCATAAAGTCATGTTCCTCAAGACTCAATTGAAGTCCAGATTGTTCCTTTTGTACCAACATGATAGCTTTACGAAGATACGCAAGATCCTTCTTTTTTGGCTTAGTTGGACAATTCCTTGCCATGTGACCCAATCCTTGGCGGTTATAACATGTAACCCGACACCACGATTCACATTTCCATAATTCCCAACGATCGAGTCGCAACATTCCCATTCGATTACCCACCGCTCTATTCCCAACATTCGACCCATCTAATTACCCCGATTCGAATCGCTGATTAACCATGTGAAATCCAAGAGCATATCCACTGGTTCGCATTAACTCCAACCATTTGTCTTTGATTACCCATGTTCACACCCTACATGCAATTTGCACATTGCAGTGTTTGATGAAATCCTTTGGTTGTTGTTAGTTGGTGTGGAATAGCGACCTCAATGCTTTACCCAATAAGGAAAATACTTGTGACAAAGCTTCTTCCGGTTCCATTTCAAGATCGGTGATTCCTTGTTCCCGGTAATGTTGTTGTTCGTGGATAGTTTTGTTGTTGAGGATGTATTGTTTGCAAGTTGTTGTTAGTGGAAGATGATGAAGCTTGTTGTTGTGTATTCAACGGGTTTGAGTCTTTGCAATGAGTGCCAATGGATCATGATTCTTTGCTAATCTTTCTTGCCCGACTTCATTCACTTCATTTTGGTTTTGTTTGAAAAATCGTTGAGTTGATCAAAGTTCACTTGATGTAAGTCTTTTGTTTGGTTGACAATAGTGACATATCATCCCCATTCTTCTCGGTAGATTGTTCAAGAACTTGATGTTGCTCACGATAGTTCGGGTGTCAACTTGTTTCGATCGACTCATTCATTAAAGTGCAGAACCTTCCATAGTAGGATTTGATGGATTCTCCCGAGTAGATGTAAACTTCTCCCAGCGGTTAGCAACTTGTTCTCTGTGTCTTGTTGACCAATTGCTTCCATGACAAAGTCGTCTAACTCGCTCCCACATATCGAAAGCAGTTTCACAACCGCTCACAAAGAAGAAGATGTCTCTTGGTAAACCCGTTGGACAATATGAATTGCCATGTCATCTCGCTCGAATTTCTTCTCGATCCTCTTGAGTATTCCGATTCCTTTTGAAGACGAAAAAATGGTGGACGGGAGGTGTTGCATCGGCATTTCAAGGGTCTTGGACTTGTCGAGGTATGAAGGGTCCATCCTGAATGGATTTGATCATCAATTTTCCATTAGGTTTTGTCTTGATGTAACGAAGCATTCGACTTGTCCATTGAAGATAACCACCTTTTTCCAACATAGGAGGACGGTTTTCGGCACCGGCTGCATGAATGTCTTGTTGAGTTGCCATTGATGAAGGTATGATCTGATAAAGTTGATGTAGGATCGATTCAACGATAAAGGAGTTGTGATTGATGACAATTAAGCTTGGTTGTTGTAGTGAAAATTTGGTCTAAAAAACTTAAAAGCCTCAATAACTTCTGTTCGGAGCGTTTTTAGGACTAGAAGGTTGACCCGAATGAACTTAAAAGCCTCAATAATTTGGCGGTCTATTCTCCTCGTTCTCACGGTCGTTTTGATGGGTAGATCGCTGAAAACGGAGTTACGGTTCAAAAGTTATAGCCGTTTGAAGTTTTGGTAAAAATCTTACTCGTAAAACTATTCTTATGCGTAGAGATGAGTGCTTATGCGTGGGATGCTTATCGTAGGATCGTATGCGTAGGAGTCCTTATCACGAAAAGAGCTTAGGCGTAAAAATCCTTATGCGTGAAATCCAAGTTACGCGTAAACTTAAGGTTAAACGTAAGTCTTATGCGTAAACGTTAGCGAGAAGTAGAGTACCTTATGCGTAAGAGTTAACTTATGCGTAGAGTGCTTACTGTAAGCTTTACGCTTATGCGTAAGAGTTGGTTTAAAACCAAAATCCGCTACAATCGTCACAACAGTAAAGATATCCGAAAGTCGAAGTGTTCCACACACTTATCCAAGTGAGGAAGCACGAGTCACCTTTGTTGCACGAAGATTCTTCACCAAAAGTTATGCGTGAAAACTAGAGTTTTGACTTTCTTACGCGTAAGATTAGGGTTTTGACTTACGTAAAAATTTCAAGGATTCAACCAATTTCGATGCACAAACGACCTTTTAAAAACACTCAAATAGCACAAATCTTTTGACCTTTTTCACCCAAAGTGCTTAGAAAGCTTACGCGTAGAAATGTACAACGAAATCAAAACGAGTTTAAAACCGATTTAAAACACGTAAAGCTTCGAACTTTTTGCCAAAACTATAATCTTTAACACTATATAAACCTTAGACCATAAGAATCTTGAAGATTTAAGTGCAAAAATAAAAGTTTTATGCGTGAATCTTTTGATAACGAACACAACGCGTAACACTTACAAAAAAAAACTTCAACCAAAACACTCCTAAACCATTGTTAGGCGATTGATACCAATTGTAGGACCTTACTTTTATCAACCTTATCACAAACCCAACACTTATACCACAGCGTATGAATAAAGAAGGAAAGATTAAGAGAAAGATGGGATGGTGACTTGAATATAAGATATGTTATGCGTATGTATGTGAAGAGATAAAGATAAACAATAAGTTGTATATTCCAAAGGAAGAAAACACACACACACACACTTTCAAGCACACCCCTCAAATGACATACTTGAGGGGTATTTATAGTACAAGTAGAAGATGCCCTAATAGGCTTGGCATGGGCTCGTTTGGATTGGATTGGACATGGATTGATATAAAGCTAGCTTAGTATAACTTCTAACCAATTAGCTTAGCCCAATCCACGAGCCCGTTGGCTATTCTATCACGATATCTAACACGCGTTACAAAGTTCCTAATCGTGAATGACCATCACTTCGATTAAAAACTATTAAGGCTAACAACTTTTGACATCACATTTTTAACTAACGAATATAACACTTTGCTCCATTAGTTGGTGTGAATCACCATGGACAATCTATATTGCTCAGATGTGGTTTAATACCACATGAAGATATTCATACATATGAGTGGTTATTTAAGTCATGGTTAACATATGGGCGGCTGTTCACCGAAAGCCATAATAATAATAGACCAATGTCAAGCAATGCAGGAAGCAGTAACAATGGTATTTTCTGAATCTTATCATCATCTTTGTCTTTGACATATTATGAAAATAACCCACAAAAATTTGGTTGGTTTAGCCAATATAAGGATATAAAAAAGACCTTAAAAGCCTTTGTTTACGAGTCTATATATCCTCAAGACTTGAAAACCGCTGGTCTAACATGATAGGAGATTATTGTCTTGAAAAGAATGAATGGTTATGCAACTTGTTTGGTGATCGAATGCGTTGGGTGTTGGTGTATGTAAAAGTAATATTTTTGGCAGGGATGTTGAAACACAAAGGAGCGAAGGCATAAATTCTTTTTTTGATGGGTATGTTCATTCAAAAACATATTTACGACAGTTTGTTGAATAATATGACAATGCATTGAAGAGCAATATTGAAAAACAAAAAAAAGGCCGATTTTGATTCACTCAATTCTTCATATAACCTCATGATATAAGCTGACTTCTAAAGACAATTTCATGAGTCTTACACCAATCCAATGTTTAAGTTGTTTCAAGACGAGTTGTGTGGTATGATATTTTGTAACTATTCATTGTTCGACACAAATGGTACACTATCCACATTTAATGTGATATATATTGTGCTTGTGAAACACGGGGATTTCAATAAGAGACTTATATACACCGTTAGTTATAACGAAGACGGATGTGATATCAAATGCTCTTGTCATTTGTAACACCCCAACCCGACAAGGGTAAAGATATCGCAAATACGGTTTCATATCAGAACTTTAAATACTATACAATAGCGAAAGCCTTTACAAAATATTCAAAAGAAAACATAAATAGCTAAACTTCAAAATAAATCTAAGATCTCTATGGTCAAATCTTGCTCTCGACTCTACTCTCAACCCAAATCGCCTATCCCATAAGCTCATCTTGAACGCTTAATACCGCCGCAGAAAAGAAAATGCGGTGAGCTTACAAAGCCAGTGAATGATATAACAAAATGAAACTAAACAAAACATAAATAATGAATTGAACAAAGAAACGAATAACAAAATCGTAGCGGAACGAGAATAATGAATCATTGAGATTCTGCGAAAACACAAATATCTAATCCGGAAGAACAAATGGCAATCAAGAACAAACACATAGCACATTGATGACACGTACTCAAACACGTCAAAATAATCAGACATTCAATACATTCAGATAGTAGAGCTCATATAAGCCAAACGGAATATCTAAAGGCGAACGGAAACACTTTCTAGAAAATAATCATGGCATTCATACAAATTAATCAACCTACATTTAACACACTTAAATCAATATTGTAGCAGCGGAAAACAATAGACAACACATAGTAGTCACACATACCAATGAAAACACCTTACAAAAACTATAATTAAATGAACTAGAAGCATAACATAGCAGATAGTAAGTTAACAGGCCAGACATTATAAATTAAACCATTTTCCCATATCAAACTTTAGTATAAGCGAATTTAAACATGGCAGTCACGATACTGTACGAAGAACACGAGAGACAAACTATAACTCAATAGACAAAGACATAACATAGCCATTAGCAACTATCGAACATAAATCATAAGCTAAACCGGTTCTCGATCGAATCTTAACATCAGCAGAGTTTTAACATGGCAGACCAAATCATAAACAGATAGATACCCTAACATATAGGCAAAGTTCATAAAATAACCGAACCATCATACATACTAAACTTCCAAAACACTCAATTGTACACTAGCACATTCATCTTGCGGATCAACGAATTTCACATAACGATAAACTAACATAACATCGATGACAAAGATGCGAAATATATTTAAACATATTATTCATAACCTAGCATAGTAGGTAGTCACATAAACATACAAAAGCATAAACACATATAATAACATATAATAAGCCGACACATAATTATAAACACTTGAACATACCGAATCATAGTCGAATACTTAACATAGAAATAACAGATAAAGATTTAGTTAACTACCACGAGCCCGCACACATCATATCAAAAACATCATAACTATATAGAAACAATCTCAAAATAATTCGGAGTAGCTAGCTCCCGAGTTTTATGAAGATGCGTGTTGCATACCTACATCATTCACCTAGACAAATCATATCGGATAACAAATCGATCTAGGATGCATCCATACGCCCACAAACATACATTGATAATATAATATAACATGAGCTCATAACAAATAACTGATAAGGGACGTGGCGTAACTTCACTCTATCGCCTGAGTCATGTCGAAGTGCATTCTTGACACGGACATGGAACCCCATGACTAGTTAATAATTGGCTCGGTGTCAAACTATCTTAGGTCAAATTAGAATGTCATAACCGACATAGATCACATTTTATCAAATATTTAATCATGTTTTCAAAATCAAAGGTTTCATATCATATAGTTCAAAATCAAATGTTTTATGATTCAAAATCAAAGTTCGGGATAAGCAATGACTCAAATAGACACATTAGGGTTCATAGCAAAGGCTTAGGAAATCCTAATACAAAAGCTAACTAAAAGAAAACGTTATAAGAAACCTTTACTGAAAAGGTCAGAATATCTGTACCTTAAAGCAAATGAGAGAAAAGCAAACGAATGAGTGAATCACGAAGATACAACGTCGCGTCTCCTTCAACGAATCTACACGGATTATGATTTATTTAATACTTATTAGCATCATTAAAGTTATAACGGATTAATCACATTAACCTTCTTAGAGTTACAAGTATATTCTCATTTTATAAGCTTCTTATGCATTTGTAAGTGTGTTACCTATTGATATCGTATTTTATCTTTCAGTTTCTTGAACTCATATTCGGACCAGACTTTAACGATTTTTATAAAATACTTACTTAGCTCAAATGAAATCAAGCAAAATCCCAGTGGTTCCCACATGAGTTAAAAGAGTCTCCAAAAATTGGTGGGTTCTATATCTATGCCAAATGGCCTATGGAAAATCACAAGTTCGTACATGTCCAGAAGAAATCGGAAAATACACCTTAAAAGTTTACACTTATTGGACCTGTTTAGACACCTTGGAAAATTCCCAAAACTCCCGAAATTCATTTATATCCTAAATGTCAATCCTGTAAAGGAGAGCTCCCAATTCCTTATGGTTTGAAAATGAAAAATCAAACAATACAACTAAATTTCGCACCGTTTTCTCGCTTTGACACTTGATCTTGTAAAATTCAAAATACGACTTAGACGACTCCAAATTCGACCAAACCACTTGGAAAACTTAACTAAGACATAAAATAAACTTTTCCCACAAAAACCCAGATTATTGCACTTATAAAATTGGATTTATAACACACAAATTCGACATATGATGCTGTCCGGTTTAGGGTTTATTAAAGACCATATAATCACATGTTTAGACCATTAATTACACTTAGGGTTCCATTCCAATTAGGGTTTCAATTTATTAGGCATGATAACATTTATATATGTGGTTTGGTTCTTTATGCTCGACATACCTATGATCCGATTCAAATAATACGTATTACATACATGTTCTCTTAACAAGGTTCAATTCATTATGGTTTGTGTTTGTTTTCATACGGTTCGGCCAAAAGAAAAACACAAGATCGACTAAAACAAACATGATACAACATATATTAACGTAAGGTGTAACAAAGGAAGACGAGAAAACATGTTATACCTTAGCTTTGTTGAACAAAGTCTCGACACCAAGGGGTGTTAATGCTCGGCCGAATAGAAGAAAAGAAAAGAGAGGGGAGGCAAAACTAGGGTTCCAATTTTGTGGTCATGTGATTGTATTTATAGTGAAACAAATAGGTTAGGCTTTTTGATGGGTGGGCTTCGGCTTGGTCCAACCGAACACAACAAAACCCACGCCTTGGGCTCTCTTTGGTCTCTCGCTCAAATCCAACCCACGCAAACGAGACCACGCCTTGGGCTAACAATCGGATTCACAAGAAAACAAACGAGACCCAACGATTTATGCACGTGACGTTTATCTTTGTCGCACAAATGTCGATTACATAAATATACTCACGTTAGTTTTTAAATATTCGTAAGTTAGGTTTTAATTGTGTTAAATGAACATCAATGTATTTTACGTATTTAATAACTTTTGATTCCAAGGGTATTTTAATCTCTCAATACGTTTTATATTTTTAGGGTTTTACATCATTTGTTTGAGTTTCGTGGAATTGTTTGTAGGAATGTGGTGAAAATCTTGATTGAGAAGGATGTTAAAGGAATACATTCACGTTATATTTTGACTCGATGGAGAAAAGACTTGAAGGATCGACATTCCTATGAGATTAATTGTTATGACGATTTGAGGAGTGGGGAGCAAACTAAACAATTTGACTACTTGTGTACAAACTTTTATGAAGCACCTCATTTTGCCATTTCTCTAGAAAAGTATGAGTATTTGATGGAATGTAAAATATGGCAAAAGAAAAGTTAAATGATGATTCAAGTTGGGGTTGTTACACCCCGTTCCTGATTTTACCAAAAAATTAAACTTTTACGCGGAAAAGCTTTGACCCGTTACTAACCTCCTGTCACTCTTTTATAAACTGACTGAAATTTATTACAAACCAGACATTGAGATTATTTTTAGAAGAAACTAGACTCAATTTCCTTCGAAATGATGGGTGGCACGACCCGCTACAACCGATTAAAAGATATGATTTTTCTAACATGACCCATTTTTTGCACTGCTTGTTGTCCAGTTTTTCATACTTAACTAAAACGACTATAACTCGACTTCTATAACTCGAGAACTAACGAAACTTTACAAAAATATTTAACATAATATAATACAATGTTTCCATATATAAACTTGGTCTCAGCGACCCGCGAAAGCATACTTTACGTGATTATGCCAAACACTCGTTTTGACCCAATTTACCAAAATACATAAACAACTCTAAAACCATTTGCTCAATAAACACAACCTGGACTTGGACACTTTAAAAAAACGTTTATAAATCACATTTACCGCATACATGACCCAACGACACAATGGGAATTCAACTTTGATTAAGCTCGGCATCCTACTTAAGCTTACGCACATAACCAATACTTTCAACCCGTGCCCAATCCTAAGTCTTTGCCAAGACTTAGCCTTTTCGCAAAAGTACCTACAAAACGGTTATGCAACTAAACCATAAGCACGAGGCTTAGTAAGTAAACGGTGATAACATGTTATCATATATCATTCACACATTATGCATTATAAACCACTAATCCATCACGTTAATAATCACTAACACATACTTCTAACCACTTTAAGAATCACCATTATATATCAACAAAATCTATACATACCTTATCTTAATACACAATCGACTATCACTTCATTTGCTAGTTAGGCTAAACTAGCCTTATACCCACTTTCAACTAAGCACATATATTTCAAGACATCTATAACCTTAACATGATAAATCATACAACACATAATACAATAAAGGCAATATAACATCACGTTATAACCGTTTTACTTACCTTTAATCCAAGCTAACAAAACCAAGCATCATCACCAACATTTCTTGACTCGTAGTTAAATCATTAACACCTATTTTCACATAAAATCAACATTAATAACAAAAGGGTTTATCCAACTTATTAACATGCTCAATTAACACCTATAATTATCATATAATCATATCTTGATCATATAGTGAACACTTCCCAACATTACCCACTTAAACAATTATAGTTCGAACCCATAACTATTATACCAATTAATTAGCTTAAAACACATTTCTTAACTATTAATTAACATCATATGATCATACCTTGATCATATGATGAACCCTTCAATTTTACAAAAATCATCAATTGACCTTAACCTATCATTATAAATAATATAATATTTACTTTAAAAACATAATTACTCATAACCCTAAAATGGGGTACATGAACCTTAACTCATAATTTATCAATTGATTCAACAATTAAGTTACTTACTTGTAAGAGATCATTGCTATAGACCTAATACTTGCTATGGGTATTAATCTTCTTTCTAGATCATCAAGTAGTTATGGTTTCCCTCCTCTTTGCTCTTCTAAACCGACTTTTACCACACACACACAAAATGGGAGACTTTGGAGAAGTGTGGAAAGTCTGGGATTTATCCTAAGACTTACTTCACTATAAAGCTACTTCACCAATTGACAACTTTAGTTCCTGATAGGAAAATCCTTTCACACTAAGTTCCAACAAGCTACAACAAGTTGGTTTTAGTGCCAGTTTAAGGTTTTGGCAAGAATAGTCCCTACAGGCTAAAACAAGGTTGTTCTAGTACTAAAACAAGGTGGTTTTAGTACTATATTGTAAATATAGCATGAATGGTCCCTGTAGGCTATAACAAGGTGGTTCTAGTACTACTTTGTAAATATGGAAAGAATGGTCCCTGAAGGCTATAACAAGGTGGTTCCAGTACTAAAACAAGTTGGTTCTATTAGTAGTTTAGTCATTTGGCAACTTAGGTCCCTCAAGTCCTTTTTCTTTCTACTTTAGCCACATTAACTTTATAACTCATTTAACACTTGACAACTTTAATCCTTTAAGTCCTTTTTTCTAAAAAAGTAACACATCAATCTTTCTATAACCACATTACACATTCTTTGACTATTAGTTTAACTATCGAGTTTGACTACAATTTAACTTTCATTGACTAACCAATCATATCGAGTCTTCAACTTATAAAAGTCATAGTCAAACTTACTCGATGGCATACCCAAAATTAAATACTTAAAAACGGGTTTTAGGTGTAACAAATCTACCCCCCTTATTTAGATTTTGTCCCCAAACTCTATTTTCCTAACGCTTATGTCCATACACAACACTTATCCACGTCTAAAACCCCATTTCCTCTTAACACGTTCAAATCCTATATAATTTAATTGCAACAATCTAATTAATTTTGCAACAATAACTATACTATAATGCAACCATCTACCTTAATTTGCACTACTTCAAGCTTATTCAGATCGCATTTCAATTCTTATTAATGACA
This sequence comes from Chrysanthemum lavandulifolium, assembly GCA_022545495.1. Classification (NCBI taxonomy): domain Eukaryota; kingdom Viridiplantae; phylum Streptophyta; class Magnoliopsida; order Asterales; family Asteraceae; genus Chrysanthemum; species Chrysanthemum lavandulifolium. The sequence continues at coordinate 231,724,983 of CM040242.1, read as the reverse complement.
ATATGTTATTCATGTCGCATTTTATTATTTTTGACAGATCATTTTTCAACCTTTTTCACTATTACGTCATGCTATTACTTGTTTCTTTTTAAGAAATTTCAACAATGACCATAGGTCACTTGAAGATTTCACTACTTTGACTTTACATAAGTCAACTTTGACTAATATTTCAACTATTCTCACAAGATCGCTAATGCCAATTAGTGTCTATCACGATCATTTCTTATGTCTTACTCAATGTCATGAGACATTCTCTAATCTCAGCTCACTCTCTTTTCATTAACCTTCACTCTATGCACCTATACTGTAGGTTTCACATACCGTTTCTCAAACTTAAATTCATTATCTATTTTATTTCACACTTATCTTACTTTTTTACAAGGCTTAACTTGTTTTAATTTTTCATTTTCTATTTATCTACTCATACTCATGCAACATCGGCTACGCATAAGCCCACTCATTTACAATTCTTTACTTACATAAAGAAGCGTCCTAATTTATGTAAGTACGGAATTATAAACTTATGGTTCGGTGATTTACAATTTCTTTATTTAAATGAAAAGACGCCCCAATCCATTTAAATAAGGTGATTATAAATCATCCTACTTATAAATTTCCGACATAACACTCATACTCCTATTACCCTTCTACCTTTTATTACTTCGCATTTGTTGACTAAAAGTTAAACGCTTTCCACTTTTCTAGCCTTTGATCCATCTTACTATAACATTTCCTCGAAGGGACTAATACACATGCAAAGAAGTAGGCAATCCTTGCCGGTGAAGGCAATTTAATTCATCTCGAAGGATATCTATAACATTCACTCGGGGCTATAACACATCCCGTAGGATTACTATAACATATCCCGTAGGATTTATTGTAACGCATCCCTCTGGACCATTTTGTAACGACAACTATAACGCTTCCCCCGAGTCATCTATAACAATGTATTGGATCCAAACTATTACCACTTTAACATCTTTTACACATTTTTATCAATGATGTACTTTCATCAAAAAGTACTTATACCATTTTCAATTCTTATTGCCTTAAGCAATTTCAACATACACACACTATTACGTAAATTTTAATTAAGATAAGATCTATATGACACGTGTCGATTACGCAATTCACACATTTTGTATGTGTTCTCACAACGCACTTTTACTATTACCCATCAACCCCTTGTTGACCATATTTTCAACTTATACTATTACACTATATAGTCTACTCAACTTTTATGCATATAAACCTTACATAGGTTTATTCTATGCCACTTTCATTGATCTCATCATACGCATTCCAATATGTTAACATGATTATATTCATATATTACCATTCATCTTGTGCATTTTATATCACTTAAGATTTATTGCGCAACCTTTCAGTTATTATTTTTACTCATCACATTTATCTACATTTAACCATTGAAATTTTCTTATCATGTTTTATATGTAACACGATTCCATCTCTTCTTAATCGTATACCTAAACCTCATCACATTTTCATATTTATGCATTTAAGTGATTTTACTCTACCTTGTCATTCTCATTACAATATGTCTTGTCCCAAATTCTATAACCTTCGCTAGGTTATCATGCCTTCTACACATTTTACTATAACATATTCACTATCATCACATGTGATTGGTGCTAAACAGTCAAGTCTAACAGACTTAAAACAGCTTAAACACAAATGCAATTAAGATCAGAGGAATATAGGGAATTCCTGGGTCGTTAAGTCCCACGGAGGATGAATTGGTGTTAAAACACTTGATCAGATGGTAGAATGATCACTAAGGATAGCAATCGATAAGGTTTTCGATGGAAAATTATACTAAAAGAAAAGATTAACAAATAACAGCGACTTAAATGCAAATTAAAAAGATTAAAAAGTTAAAATCTATTAAATAAACGCTATCACTATTTTTATAGATCGATGAACGTTTATGTGATTTTATAAAATAAAATAACTTAAATAAACTATATTAACTAAAACGTAAACTCAAATTACTTAAAACGTTATTTAAAACTAAAGCGAGCGTTATTTATTTAAATGGTATTTGGGCGTAAGCAAAACGTAAATTTTATGAAATAAAAGGTCTACAAGTGTAAAACTAATTTTCTTACAAAATATATGATAAAAGAAAATTTTAGAAAAAGATTTATATTTTTTAGACTATTATTTTATTTATTATGATTTAAATACTATAAAACACTAATTAAATGTTTAAAAATAGTAAAACTATTAGGAAAAATCTAAAACTTTTATATAAATTACTTTATACTAATACAAATTTAAGAAAATAGAAAACTTGAAAAAGCTACTAAGAATAAGCTAGAAATAAGCTAAGTAAGCTTAATAAGCTATTTAAGGCAAAACGTATATAAGAGAATATCTTATGCAAACTAAAACAGAAAAAGACCCAAGGGCGCTTTGGTTCCAGGTACACACTCCTATCACTCTCACAAAAGGGTGCTATTGGTTCCAGGTACACGCTCCTATCACCCTCACAAAGGGGTGGAGGTCTCAGGTTCGAGCCTGCCTCCACCCTTTTTGCCAAACATTTTTATTTTTGATTTTTTCTTTTACAAACTAACTAAGTACATTAAAGTGAGCAATATTTAAAACTAAAACTTTTTGTGAAAACTTCTAATAAAAGAAACAAATTATTTTTCCAACAAGCAATGAAATGAGATAAGCTCATTGATTAAAGCCAAATTGATATTTAGGCTACTTTAATAAGCAAACTAAAACTCGAAAATAAGCTAAGTGCTATATTTAAACTAGATTGAAAACCGAATAAGCACAAGTTATAAAGAAATAAGCACCAATGCTTTAAAATAAGCACGCTTAAACTGTTATGAACAGGACACTTTTAGTTTTCTAGCTATCTTCTAGCTTATTTTTAAGCACTAATATAATCTAGGAAATGAAAAGGATATTGGAACTAATAAATCGAGCAATTAAGCTTTCCAAAAGCTAGATTACACGATAGGCTTAAACTAAATAACTTGTAAGAAGCTTTTGAAAAAGCTTATAAACTCGACTATCGATTTACTATATGAAATGGACAAAAGTAAAAGCCATGAGCAGCTTAATAAATAAGTCAGAACTTGAAAATAAGATTTGGAATAGACACTCAACTAGGTGGCCTACTCAAAAACTAAATTACACAAATTTTATTAAGCGATAAGCTCTTAATGAGCTTATGAAGCTGAGTGGTCACAACTGTGCACAGGACAGTTTGACTTTTTTAATTTACACTATATATTTGACTTTTATGAACTTAAGACTGATTTAATAGACTGAATATGTTAGGATAAGTTGAAATGAGATGAGATTAAACTGGAGTACTAAGTTACAAGCTATTTTGATGAAATTTGTATCTAAAACTCCTAACAGTTAACACTTAAGAGATTTTTAAAGATGATATTGACTTTTCTTGAATAATGACTGGTTTTATTGGTTTGATGGATCTATTAGGAACTAATATAACTCAGATTGACAACAAGTAACATTTCAACAAGCTTCTAGCATACTTAATTGAGAAATCCAAACATCCTTTAGTAAGGTCATTTAGAAGCTTTTAGTACTTAAACAAACTTTTAAACCAAGAATTCTATCTATTAACTTCTAATAACTATATTTAAACATGATTGTCAATTTAACAGAATTAAACATATATACTTGAAAATGCAAATTATTAGAAAGTTGCTTACAAATTAAATTCATGCACAGGACGGAGTATCAATGTCTGAGATCATACCTATAGCTTACCACTAAGCTCTATACCAATAAGCATTCCATACATCACCATCCTTCTGTCTTGATTTTCATGACCATAGATTTTTGATTTTCTATCTATTTTATTGGTATTTTTGGGATTTTATCTATCTTAAAACTAAACTGAATTTAAATGGTATCTAATAGCTTAAACAAGCTATTAAGGAGCTTATGTGTGCTTTTGAGTCCAATTTAACAGATACAAACAACATTCAAACTTATTGAGATTTTGAACAAGAGTAAAATTTTGCATACACAGAAATTAAGGCTTAAACTTGAAATTGATGGTTACAAAAGCTTTATTACACACTAAGATTGATTAAAACAGTATTTAAAAGATTGAAATTACACTGGAAATGAAATTTTAACTAAAACGACTTAAACTACACTAAATTACTCTACTTCGTTCTTCTCCTCTGCTTCTCTCTTTATTTATTGACTTCTTTGAGTCTCTTGTCGACCTCTGAGTGTTTCCCACATCAATCCAACCATTGGTTTCTTCAAATTAATCAGAACTGTCCATTTGTTATTTTTGGCGGGAAAAGTCATATATGGCAGGTTTCTGCATTAATTGAGGTTTGGTGTATGTGGAGGTGGAGGGACAGCTGGGGAAGAGTGTATAAGGGTGGTGGTGAGGTGGAAAGTGGGGAAACCATGGTGGTTTTGGGATTGCAGGTGTGGGAGAGGTGAAGGAGCAATGGCTGGTTTTATTTTAAGCGGAGTGGACTTGGGTTGTTAGTTGGGCTGGTTAAATGGTCGGGTTGGATGGGTTTGTGTTTTGGACTTGGGTTTAATAATAACAAAAGGTCCATTTGTTTAAGCTTATTAATACACAAGGACTAAAATGTAACTTGCCAATTCTTCAGGGACCGAACATGTAACATTTCTAAAGTTTATTACAAGGACTAATTATGCTACAATTAAATAGTATAAGGACCAACATTGCATAAATTTCCATTTTTATAAGTCCAAGGACTAAAATTGCCAATTTTGTAACTCTAGGGACCAAACTTGTAATTTTCTCCAAATTTATCATGAAGGACCAATATTGCCATTTATAAATAGTATAAGGTTTATTTTGATTATTTTCTTATTTTTAAAACCTTAGGGACTAATTTTGACACTTTTCAAACTTGAGGGACCAAAGTTGTCAATTTGTGATTTTTAAACTTTAAAGGGTTTGTTTTGACAACTTTTGAATCTCATGGACCTTAAATGATATTTTACAAGTTTTAAATTACTGGGACCGATTTTGACAACTTTTGTAACTTGGGGACTAAAGCGCCAATTATGCAAACTTGATACGTTTTCACCGATTTTGATGTTTTGCATTTAAAACATATAAAACACTTGTTTGTGATATTTTATCATTTGAAGCATTTCGAGTGTTTTCGGATGTTTTGGCATTCTAACAAGATAAAATGATGAGTATTTGACACTCATCAATCCCCATTACTAAGATATTGCTAGTCCCTAGCAATGATTTGAGAAAAGTTAATGGATTTTATCTCTTTACCAAAAGCCATTACTTCGAGTAGCCAATTGTTTCAGCTCAAGTAAGAACTTTGGTACAACGATAACCAAATGATTTTGAGCAAATCATAAGTCGTGAACGGATTTGATTTGTCTTTACCGTGCCGCTTGCTCGGACTAGCCAACTCTTAGATAAATTATAAATATTATCTTTGGTGAGTCGATTACCAATTATGGATTTTCAACGCCTTTACCACAAGCCATAAACTTGCGGGCTAGCCAACTTTTCACTAATTTAAAGATATGGTGAGTTGAACACCATACAATTTTGGGCAAATGCAAGCCATAAACAGATTGAGATATCTTTACCAAGAGCCGTTTGCTCTGGATTAGCCAATCCTTATGTGGGTTAGACATGGTGGATGATTACCATTTGTTGTGTTTAGTACATAGTACTTCCACTAAATAAAAATTTTAAAATTTGGCCATTTTGGGGAAAAAGGGACTAAAAGGGTACATTTATGATCAAATTCGCGAATTTCCCCACACTTAGAAATGAATATTGTCCTCAATATTCAAAGTACCGCCGATATGCCGAAACTTAGAACGTAAAAGATAACATTATTAACTAAGTGTAGAAACACAACAATTATTCTCTTTTAATATTTACAATTTTCATACATTTTTAGATCTATATACAACATGTGGGGCATCCCCCACACTAGGGTGGTACACACGGGTGAAAACCCATGTTCACCATCGTTTTGATTACCGAGTCGCTAGCTTGACTCGACCCAATTAATTTGTGCATGGGAAGCAAAGTGGAAGAGATAATCTCCATCGGACTTTCATTCAAGATGTTTGTATAAACATTGAAATACATAAAAGTTCCACACCGATGAGATATAGAAAGAACCGGCTCAAAAATGATAATTGAAAATGCCGGGATCAAAGATAATGTCTTCATTCCCGAAGGAGTGAAAAACAGGAGAAGCTACGGGATAAGTGAAAAAGAAAGAAAGTCATGATAAAGATCATGATTAACTCATCATCACTCACGGGAGAATTCATGGTTTCATGAATCTCATCAATTAAGCTCATTTGATCTAGACATATCCGGGTGTGTCTAGATCAAAGTGAAGTTATCATACTCCGATGGAGATATGATATGAGTGAGTTCACCGGAGAACTCCTCGTGAAGAATATACGGAGGTGGGACATGCGCGGTACTTTGTGGGCTATAAATATGCACTCGCCCATTATAGTCTCCGTGTCGACTCATCACTATCAAAGATTGGATTAATCAATTTATAGTAAATTCGTAATCGAATCGAATAAGGGATTAGTGATAGTCGTATTAATTGTTGTGGAAACAACATGGTCAACATCCTCTTCTAAGTTGACGATCTCGGAATGTGGAAGTAATGCATCAATAAATTCTATGTCTTTAGAATATAAAGAATTGGCATCACTATAATCACCACCAAATCGAGAAAGTCTCAACAAGATCATTTGTAAGAGGAGAAGACACATCACACTCATGGTCAAGAATTCCCTCGGACTCACTTGGGATCGGGATAAAGTTCTCAACATTAGACGATTCCGTTCCGGAATAGTCTTGAGATGCTCGTCCCCCATGTTTAGAGTGAGTGGGAGCTTTGGGTGTGATAACAACAGATCGAGGAGTTTAGAAGGACTAGCATACATATGTTTTATACTTAACATTTGTTCTTCTGCTAGTAATTCCATCATAGTCTTTTCTCCCTGATTTTCCACGGAAGGAATTTCAATTGATGAACTTGATGAATCTGTACATAATTCACTAATATCAAGGGTAACATCATCATCATCATCATCAGGAATGAAACGGAATCGAGAGCTAGATTTGAATGCTTTTTGTAGTGCAATTGATTCCCTAACAGTGTTTTCAATAGCAATCTGGGAATCTAATTTAGCAGCCCGTTCCTCAGCTAACAAAACTTCCATGGATTTTTCATTTGGATTATCTTGGGAGGACATAGCCGACTCCTCCTTAAGTTCTTTTAATAACCCGAGTCTTGATGAGAAGATCCGTCGTAGTTTCATGAGGAGTCGCTTGAATCATTTGGTATTGTGGAGGTTGGTCTTGATACGAAGAGTCGTAATCGTTACAAGGAAATGTATTCCTGCTTGACAATCCGAGCTAGAGTGTGAACCTCCACAATACTCACAATAAAAGAAACTGATGTGGCCGTGAGTTATGTGTGTTGTTGTCATAATTGTTATCGTGAACCCGCTCATAGACAAGCACGCTTCCGATTGACAATCGAATCGTAGTGTGAACCACCACAACTCACAACAAGAAACTGCCGAGTCTCACAGTGTGGTAGGCGATGGAATAAATCGGTTGTGTTATGGTAGGAATAGGGATCTTGGTTATAGATGCACCTTTTCCGATTCCACCATGCTACAACCGGGGCAATTACCACCATTATAAGGACCACCACACCATTGACAATCCGGAGGGTGAGGATAAGACATAGAAAAATCAAAGGTTTACAGAGGGTAAGAAATGAAGAATCAAAGATGTGAGAGGGTAAAGATGGATATTTTTGGATTTTGAATAAACATTTTGTAAAACAAAGAATGAAAATATTTTTGGTTTGTTAACACTTTAGGAAAAGTGTTAATGAACTTTTGATTTTGATTAACTTTACAAAAAACTGCTTACAAATCAGGTATATGTGCAAGCACGGTGCGGAAATGCTTAAAACACGCTTCAGCCTCCCGCAATGGCGCTAAAATTTGATTGGTGCTAAACAAATCAAGTCTAATGACTTAAAACAAATTAAACACAAATGCAATTAAGATCGAGGAATATAGGAATTCACGGGTCGTTAAGTCCCACGGAGGATGAATTGGTGTTAAAACACTTGATCGATGGTAGAATGATCACTAAGGATAGCAATCGATAAGGTTTTCGATGGAAAATTATACTAAAAGAAAAGATTAACAAATAACAACGACTTAAATGCAAATTAAAAGATTAAAAGTTAAAATCTATTAAATAAACGCTATCACTATTTTTATAGATCGATGAACGTTTATGTGATTTTATAAAATAAAATAACTTAAATAAACTATATTAACTAAAACGTAAACTCAAATTACTTAAAAACGTTATTTAAAACTAAAACGAGCGTTATTTACGAAAATGGCGCTGGAGCGCAAGCAAAAACGTAAATTTTATGAAATAAAAGGTCTACAAGTGTAAAACTAATTTTCTTACAAAATATATGATAAAAGAAAATTTTAGAAAAAAGATTTATATTTTTTAGACTATTATTTTATTTATTATGATTTAAATACTATAAAACACTAATTAAATGTTTAAAAATAGTAAAACTATTAGGAAAAATCTAAAACTTTTATATAAATTACTTTATACTAATACAAATTTAAGAAAAATAGAAAACTTGAAAAAGCTACTAAGAATAAGCTAGAAATAAGCTAAGTAAGCTTAATAAGCTATTTAAGGCAAAACGTATATAAGAGAATATCTTATGCAAACTAAAACAGAAAAAGACCCAAGGGCGCTTTGGTTCCAGGTACACACTCCTATCACTCTCACAAAAGGGTGCTATTGGTTCCAGGTACACGCTCCTATCACCCTCACAAAGGGGTGGAGGTCTCAGGTTCGAGCCAGCCTCCACCCTTTTGCCAAACATTTTATTTTTGATTTTTCTTTACAAACTAACTAAGTACATTAAAGTGAGCAATATTTAAAACTAAAACTTTTGTGAAAACTTCTAATAAGTCGAGAAATGACTTATTTTTCCAACAAGCAATGAAATGAGATAAGCTCATTGATTAAAGCCAAATTGATATTTAGGCTACTTTAATAAGCAAACTAAAACTGAAAATAAGCTAAGTGCTATATTTAAACTAGATTGAAAACTGAATAAGCACAAGTTATAAAGAAATAAGCACTGAATGCTTTAAAATAAGCACACAGTTAAACTGTTATGAACAGGACACTTTTAGTTTTCTAGCTATCTTCTAGCTTATTTTTAAGCACTAATATAATCTAGGAAATGAAAAAGGATATTGGAACTAATAAACTGAGCAATTAAGCTTTCCAAAAAGCTAGATTACACAGATAGGCTTAAACTAAATAACTTGTAAGAAGCTTTTGAAAAAGCTTATAAACTCTGACTATCTGATTTACTATATGAAATGGACAAAAGTAAAAGCCATGAGCAGGCTTAATAAATAAGCTGTAAACTTGAAAATAAGATTTGGAATAGACACTCAGCTAGGTGGCCTACTCAAAAAACTAAATTACACAAATTTTGGCTAACTGATAAGCTCTTAATGAGCTTATGAAGCTGAGTGGTCACAACTGTGCACAGGACAGTTTGACTTTTTAATTTACACTATATATTTGACTTTTATGAACTTAAGACTGATTTAATAGACTGAATATGTTAGGATAAGTTGAAATGAGATGAGATTAAGCTGGAGTACTAAGTTACAAGCTATTTTGATGAAATTTGTATCTAAAACTCCTAACAGTTAACACTTAAGAGATTTTTAAAGATGATATTGACTTTTTACTGAATAATGACTGGTTTTATTGGTTTGACAGATCTATTAGGAACTAATATAACTCAGATTGACAACAAGTAACAGCTCAACAAGCTTCTAGCATACTTAATTCAGCAAATCCAAACATCCTTTAGTAAGGCTGTTTAGAAGCTTTTAGTACTTAAACAAACTTTTAAACCAAGAATTCTATCTATTAACTTCTAATAACTATATTTAAACATGATTAAGCTGAATTTAACAGGAATTAAACATATATACTTGAAAATGCAAATTATTAGAAAGTTGCTTACAAATTAAATTCATGCACAGGACAGAGTATCAATGTCTGAGATCATACCTATAGCTTACCACTAAGCTCTATACCAATAAGCATTCCATACATCACCATCCTTACATCTTGATTTTCATGACCATAGATTTTGATTTTCTATCTATTTTATTGGTATTTTTGGGATTTTATCTATCTTAAAACTAAACTGAATTTAAATGGTATCTAATAGCTTAAACAAGCTATTAAGGAGCTTATGTGTGCTTTTGAGTCCAATTTAACAGATACAAACAACATTCAAACTTATTGAGATTTTGAACAAGAGTAAAATTTTGCATACACAGAAATTAAGGCTTAAACTTGAAATTGATGGTTACAAAAGCTTTATTACACACTAAGATTGATTAAAACAGTATTTAAAAGATTGAAATTACTTCGAAATGAAATTTTAACTAAAACGACTTAAACTACACTAAATTACTCTACTTCGTTCTTCTCCTCTCCTTCTCTTTATTTATTGACTTTTTGAGTCTCTTGTCGACCTCAAGTGTTTCCACATCAATCCAACCATTGGTTTCTTCAAATTAATCGAATCATCCATTTGTTATTTTTGGCGGGAAAAGTCATATATGGCAGGTTTCTGCATTAATTGAGGTTTGGTGTATGTGGAGGTGGAGGGACAGCTGGGGAAGAGTGTATAAGGGTGGTGGTGAGGTGGAAAGTGGGGAAACCATGGTGGTTTTGGGATTGCAGGTGTGGGAGAGGTGAAGGAACAGTGAGCGCGGTTTTATTTTAAACGGAGTGGACTTGGGTTGTTAGTTGGGCCTGGTTAAATGGCTGGGTTGGATGGGTTTGTGTTTTTGGACTTGGGTTTAATAATAACAAAAGGTCCATTTGTTTAAGCTTATTAATACACAAGGACTAAAAATGTAACTTGCCAATTCTTCAAGGACTGAACATGTAACATTTCTAAAGTTTATTACAAGGACTAATTATGCTACAATTAAATAGTATAAGGACCAACATTGCATAAATTTCCATTTTTATAAGTCCAAGGACTAAAATTGCCAATTTTGTAACTCTAGGGACCAAACTTGTAATTTTCTCCAAATTTATCATGAAGGACCAATATTGCCATTTATAAATAGTATAAGGTTTATTTTGATTATTTTCTTATTTTTAAAACCTTAGGGACTAATTTTGACACTTTTCAAACTTGAGGGACCAAAGTTGTCAATTTGTGATTTTAAACTTTAAAGGGTTTGTTTTGACAACTTTTGAATCTCATGGACCTTAAATGATATTTTACAAGTTTTTAAATTACTGTGGACCGATTTTGACAACTTTTGTAACTTGGGGACTAAAGCGCCAATTATGCAAACTTGATACGTTTTCACCGATTTTGATGTTTTTGCATTTAAAACATATAAAACACTTGTTTGTGATATTTTATCATTTTGAAGCATTTAGTGTTTTCGGATGTTTTGGCATTCTAACGAGATAAAATGATGAGTATTTAGACACTCATCAACATGCTTATGCTTACGCATTAAGTACTTGAACTTATAAAAGTTCATCTCCATTACCACACACTATCATCATTCATTAAACATGAAATACTAATTAGACCATGTATTGGTCATTAGTCCCCAAATAGATCACACTTATTAGTTATTTGCTTAGACATCAATTCAAATTCAATAGAATCTTCATCTACACAAACATACAACTTACATTCGACACTAACCACAAGTGTCACGATACTATAACACACATTATAGTTATTTCGTCTATGGCTCATATAATTTCAAACATCAAACCACATCATTAAAACTTCACTATATGCAATTCAAACATATCATGTACTTCTCAAAGCATTTAAACATACACTAGTCTACCAGAGACTTATATCACATAATTAATCATTGTCTAAGAATCATCATTCTCTTAGCCGCAAGTATTAAACTACCTTGTAACTAAGGCATTCATATTCCACACTACTTACACTTACATCACACGCATTCACAAGTGGTCTAAGTTTAGGAAACCTATAGTGGCAACCTAATTCATATCGAGTCTTCAACTTATAAAATTCGTAGTCAAACTTACTCAATGGCACACCCGAAATTAAATACTTAAAAACGGGTTTGAGGTGTAACAGGGGTATTAGTAGAAATGTAGATTTAGCATCCGAATGTGCTATAAGTTTAGGTGTTGATCAAGTTCTGGACTCAACTGCAAGGTTGTTATCACCTTCAAAACTACGTAGCAGAGGTCGCCCACCATTCAAGAGAAAGGAACCCAAAGTTGACACAATTATAAAGAACAAGAGCAAGAACAAGAAAAATAAAGTTCAGGTAAGAAGGTTTAGGGGTTTAGCGGTTGATGATTTTGTTGCTGTTGAGGGATTTTGCTTCATGCATGGTGTTGATGTTGACATAGGTCTATTTGATTGTGTTTCTATTTATCCAAATTCAAAGCAGAGCTCTTATTTTTGTTGAATCTATATATGAGTTTTTGTATTGAAACATAGTGTTGGATTATTTAACGAATTTGACTTGTTCGATTTAATTTCACTAATTAATAAAAATCATTTATAATGTCACAAAAACACCATAGGCTAAAAGGGATGTAAAAATAAAATAAAATGAAAGTATTGTACTGTATAAAATTGAGAGAGAGGAATGAACAATAACATTAATAATAAAAGGGCAAAGTAGTACACAAAAGTTGGACCCAACTTATAAAATAGGAAAATAAGAGACCTAAAATTGTGATAAATTATGGGCCTAAATAGATGTGTCAACAAATTAATGGTTTGTGAAATAGTTGGTGCCTTTGCTGTCACAACGAAACATAATCAATTACTGAAGAGGGTACACATGCGTTGCAGGGTACTTCAAATAAAATTTTCGATGAATAATGTATTTTAGTTTATTATGTTCTTTTTAACAATAAAATTACGGATATCAAGAATTTCAGATAGCCCGTGCCTGCTGGCCCATGTCTGCTTCGGGCTCGAGCCCGTTTAGTCCGCTTGCGTTCGGGCTCAAGCCCATTTGGCACGTTACTGCTCGAAACTTGAATATTTGTATAAGGTGCTTTATTATTTGTAGTAGTGAAATTTAATGCATGAATTACATTTAATTTGGTTGTACAATATGCTTGATAATTTGTATTTCTTATGTAAGGGGTGTTTTAATAAGCAGATTAATTGTATTTATTGTCGAGTTAAATAATTGACTACATTAAATAGCATTAATGTGGTGTTTTGTTATACACTATGCTTCTTGTCTCAGACGTCCGAAAATTATGCATTAAAGTGTTGTGCACTATGTTTCTTTTCTTGTAAGTAGTAGTCATTATAGTCATTAGTAACATTGACCACTTTAATAGCATTAGTTTTGTAAGTCGAAAATTACATCATGCTTATTTTGTTGTACACTATGCTTATTTTGTTGTAATCGAAAATTGGTTGCAACTATTGTACATTGTGCTTAAATAGTTGTAATTTTTGGTGAAGGGTGTTTTAATAAAGATTAATGTTGTTTGATAGAATTTTGCCTTAAAACGACACCACGCTTTATTTTGTTGTACAATACGATTACTTTGTTGTAATTCGAAAATTGGGTGCATTAAAGTGTTGTAAACCATGCTTAATTTCTTGTCGTCTTAAAATTAAGAGTGGTGGCGACTTCGTTATTATATGTAGTATATATATATATATATATAGAGATAATAGTTAGGCATGCCAATCAATGATATATAAATTAATAACAAATGTCTTTACAATATTTTTAGGCCTGCAATTAAGCACAACATTTAATAATATATTTGACAAAAATAATTGTTGCTGGAAAGGGAGATGAAGATGAAGAATTGGAGATGATAATTATAAAAATACGTTATTTTTTAAAATTACATTAAGTGACATTTGATTTTCAAAGATTATGCAAGGTGGGGTTTTTTTTTTTTTTTTTTTTTTTTTTTTTTAAAGTTTTGTACGTCAAACTAAACTTATTCTTTAAGAAGCTTATTTTTCTAAAAAATAAACATAATCTTTCAATAATTAGTGTATGTTTGGCAAAAATAGATGTTGCTGGTGCTAGTGCTGAATAAGATTAAAATTGTATTTTTTTTTGTCGTAGTAATGTTTGACAAACTAATTGTACTTATTGATTATGAAGAATTAAGATTTTCGTTAAAAATATTCGTATCACAGTCACTACTAAAAATAAATAGTCCCTTGGATACGTGTCTTATGTCAAACGTAGCGGAAAAAATTGAAAACAAAATGAAAAGAAAAGAGCCTCTATTCCGGCGGGAAGACAAAATAATTCAAACAAATCCCCAAAATTTCAAAAATTTCATACCTCACTCCCATTGGTCCATTTCACTTCACACGGATCACAACATTCCCCATCCCCATCTCATTCACTATATAAACAAACATCCCAAATCACCACATTCACCACAACTTCAAACACTCTCAAAACAAACAAACAGTCATTTTTTATTAGTGCTAAAATGGAGGGAACCGGTAAAGTGAAGAAGGGAGCAGCAGGAAGGAAAGCCGGCGGGCCACGAAAGAAGTCAGTTACTCGTTCCGTTAAAGCCGGGCTTCAGTTTCCAGTTGGTAGAATTGGAAGGTATTTGAAGAAAGGCCGTTATGCTAAGCGTGTTGGTACTGGTGCTCCTGTTTATCTCGCTGCCGTTCTTGAGTATCTAGCAGCCGAAGTAAGTCTAAATTATTTATTACTACTGTATCTATTACTATGTATAAAATGAGGTCTAATTAATGATATGAATTTTGTGTTTAGGTGTTGGAATTGGCGGGAAATGCAGCTAGGGATAACAAGAAGACTAGGATTATTCCGAGACATGTGTTGTTGGCGATAAGGAATGATGAGGAGCTTGGAAAGTTGTTGTCTGGGGTTACGATTGCACATGGTGGTGTTTTGCCGAATATTAACCCTGTCTTGTTGCCTAAGAAGACTGCTGCTAAAGAATCAACACCAAAGTCTCCATCCAAAGTTGGAAAGTCTCCTAAGAAGGCTGCTGCATAGATTAGTTTGATGTAATTTTTAATGGTCAGATGTAATCACTTCTATGTAATGGGAATCAATTGTTTCTGTTTATTCTCCTTGTTTTTTATATTGAGTCTGCAAATTTGATAATTATGATTATTATTTAGAGATGGAAGAATTAAGGGTCAGTTTGATTCAGGTTTAGGCCGGGATTTATATGTGGTGATTATAGATGATGATCCTTCTTTTATGAGATTACATGGAAAAAATGCTATTTGGATCAACCCGTTTATTGGTGATCTTCAAGATCGAGAATTGGTAGTGTTGAGGTGTAACATCTTCTTATATGTAATTGCATTGAAAATTTGAAGGATGCTGCCAAGCAATATAGTTCAGGTGCTCTGATTTTATTGAAGACGAGGAAGTAAACTATATGTGGTGAAACATGAATGATTTTATTGATATTTGACTAATAAAAGTACACTATGTAATGTCTTGGGCTTTCGGCTACTTGTTCATTGTAATGCAAAAACAATTATTTTGAATGAATCTGACATGCTGTCATTTTTGTCTAAATTTTTACATTTTTACACATTGACAGCATAGATATAAAATATAATCCGACATAACTTGTATGTAAATGTGTTTAAATTCATGGAGCAAATTCATAAATAATGCGGATATGAATTCAGTGAAAAGTTTTAAAAGGTTGATAGTTTGTAACTATGATAAAGGTTAATGTCGTATTTTTGATGACTTCATCATATACTGGTTTAGGTTGGTCTACGTAGATATGCGTAAAGAATTGCAAGTATAACGATAAGCAAAGCAACCTGCATAACGATCATGGTAATATTGTAGTCAAGATAGTTTTGGTTAAATATCGTCAGAAAATTAGGAAAAATCGTTACCCTCACCAGAGCTGGGCCATTGCTTGGCTCGTCGATAGCTATGTAAGACTCCCTGAGGAACACAAAATGATCATAAGCTTAACTATATAAGTGTAGTACTTTGTGTGACTCTCAACTCATTAACACCTTGTGTTAACGGAGTTTTGACATACCTTTTGTCGATGGTGCCCGAGTCCCTGCATATCTTTCGGACAGCTTCTATCTGGCTGAATGTTGTGCTGGCATTCGGATCGTTACTGTCAATCTGGTAAATACACACTTCATTAAAACCAAATAAATATAGTGACAGAAGGACATATCTTAGAGGATTCTTGATATAAAAAAGTCAACGAATAATACCTTAGATTCGAGTAACAATGAAAAATCATAAAAAGCACCATAGACGTCTGCCATAGTCTTAGTCCGATCAATTACTTTTGCCATAAGACCTGGAAATCGATTCACCAAGTCACCAGCATAAGAGGGAAACTACGCATGTTTAGCTAGATTACTAATCACACCCAAGGTAATCATAATTCTCCGTTTTATGCCGGGTAAGTTTATACTATATTGAATAGTCTAACATTCTGAGGGATAAAAACAGGCAAGAAAAATATAAACATGACCATATTTTTTATATATTTTAAACCCTTTCGACAGGTACATCATTCAGAACTAGTTTACAGATTTTACTATTCAGTGTAAAAGAAGAAAACGATGGCTCCGTTAAACTTACCACGTCTCATTTTGACTACGCCTCTAAAAACTTTAATATTGCTGTAGCATAAAGCTAGTGTTCCAATTGCCATGATCTGATACAACATCAATCAAATCAGCAACATATTCACTTGGAATACCTGAGAATAAATGCCGGACATTTAATGTGAGAATCCTAAAGACGTACCTGTGGTATAGCACAAAGCCTGAATATTGCTGGATCACGCAAGTCGGACATATACTTCAGACAATCTTCAATATGTATTAGTGCGTTTGTCACCATATCATTCAGGCACTCTAATGCCTTCTCTGAATTATCTTTATGTCTCAAGTCCTGAGGGACATATGTATCATCGAGAACCAGTTAATTAGATGGAAGTTCCAGCTTCATATTTTGAACTCGGTAACATTAAGCTTTTGTTCAAGCAAATGAAAAGATATACCTCAAATTTATCTGCATATTTACTCCAGATCTCGCGAGGCCAGAATATAAGTGGCTTGGGCACTTCATTTATGTCCTCATGAAAATCTCTAATAATGTTTGCTTTCTACAAAATGGTGTAAATGTTACTTACAAGTAGAACCTGTAGAAGTAGCCATTTTGACCTGTACCAAAAATGACCCCGTTTAGTTGTGAATGGGTCAATTTGGGATATTTTTATTCTCAAACGGGTCAAATAAAGGAAAAATGATATAAAGTCAAACATGTGAAATGGGTTAAAAAGGCAGAAACATGGCCAAGGTGTTTCCTAATGCATGCAATCTCATAAATCGATTCACTGTCATTTAACTAATAGTACTGTATTGGTCATATATCTAAATTTTGACAAAATAGTGTTTTTGATTAATTTGACCCGTACTAAAATGACATGTTTGAACCTGTTACCCAACTTTCCTGATGTACACTGTGGGAAATTAACAGTCACAAAACGCTGATGTATTCTAGGATCATAACAATACCTGGAGAAATAAGCCCATTGAATTCGAGATAGGGTCTGGAAGTGAAATT
Organism: Chrysanthemum lavandulifolium; assembly: GCA_022545495.1. NCBI lineage: Eukaryota > Viridiplantae > Streptophyta > Magnoliopsida > Asterales > Asteraceae > Chrysanthemum > Chrysanthemum lavandulifolium. The sequence goes on along the minus strand of CM040242.1, from coordinate 231,707,226 downwards.
TCTTTGCCTGAGGCATGAAAGAGTTTTGACAATCCTATTCCAACAAGTCCCGCGGCATAATGACAATACTCATCATAATCATTAATTGTATCAACCTGAAAAGTCCACATAAACTCAGCTACAAAGTAGTAACTTCACAATGATGCATTGAACAATAAATAAGATATGTGCATACCTCGTTGCGTATAAATTTTGCCATTCCTACGCCCATTTTCATTGCAGTATCCTCAATTACCTTTTGATAACTGGAAAATAGTTGGAGAGTATTAAATCCACATTTACGGTGGCATAAAAACACATTTACTGGAAAGCCCATAATTTGGCTAATATGTAAAAGCAAAAGCAACCTTTGGTTAAGCTCCAAAAAGGCTTTAGAAACATTATGAAACTGGTCCATGAGAACTTTGCATTGTTTTGTACCGCCTTTTGTAAGAAGAAACAACAAGAATTAGCAAATTAACCTTTCGTTAAGCCCCAAAAAGGCATTAAAAACATTTTAAGATTTGTTAGTACTCACATTTGAAATGCCAGTCTGGATTATAGATAAGACGATGGAATTCGATTAGAATTGGTATCTTAGTCTCAATATCTATGCTTGTATCATCCTCTATAGTTAAAAGGAAACAAAAATTAAAAATATGTAAATCAGAAAAATATGGCAAGTTCATAATCACCAGGTCCTTTTGACTACACCACATGAAACTCAAGAAACTGCAAGTGATGTAAACGAACAGGACCCGAATGCATGTGCATAAAGGTAAAGACATACCAATAGTGTCGAGGGCTCGAAGAACCAAATAAAAAATGCATACCTGAAGCAGGAGAATATTAAGATTCAAGCTTTAAAAACAAAGAAAAGTGTTAATATATATTACTCAGTAAACCATTCATGGTTACAAAGGATACATGGCGGTTCTATAAGTACGTGTTTCCGATGTTTTATATAATTTGTTTTATAAAATTGATTAGATGTCCAACAAACATGTTCATAAAGAGATAAAACCACATAAAAAATGCATATTAATCTTTACTAGAGTGCATGGACGGAGTCAGGAACAAATATGACCGGGTGTACAAATGTTTTTTAACCGTAATATAATAGAGTTTAAGATGCTAACTAAATAAGACTAAAAACACATTTCGATAGATCGGGGTCATTTAAGATACATTTGGGAAAAATCGATGTTTTTTCTTAAAATTAACACTACATCGAAAATATCCATGGGTGTCCAGGACCCACGAGACCCCACCTGGCTCCGCCCCTGCTAGAGTGGTAAAAATCAGCATGAAGTAAAACACACACTGCACACGCGCATTTGAAGTAAAATTCAGTTGTTGAAACTAAGAAACTGAAGTTAATACATACTGCCGAGCTGAAAGGTATTGTGCAAGGATTGTTTAGGACAATTGGTCAGAAAAACCCGCAAACTTAAATTGCACTAAATTTTCACATAAGTTTTATCAATTATCGTAGCATACTAACCACTCCATCATATTTTATATCGACTGTTTACAATGTGAAAATTATCACAAAAGTTGTTGTCATGTGCAATTTACTCAATCAAATAAACTTAATAAACTAGTTTCATCATTCACATCTATCAAGAAAACTTTAGCAAATAACAAACTGAAACAAACAAAAACATTTAGCAAATAACATAACAACAAACACGGGCACATCTATCAAGAAAAACTTACAGCATCACGAAGCTCGTTTCCAAGATGTTGAATAACGAAAGAAAAGCTTTTAGAGACCTTATGAAGCATTGCGTAACAGAATCTCAGGTTTGGCTCCGTTGGAATGTTTTTCTCCGCTTGCTTTGCTGCTATCTTGAGCTTCAACAATATATAAAGTTCGCTAGGATGTGTTAAGACGGACTTTAAACTTTCCATTGTATGATATGGATTGAAAGAATCAATGCAAATGAATTTTTAGATTAAGAAGAGGGGAAATGTCAACGGAAATATGAGCATGCTACACGCTAGTTATTATAGAAAGTTTGGAGACAATGAACCAAACACGAAAAGATTGATTAATTTTGAAGTTAATTAGGAGGGAATAACTATATTATTATTTTGAGGATTATTTAATCCACAAAAAATGTGTGACGGTGACTACCTTGACATCAGGTGACTTTTGACACCAACCATTGTCCACCCTATTGGAATATTTTCATATTATAAATAAATATATGGCCGGAAATACGTGAGTCTATTGACGGCACACACTTATACATTTAAAAAACACATTATTTAATGTAATTAATATATTAGATGTGTTATTAAATAATAATACACCAAATAACAATATTAAATAATAATACGCAAAATATTTAAACTGTCGTTATTTATATCGTTAGACGTTATAAATAATAAATAGATTATATATATAACTTCTAGTGACGACTGACAACGATCTAAAATAATGGAATAAAAGACCTAGGAACGAGCAAGGAAGATTTTTAGCGGGTTATTATGTAAAATATTAAACAAACCAAATTATAGAGGTGTTCAGGGATATTTACCATATAGCAAAGGGTTGTAGGCGTTTATGTTAAAACTTTACAAGTTTTGTTAATTATGTAATAGTTTTTTTTGAATGGTTGTATAACATTAATAATAAAAGCTTCTAGAAAGGCACCAAAAGCTATAGAGTACAATTACAGTCTAGAAAACAACGAAACAACAATAACTAGATTCCACATGAGACATTAACTGCGAGACCTACAAAAGGGATGAAAAAAATCTTGCCAATTACAAAAACCGAGACAAGAGAAAAATCTTCAACCACGGAGACCGAGCTATCGGAAACAAAACACCAAGAATATAAGAAAAATAACAACACCAAAAAATCATCAGATGCTCGAAACACTCAACAAAGAAAACAAGGGACATCATCACTCAACTGTAACTTAAGGGCAACAAAGGAGTCTTTAACCAATCTGACCAGCTGTAAGACATATTCGTTATTAATTTTACGCTAAAAACCAAAAGAAGATATTCGTTGCTAGTTTGTGGAACACCAACGAATACTAAACAACCCTTTTCTTTTATTGATGGTATCTCGTATGTAATCCCTTCAAAAGGTTTACGGTTCGATCTAGTATAAACCAAACACTAGGTGTTTGTGGTTTGTTCGTGTATTAAGCACTGGCATTTTAATATTTTTGCTTAACGTGTAGTGTGAGCAATCTTAGAGATTACCTACTTGTTGAAGCTTAGACCTTGATAGATCTTTGAGCGCTCGTGAATCGTTAGCAATGTTTATGTAATCACAAACACACTAATAGAAAGTCTCTATTACTTGTATTCTAAAGCGGAAATCAAACACAAGTAAGAACACAGATAACTAAGAATACTTTGATCCTCTATGGATCTTTTATAAAACTAAAACTTGTTTTTCAAAACCCGTACATCATACATACTAATGTGTTCCTTTTATAGACAAGGAACCCTAAACCGTTTCACAAGAAACGTATAATCATAAAACTAAAAGAGATATACATTATCACTTCCTAATAAAGCTCATGCATATCCTAACTAACTATAAAATACGCGGAATATCTATATCCGCAGAAACAAACTACGCGGTTTTACTACTTCCGCAGAATCGCTTCTTCAGCAGAATCCGTCAGCAGTATCTTCAGCAGAATTCTTATTTAGTAGAATCCCCAACAATCCTCCCCTAATCTTGAATTTGACATGGTTAAGTTCAAGATTCTTGATAGATCTTTAACACTGTAGAACAAGAGGATTGAAGTCGAACATCAGCAGCAAAGAATCAAAACAACCACATCTCTATGATGGCAAAACTTTGAAACATCAGACCTTTGCAGCAACAAATGACAAAGTGTACATCAAAACATATTAGTTTCATACTATTCTCATCACATCCAGGTGTGTTAACTCCTATGAGAGGTGAATCATTGAAAATAATGGATTTGATGTCTCTTTACTAATAGCCATTACTACCGGAGTAGCCAAATGTTTAAGTTCGAAACTATAGTACATCGATAACCATCGATTATTAACAAATCAGCAGCTATCAACGGATTTGAAATGTCTTTACCTGTAGCCGTTTGCTCAGGACTAGTCAATTCTTAGGTGAAAGAATCACCTGTGGTGAATTGATAACCCAATATGGTATTCCACTGCCTTTACCACAAGCCATATACTTGTGGGCTAGCCAATTCTTGGATTCCAAAAAGGAATAAGCTATGGTGAATTGATGACCATACAACCCTCGGCAATTAAGCATGGGTGAGTTGCATACCCTATGATTTTTAGCAAACCATTACAGCTATCAATAGATTTGAGGTGTCATTACCAAAGCTGTACCCTTTGGACTAGCCAACTCTTTGATGGACACAAGGCACATCTGGTGAGTTGATAACCATCAAAAAAGTTACATACAACAAACATGAAGATATAAAGAATTATTTTATTTTATTTTATTTTTATTCTTTTAACTAAGAATTAAACAAAGAAATACGTACAAATAAACAAAGAAAGAAATAATTACAAGTAAACAAAGACAAAATTATACAAGAGAGTATGGCAATCCCCTGAGACATATGCCTCCCCTGAGGCTTATGCCTCCCCTCAAACCTAGCAGTTAAGGGTTAAGCATCCCAATATGGACAACTAGGTGTTGAAACCTGGGTCCATCAAAGGCTTTAGTCAATAAATCTGCCACATTATCATCTGTGTGAATCTTAATCACCTTTATCAAATGTTTTTCATATGCATCTCTTATAAAATGGTGCCGGATCTCAATATGCTTAGTTCTATTATGAAAAACTGGATTTTTAACTATGCGTATGGTACTTTGATTATCAATTAAGATTGTGGTGTTCGTGAAATTAAACCCATAATCCAAAGAATTGATTTTGTATCCATAGTACCGACCACAACAATTTGCGCAACAACATACTACCTTGATAGATGATGTAGCAACAATAGTTTGTTTCTTGCATTGCCAAGAAATCAATCTTCTACCAAGAAATTGGCAACCTCCAAATGTGGATCTCCTATCCAGATTCGCACCAAATAATCACTATCACTATATGCTTCCAACACAAAGGAGACTCTTTGGGTACCAAAGACCTAAATTGGGTTGGCCTTTTAGGTACTTGAAGATCTTTTGGCGCATTCAAGTTGGAAGTAATGGAGTGACGATGTCTAGAACAAGCACTCACAAAAAAGGTAATGTCGTGCCTAGAAGTCATTAAATACATTAATGAACCAATCATGGAGTGCATATAAGTGAACATTCATAGCAAGATCACGGTTCAAAATTGTTCTTTGGTTTTGGAGCTTCATAAGGTGTAGTGGCGATTCGACATTTTCCATATCAAATTTCTTCAAAATGTCTCTCATATTTATCCCGACTGATAAAAATACCATCGGGTTTCGCTTAACTTGTAGACCCAAAAGAAAGTAAGCTCCCCATAGCACTCATCCAAACTCTCCTTCATTAACTCCTCAAACTCCCCGCACCAAGCTTCTTTGGTGGAGTGATGAGTGTGTAAATACTCATCATTTTGGGTCAATCTGAATCGCAAAGCGTTTAAAATGCTCGAAATGCATCAAAATCTGAAAATATTCCAAAATTGCATTTTATATGTTTCGGATGCAAAATGTTCAAAATCGGATGAAAAATGAGCTAAGTTTGCATAATTGGCGGTTTCAGTCCCCAAGTTTCAAAATTGTCGAAATAGTCCCCGAGCACATAATTTCAAAGAAAAATCACCAAAGGTCCTTTTAAAATCATAAGTTGTCAAAATTAGTCCTTTGGTGAAAAATATCAAAAGTTTTGAGAAATTACAAAATTGGTCCTTCAAGTTTGAAAATTGGCAAAAATGGCCCCTGGAAAATTGAAAATGTCAAGTTTGGTCCTTGTATTATGGAAGCTTGTCACTTTTGGTCCTTTAGAGCAACTTTGCAAATTGGCAGCATTGGTCCTCCAATTTTCAGAAATGACAAAACAAACCCTTGAATATTAAACCTTTAATACCCCTTTTGGACCCTATCATAACCCTTTTGGCCTGGTCAAAGCCCCAAGTGACCCCTGTCATTAACATTTTGGACCCCCCCTTTATTATTAATCCCCGGTCAAACCAAATGGTCAAACAAGCCTTGGCGCCAAAGTCTTTCTCCCCAACTGCTTAGCCTGCAACACTCTTCCACCCATCCCCCTCCTCACCTCCACTCATCCATGTCCCCCCACCTTCAACTAATCTCCAAGAAGCAATTAATGCTCCTCCCCCCCTCACTCAACCCCAGCTGGCTAATACTTGTTTTGGCGCCAAAATTCAATCGAAGGGCCAATATCTCTCCAATCCATCCAATGGCTAAGAAAATAAGTGGGAACTGCTCAGAATAGAGAGAGAAGATGTTTTGGGTATAAAAGAATCAAGAAGGAGCAAGAGAAGTGAGTTTTTTAGTTTTCTAAAATTTCATTAATGTTGTTTTTAACATTAAAGTTGTAGTTAAGTGTATTAGATGTAAAATTTTGCTTTCTTGTATCAATCTCAAGTAATATTATCGATTGTACTCTATTTTAATCATCAATTTCCAAGTTTACTTAAGTTTCATAGTCTTGAGTCCACTGTTGAAAATTTGAGTTTCAATTCCTATGTCCGGAGCTCTTAGTAGCTTACTTTTAAGTTAAAACAAGCTTAAATAAGCTTATTGCAGCTTTTGATAAGCTCACATTTAAGTTTCTAGCAAAATTGGACTTTGGTCAAAGAAAGTCAAACGGGGCAATCTTGGAAATGGAAATGAATATGGGTTGAAGCAGTGCTAGCTTTGGGTTGATTCTGAGTTAATGGGTTGATCAAAATAGGTTAGAGGTTCATTAGGTGTTGTTTCAAGCCATAGTGGCTAAGGACCCTTGTAAGTGATTTTTAAAGTTTCTTAGCATAATCTGTTTTTGCAGTGATAAATAGTTAAATTCTGTGTATTAAGTTGTAATTAGGTTAGGAGAACTCAGTTTGATTAATAATGTTGGCTAGTTAAGTAATTAGAACAGTTTTATTTGCAAAACAGTATCTTTAAGGGTGTTTGGATTAGTTGCTTTAACTGTATTTGAGGCTTATGCAGTGGTTAGAACTTGTTACTTTAAGTTTGTTAAGTTCATTTGAACTCATATCTGTCTTAGTTTTGTGCCTGCAAGTCACCAAAGTCAAAACTCCAACTCAACTGTCTCAACAGCTTAACTGTTAGAGTTTTGGAAAATCAAAGTCTTGATTTGTGTTTAAATATCATAGATATAGCTTACATTAGCTTTATTTGGTCATAATACTTCATAATCAGTTCTTAAATTGGGTTCAAATCTCACCAAAGTCAAACTTTCAAATTTGTATCAAAAGTCAAATTGGACAAAATCAGTTTTGAGCCTATCTGGGAGAAATTTTCATGGACTCATTCTTGAATCAAATCAAGTGAAATTTTGGTTTTAAAAGTTCAACTGGTCTCCTTGCTTCTTACCATTTTGTAGAATTTTGCAAATTTTTAAAAGCTCCAAATGAGCTTGTGGATTGGGTCTCATTTCCCATGCGCACAAGCTCGGTGATTGATTGAGTGTGCATGTAAGTTGCGCCTTGCAACTTGCTCATCGAAACTCATATTTGGCTCAATTTTGGTTTACAAGGTCCCAACCAGGTCTAGTACAAGTCCTTACTTTTATTTTTCATTTGTAGCTTATTGGGAAGCTTGAACTTAAGCTCAAAAGTAGTGCCCTCTAACTGTTATTAGCACTTTTACTCAAATAAGCCAAATCTTTGTAACTTGTAATCCAGAGGTTTAGACTTGTTGTTTTAAGTTGCAATTGGGTAATTTTAGCTTAATATAGCTTCTGTTTCAGTTTAGTGCTTATTTGTGGTTGTTGGCTTGTTTTAAGTGCTTATTTATAAGCACTTGGCTTTGCAGTTACATATTCTTGTACACAACCCCTGTTTTTTATATTTTTCCTAGATTCTAAATATTATTTTAAGCTTATCTTGAATTTTTCAGATTTTTCTAAGTTTGTTTGCTATTTTTCTGCATTTAAATTAGTTTTTAGCACTTTTTAATTAGCATTTAATCCAATTAATTAAGAAAAGTTTGAAAAAAATAATTTTTCATTTTTCTTAAGTTAAGATAAATATAAAAAGCCAAAAAAATATTTTTCTAGATTTTTCTTAGTTAAATTTGTATTTTTAAACAATTTAATTAGTTTTTAATAGTTTTTAATTCCTAGAAAATAGAAAAATATTCAGAAAAATATAAAAATAGTTTTGAAAATTCTTTTTTGTTATTTTAGATTTTTCCAAGTCATAATTTTATTTTTCAAGCTTTATTTCATATTTTCTTTCATTTTAGGTTATTATTAAATAGTTAAAACTAGTTTTTAATTAATAATAATTAGATAAATAGTTTTAAAAATAATTTTCTTTTCTAAAATTTTCTTTTATCATTAGGTTTGTAAAATATCATTTTATATTTTTAGGATTAATATTGTGTAAGTTTCACATTTTCATTTGTACGTTACGTAGTTTTTAATTCGCTTTATAAAAACAAAAATCAAAAACATCATTTTGCAAATAGTGATAGCGTTTATTTAATATTTTTATCTTTTGATTTTCTTTAATTTGCATTTAAGCCTCTGTAATTTGTTTGTTTTTTCTTTAGTTATAATCACATCTAATCCTTTATTCGCTCAAATTTCTCGATCACTATATCGTTTGGTGATCCATTGCATAGCTCATTTGGGACATAACGACCGGGAAACACTATACTCTCGGATCTTCATTGCATTGGTGTTTAGACTGTTTGAAGTTTCTTACGATTGACCATTCACAGTGGTCGGCCATGTGAAATAAACTCGACGGTTTTGACCGATCAAATTTTAAGCGCCACGGGAGTCAGGCTGATTATCTTCCGTCTAGCGATTAGTGATTTGAATACTCACTCTTTGTTCATACCATCCATCTATCTATATCTATATATTTTCTTATAAAAAATCCAAAACCCAAAAACATCTCAAAACCTATAAAACACAAAAATATTTTTCTTTTGTTTCTCTATATATGTATAACCATAAAACTAAAAATAATCTTCTTTCCCCATTTTCATAATTCCCTTCCTTGGCTCTGAGATTCCTTAGAGTTACTCTAGTGCATGCGCACTCGTTCTTCTAGATCATTGAGTCCTTTGCGTGATCTAGCGAAATTCCTAGAAGACGTTCTCAGACGTCTTTGCCCAAATAGTCGAACCCGAGATTCTGTACTATTTCAAGCAACAATATGGCGAACGAACGAACTATGGCGGAAATGCTCCGTGCACCCACCGAGGGTTATGGAGATGCCATCGTTTTACCAAGAATCAATTCGATCACTTGAATTGAAGACACATTTGATCACACTTGTGTCTACAAATCAATTCCACGGGTTTGACCGAGAAGACCGTATGCACACATCCGTTGGTTTAACAAGTTGACTTCAACTATCAATTTCAAGGATGTACCACAAAAGTCATCAAGTTGATGCTTTTCCCATTCTCACTGAGGGACGGCCGGTTTGGTGGAAAAAGAACCCCCGATCCATCGAAACTTGGGAGGATCTTGTTCAAAAGTTTGTAAATTATTTCTTTCCTCCATCAAAGACGACTAATCTTAAAATGAAATTTCGGATTTCGTCAAAATTTCGATGAAAACTTTGGAGAGGCATGGGAGAGATTCAAAGATCTCCTCGAGAAATGCCCCCATCATGAATTCACGAGCTTCAACAAGTCAATATCTTTTACAATGGGTTGAACGGTAACGATCAAGATTCCTGAATGCACCGCAGCGGAAATATCTTGAATCGTAGACCTAAAGATGTGATTGAGATTTGCGAGCAAAATCAAAGTTCCTATTTCTCGCAACAAAGTCAATACTCCTAACACTCCGCTTCTTCATCCAATAACTCTTCCGAGTTAGCGCTCCAATAGCAGCTCTAACGGATGCCATCCGTTGTATGATAAAGGATGTAAAGGAAATCAAAAGCGAAATTCATAAGCGAGAACCAATCAAAGCCGTAAACAAGGTGTGTGAAACTTGTAGTGGTCCACAGCGTATTATGATTGTCAAGCAACCGATGCTTCCTTTTACCAAGCTCCCGTAGCTTGGTAAACCACAATCAATACCGACCACGGTGATCCTCATTACCGTGCACCAGTGGTATGACACCACCGGTTTTCCTCCTGCAAAACCATGGCAATCAAAATCGCTTTGTTCCGAATCAAGGACAAAATTTCAATAACTCTCAAAATTTCAATCAAAACCGGAACAATTTCAACCAACCATATCAAGCTCCAATCATCAAAGTTATCAACAACCTCCTCAAGCTCCCATGCCAAATGACTTCATGAAAATTCTTGAGTCAAGCATACGTTCAATGCAAACTCGGATCAATAACATGAGAGTTGAGCTTAAAAGGAAATTGATACCACAATGTCTCGGCAGACAAATGAGTTAAAGAATATGATGAGCGGTTTCATGAACATGAATATGAACAAAGCCTCATCATCTTCCGGAGGACTCCCAAGCAATACAATTCCTAATCCCAATGCCGAGTTGAAAGCCGTCACCACTCGTAGTGGTAAGACGCACAATGGACCTTCGACTCCAATGCCCCTCCTCCCGTAGCATTGAGTCAAGTTACCAAGGATACAACGAACAAGGTGCAATTCTCAGCCCACGGCACCGCACACGTCCCACCTCGGTAGTCAAGCTTTAAGTCCGGAACCCAAGTTCGAAGACAAATCTCGAGCCGTAAAATACTTCCATCCCGGCTCAAAGTCTAGTCGACTTCCTTACCCATCAAGAATGAATGATGAGAAGCTCAAAGACAAAACAAAGAGCAAATGGAAAATTTTTCCAAATCTTCAATGAGCTTCACTTTGATATAAGCCGTTGATGCTCTCGTTCTAATGCCTAAATTTGCATCCACGCTTAAAGGCTTAACGACCAACAAAGATAAGCTATCCGAGATGGCTAAAACTCCTCTCAATGAGCAATGCTCGGCGGTCCTTCTCAAGAAGCTTCCCAAAATCTTGAAGACCCCGCGATTTCTAATCCCGTGTGATTTCTTGGGGATGGTTCAATGCTCCTTGGCCGATCTTGGCGCTAGCATTAACCTCATGCCACTCTCGGTATGGAATAAATCGTCTCTTCCTAAACTTTCATCCACTTGTATGACACTCGAGCTAGCGGACCGTGCCATAACTCGTCCACTTGGGATAGCCGAGGATGTCGTGATGAAAGTGGGAAAGTTCACTTTCCTCACCGACTTTGTTGTAGTAGACTTGATGCGGATCCTAGAGTTCCCTCATCTTGGGAGAGCTTTCTTGAGAGCAGTCGTGCTCACGATTGATGTGTTTGTTTGAAGAGTTGACCATACGGGTTGACAACGAAGAGCTCACATTGAATATCAACGAGAACTCCAAACCTCTGTCCAAACAGTGTTGCCACAATTGATCAAAATCGAAGATTCAATGCAACACTCTCAAATTTCACGGTTAAGAGGAGTCACCAAAAGCGTCTTGAGCTAAAAGCTTTGAAAATCAACCACGGTTCAAACAAATGGTTTGAAAGTTGCACCGGGGAAGTCAAGAGTGTTCTTGATGATGATGATGATCTAGAATCGGAGACTTCATCGGAGTGGTGGAAATTGCTAGCTCTAAGAGCACACCACTTGTCCCACCTCCGGAATCGGTTTGTCGCATCGAGTTTGTTAACTCGTGGATGAAACCAAACTCTCTTGATTTCATCCGAGTTGGATGATGATGTTTGTAATCCAATGGGAGACATCTTACCCATGGATGAATTGCTAAAAATGATCCATCATCCTCTAGTCTTATCCCGACTCTTCCATCCCTTCTCTCACCCTCGATGAGGAAGAAGACAACTTTGGAATGAAGTCGATGCCTTTCTTAGTGATGAGTCAATTCCAACGGAATTGATAATACTTACCTTGATCCGGAGGAGACATCCTTTTCCGGAAAATCTGTTGATTGAAGAACCGTTTCCCACCCTCCTCCCGGACATCTTATTGGTAATCACCATATAAGCTTCAAGTTTAAGCTTAAAATGTCAAAATGGTGATTTGCTTCTTCGATGAGGAATGGACTTGCATCCTCATATGCGTCTTTATTCCATTCTTCACAGATGGTGTGGTTGCTCTTTCCTTTTCTCTTTCGGAATGAGGACACCATCTTTGACCCCGTATCATCCCTTATAGTTTCTACTATTAACAATACCGCGGTTATATCTCATCGGTGTGGAACTTTCGATGTTCATATGTTTATTAACATTGTGAACGAAAGTCCGATCGAGATTGGTTTTCCACGTTACTTTCCCATGAACAAATGAATACGGGGTCGAGTCAAGCTAGCGACTCGGAAATCAAAAATAGAGTATGCCATATGGGTTTTCACCCATATTTCGACTTCTTTCTATCTTTCTAACACCCTAGTGTGGGGGTTGCCCATGTTGTGTATATAAGTTTCAAAAAAAAAAAAAAAAAATCTTTCTAAATAATGGCCATATTTTTTCCCTTTACGTTCTTTGTTTGGGATAATACCGGTACTTTGAATATTGAGGGCAATATTCATTTCTAAGTGTGGGGAATTCTCACGAATTTTATCATGTAATTATACCGCCCATTCCCGTTTTGGCCAAAATTTTTTGGAGTAAGTGTTTTACTTACTTATTTGGTTATCATCACCTTGTCTAATAAACTAAAGGATTGGCTAATCCAGAGCAAGCGGCTCTTGGTAAAGATATCTCAAATCCGTTGACGGCTTGCAATTTGCCCAAAATTGTATGGTATTCATTCACCATATCTTTAATTAGTGAAGAGTTGGCTAGCCCGCAAGTTTATGGCTTGTGGTAAAGGCGGTGGAAAAACCATAATTGGTAATCAACTCACCAAAGATAATATTGATAATTTATCTAAGAGTTGGCTAGTCCGAAGCAAATTTACGGTAAAGACAAATCAAATCCGTTGGAAGGCGGTGGTTTGCTCAAAATCACATGGTTATCGGTGTACCATGGTTCTTACTTGAACTGAAACATTTGGCTACTCGAGTAATGACTTTTGGTAAAGAGATTCAAATCCATTAAGTTTTTCTCAAAAGATTGCTAGGGACTAGCAATAGTTTAGTGTGGGGATTGATGAGTGTGTAAATACTCATCATTTTGGGTCAATCTGAATCGCAAACGTTTAAAATGCTCAAATGCATCAAAATATCGAAAATATTCCAAAATTGCATTTTATATGTTTCGGATGCAAAATGTTCAAAATCGGATGAAAATGAGCTAAGTTTGCATAATTGGCGCTTCAGGTCCCCAAGTTTCAAAATTGTCGAAATAGTCCCAGAGCACATAATTTCAAAAGAAAAATCACCAAAGGTCCTTTTAAAATCATAAGTTGTCAAAATTAGTCCTTTGGTGAAAAATATCAAAAGTTTTGAGAAATTACAAAATTGGTCCTTCAAGTTTGAAAATTGGCAAAAATGGCCCCTGGAAAATTGAAAATGTCAAGTTTGGTCCTTGTATTATGGAAGCTTGTCACTTTTGGTCCTTTAGAGCAACTTTGCAAATTGGCAGCATTGGTCCTCCAATTTTCAGAAATGACAAAACAAACCCTTGAATATTAAACCTTTAATACCCCTTTTGGACCCTATCATAACCCTTTTGGCCTGGTCAAAGCCCCAAGTGACCCCAGTCATTAACATTTTGGACCCCCCCTTTATTATTAATCCCCGGTCAAACCAAATGGTCAAACAAGCCTTGGCGCCAAAGTCTTTCTCCCCAACCTTAGCTGCAACACTCTTCCACCCATCCCCTCCTCACCTCCACTCATCCATGTCCCCACCTTCAACTAACCTCCAAGAAGCAATTAATGCTCCTTCCCCCACACTCAACCCCACCGGCTAATACTTGTTTTGGCGCCAAAATTCAATCGAAGGGCCAATATCTCTCCAATCCATCCAATGGCTAAGAAAATAAGTGGGAACTGCTCAGAATAGAGAGAGAAGATGTTTTGGGTATAAAAGAATCAAGAAGGAGCAAGAGAAGTGAGTTTTTTAGTTTTCTAAAATTTCATTAATGTCTTTTTTAACATTAAAGTTGTAGTTAAGTGTATTAGATGTAAAATTTTGCTTTCTTGTATCAATCTCAAGTAATATTATCAGTGTACTCTATTTTTAATCATCAATTTCCAAGTTTACTTAAGTTTCATATTCTTGAGTCACTGTTGAAAATTTCAGTTTTCAATTCCTATGTCCAGGCTCTTAGTAGCTTACTTTTAAGTTAAAACAAGCTTAAATAAGCTTATTGCAGCTTTTGATAAGCTCACATTTAAGTTTCTAGCAAAATTGGACTTTGGTCAAAGAAAGTCAAACGGGGCAATCTTGGAAATGGAAATGAATATGGGTTGAAGCAGTGCTAGCTTTGGGTTGATTCTGAGTTAATGGGTTGATCAAAATAGGTTAGAGGTTCATTAGGTGTTGTTTCAAGCCATAGTGGCTAAGGACCCTTGTAAGTGATTTTAAAGTTTCTTAGCATAACTGCTTTTTGCGTTGATAAATAGTTAAAATCTGTGTATTAAGTTGTAATTAGGTTAGAGAACTCAGTTTGATTAATAATGTTGGCTAGTTAAGTAATTAGAGCAGTTTTATTTGCAAAGCAAGATCTTTAAGGGTGTTTGGATTAGTTGCTTTAACTGTATTTGAGGATTATCAGATGGTTAGAACTTGTTACTTTAAGTTTGTTAAGTTCATTTGAACTCATATCTGTCTTAGTTTTGTGCTCGCAAGTCACCAAAGTCAAAACTCCAACTCAACTGTCTCAACAACTTAACTGTTAGAGTTTTGGAAAATCAAAGTCTTGATTTGTGTTTAAATATCATAGATATAGCTTACATTAGCTTTATTTGGTCATAATACTTCATAATCGGTTCTTAAATTGGGTTCAAATCTCACCAAAGTCAAACTTTCAAATTTGTATCAAAAGTCAAATGGACAAAATCGCTTTTGAGCCTATCCGGGAGAAATTTTCATGGACTCATTCTTGAATCAAATCAAGTGAAATTTTGGTTTTAAAAAGTTCAACTGGTCTCCTTGCTTCTTACCATTTTTGTAGAATTTTGCAAATTTTTAAAAGCTCCAAATGAGCTTGTGGATTGGGTCTCATTTCAGTGTGCACAAGCTCGGTATTGATCGAGTGTGCAGGTAAGTTGCAGCCCTTGCAACTTGCTCATCGAGCTCATCTTTGGCTCAATTTTGGTTTACAAGGTCCCAACCAGGTCTAGTACAAGTCCCTACTTTTATTTTTCATTTGTAGCTTATTGGGAAGCTTGAACTTAAGCTCAAAAGTAGTGCCTCTAATCGTTATTCAGCACTTTACTCAAATAAGCCAAATCTTTGTAACTTGTAATCCAGAGGTTTAGACTTGTTGTTTTAAGTTGCAATTGGGTAATTTTAGCTTAATATAGCTTCTGCTTCAGTTTAGTGCTTATTTGTGGTTGTTGGCTTGTTTTAAGTGCTTATTTATAAGCACTTGGCTTTGCAGTTACATATTCTTGTACACAACCCCTATTTTTTTATATTTTTTCTAGATTCTAAATATTATTTTAAGCTTATCTTGAATTTTTCAGATTTTTCTAAGTTTGTTTGCTATTTTTCTGCATTTAAATTAGTTTTTAGCACTTTTTAATTAGCATTTAATCCAATTAATTAAGAAAAGTTTCAAAAAAATAATTTTTCATTTTTTTAAGTTAAGATAAATATAAAAAGCTAAAAAATATTTTCTAGATTTTTCTTAGTTAAATTTGTATTTTAAACAATTTAATTAGTTTTTAATAGTTTTTAATTCCTAGAAAATAGAAAAATATTCAGAAAAATATAAAAATAGTTTTGAAAATTCTTTTTTGTTATTTTAGATTTTTCCAAGTCATAATTTTATTTTTCAAGCTTTATTTCATATTTTCTTTCATTTTAGGTTATTATTAAATAGTTAAAACTAGTTTTTAATTAATAATAATTAGATAAATAGTTTTAAAAATAATTTTCTTTTTCTAAAAATTTTCTTTTATCATTAGGTTTGTAAAAATATCATTTTTATATTTTTAGGATTAATATTGTGTAAGTTTCACATTTTCATTTTATACGTTCGTAGTTTTAATTCGCTTTATAAAAACATAAAATCAAAACATCATTTTGCAAATAGTGATAGCGTTTATTTAATATTTTTTATCTTTTTGATTTTCTTTAATTTGCATTTAAGCCTCTGTAATTTGTTTGCTTTTTCTTTAGTTATAATCACATCTAATCCCTTTATTCGTTCAAATTTCTCGATCACTATACGTTTGGTGATCCATTGCATAGCTCGCTGGGACATAACGACCCGGGGAAACACTATACTCTCCAGATCTTCATTGCATTGGTGTTTAGACTGTTTGAAGTTTCTTACGGTCGGCCATTCACAAGTGGCCGGCTTGTGTGAGTAAACTTGACGGTTTTGCACCGATCATGGAGCCAAAGATAATGTCATCCACATAAACTTGCACAAGAATGATGTCTCTGTTATTCTTCTTTAGGAAGAGTGTTTTGTCAGTGGCACCTCTTCTATAACCATGCTTCAGCAGAAATGCTAAAAGCCTAGCATACCATGCTCTTGGTGCCTGATGTAGTCCATAGAGAGCTTTCACAACCTTGTATACATGCTTTGGATTATCGGGGTCTTCAAAGCCTTTGGGTTGAGTGACATATACTTCTTCTTCAATCTCACCATACAGAAAAGCACCTTTCACATCCATTTGATATACCATGAACCTCATATAAGATGCATAGGCCAAGAAGATTCTAATGGCCTCAACTCTAGGCCTAAACCCCTGAGCCACTAATCTTGCTTTGTTTTTGACCACAATACCCCTTGCATCTCTTTTATTCTTCAAAATCCATTTTGTCCCAATGGCAATCTTCCCATCGTAGTGGTACCAAGATCGAAACCTGCTTGATTCTTAAATTGTTTCAAATTCGTCTTGCATTGCTTCAAGCCAACTTGAATCTTTAAGAGCTTGAGAAACACCGGTTGGTTCCACTTGAGAAAGAAAGCAAGCAAGCAAATGCTTAAAGTCCGTGTGATTGACCCTTTCTTTGTTGTGAGACATAGGAAAGAAAAGAAACCTGACCATACTTAGAAATTGTCACAGTACTTCTAGTTCGAACAGGTGCTTGAGGATCACCAATATCATTGGATTGAGGATGAGCAATGTTGATCCTTTTTGTAGCAGAAGGGTTAGCATCAATTGTGGTGTCAAGATTGTTCACAGTTGGTTCAAAATCACTGTCATAGGAAGTAGAGGTAAAGATTCCAACTTTGGGTTGGTGATTACCAAGATCTGAAGGAATTGGAAATCGCGTATATGGTTCCTCAAAGTCTGTGGACACACTAGTAGAAATGGGAGTAGATGCATCAGGACTGTCAGCAGATGTCGTGAGTCAGGAGAAACATAAGAACTGTCAGGAGAATCATGGTTTCCACTGACTACTTGTGCTGATTGTATGATTAGTGCCTCAACATCTCTTGCAAACTCCACACCAAGCCTCTCAACTTCTAGATTGGCTGCATGCTCTTGCTTCTTGAGTCTAGCAAGGTCCTCTGCATAGTGTGACTCATCTCCATGCTCATCGGTTACTTTAGAATTATCACCGCAAAATGGTTAGGGAGAAGGAAGGAACAAGAATTAGTTGTTCATCATGTTTAGACTCACTATCCGAGTCATCATCCGTGGAACTCGCATTGTCGATGGGAGACTCTTGTGCACTGCAGTTGGTTAGCAACATATCCGTATAACCCAAGTAATCGCTATAATCCGGTCAAAGGACCAAACATGACCTTTACCACAGAACATTAGGCTTATCTTCTAGGTATCTCAGGTTAAGAGTCTCCTCAATCCTTTTAGTATTTAAATTATATACCCTATAAGCCTTGCTATGAGCTGAATAACCCACACTATACCCCTCATCAGCTTTCTCATCAAATTTTCCCAGTGGATCACTAGTGTTCAAAATGGTCACTTGACATCCAAAAGGTTTAAGGTAATGAATATCAGGAACTTTACCAAAGGAGAAGTTCATAAGGTGTCTTGAAATGAGGTCTAGTAATTGATACCTGTTCGTAACATAACAAGCAAGTCTTGTGGCTTCCATCCATAACATAGTAGGTAATTTAAAGTCCGCAAGCATGGACCTTCTTTGCCTATTAATGTCATATTCTTTCTTTCAAAGAACCCCATTTTGTTGTGGGGTTCTTGGATTGCTATAGTCCCTTTTTATCCCTTTAGACTTACAGAGTTCGATTAATACAACATTTTTGAACTCTATCCTATTATCACACCTAATACCTTTAACCTTTTTGTTTAGCTGGTTTTCAACAAGGGTAATGAACTCTTTTAAAATCTGAGATGTTTCATCTTTAGTTTTCAAAAGAGTACCCAACAAAACCCGCTATAGCCATCGATGATTACTGTGCAAAATACTTGTGACCAATACTTGATTTGGGTTGGACCAAAGAGATCCATATGCATCAATCAAGAGGTTTTGAGATAGTGCTCACACCGTAATGGCTTTGTATGAGGCTCGTGTTGCTTTCCTTTGTTGCGAGCAACACAATTGTGTTCATTGGTGAAGACTTTGGAAGGAAGTCCTTCAACTAGACCAAGTTTAGAAAGCTTGTTAATGGTCTTGAAGTTCACATGAGCCATCCTTCTATGCCATTTTGTAGACTCATCCAAGTGATGCTTTAGCCACCAAACATGTTAGGTCACCTTCGGTTGAACATCATTCAAATTGAATGTGTATAAATTGTAGTTTCGGGAACTCTCGTTGAATGGATGTATCTTACGGAAGTTTGAAGTCTTTAGAGAGCACAAGACATTCATCCTCGAGAAGAATACTTTGTACTTGGTGTCACAAATTTGTGATATCGAGAACAAGTTGAAATGTTGCAGCCTTTACATAGTACACATTCTCAAAATCCAACCGAGGTGTTCTCGATGGTGCCTTTCGGTGATTCTACCATCTCCTCCACCAAAGTCACATTACCTCCTCCTACTATGGGTACAAAATCATGCATCTTCTCTCGCTTTCCGACATGCTCCCGGAACAACCACTATCTACAATGTTGACTTCTTTACTCTGCAGAGGATGAACCTACAACAAAAAAAAATATATATATACAAAATATTAGTAGACTATGGAGACTCATGTCATCACTGACTTGAGCCTGCCTTGTGGATCATAAGATTTAGGCCATGTAGATGTATAAGATCCACCATTGTTCTTGGACCTCCATTGAAAATTAGGTCCCTTTTGAGTCCTAGAACAACCTGCTGAGGGCTTCACAGCAGTATCCCTATACCCCTTGCCAACATACATTGAGTCAAAACATCCAGGCCAATAACTATTTTGAAAATATGAACTAGTTGGTCTCACATATGGTCTAGCAACAGATCTGCCCCATTTTGAAAATTGTTTATCAGCAGAATTGTGTTTATAAGTTGCTTGTGGAACAAAAGATGGTATATCATTAAGATTTTTCCACATGGGTCGAGATTTCGTTTGACTAGCACATACACCCATTCTTTGCTCATGAAAATTACAATCCTTAATCAAATGAAATTTACTTCCACAAACAAAACATGTCTTATTTTTAGAAGATTTATTCAAAGTGAAAGATGTTTCATTACATGCAAAAGCATTCAAACCACAAACATTAACAGAATTGTTTTTAACAGAATTATTGTTTTGCAAAGAATTAAAAGACAAGTCTTCAGAAGAAACTGTCTTGGAATTAGATTCCTCAGCAGCAACTCTAACAGGCTTGTAGGGAGTCTTGGGTGAAGTCTTGGGTGAGGTCTTGGGAAGTGTTAATACAAATAAGCCGTAAAAACGTTTATTTATATTTTACGATCTTCTAATGTTTTGTCGATAACAAAAGTAAAATCATATTAACGAAACAAATAAAATACGTAAATGGTTTGAACTAATAGTTTTATAACACACTTACGTTTTCACATAAAACACTATAACAAGATTAAGTGATTTTATATTTTAGATACACATGTACAACAACTAGTGTTTACATATTGGCTTAACAAGTTTAAGCAACTCTATGAGTTAGATACATATGTACAAAAACTAGTGTTTACATATTGGGTTAATACATACTTATATTAAGTACACTAAAATGGGTAAAAACAAGTATATACTAAAATGGGTAAAAGTAAGTATATACTAAAAAAATAAAAACTAGCAAATGGTTTTTGACCTATAACCCATGGTTTTATATATACCACTTACACAAGTTCAATGTATCCTTAAGGTACATTGTATCTAGATTGAAAACCATGGATCAACCCATAACCCATGACCCATGACCCATGACCCATAACCCAAAATACCCATGGGCAAAGAGGAGCGGACCACGGATCCTGGCTTTGTGCTAGCCGGATCCCAGTGGAAGGATCCGTGGGATCCGGGGAAACAGAGGGTTTTCCTCTATAAATAGTGAGCCATTTCTTCATTAGATCTCACCCTCTCCAACATACTTTATCCCCTCGAGTTAAATTCACTAACCATAGATCCAAGAGATCTATGTTTGTAGTTTTGTTTTGTGTGATCTTGTAGGTTCCTCTTAGGGAAGATCACCACCTTTGAAGTCGAGCAAGCTCAAGTCCATGAGTTGCCAAGCTTCCTCATCATCAAGGCTATTGAAGTCCTCTTGTTGATGATCTCTTTCTTTCTTCAAAGAAGCGTAGTGTTAAAGACATTAGTGAAAGATGTATCAAGTGTCAAGACGAAGATATTAGTGAAGGGTATCTATCGCTCATAAGATAAGCACTTGTGGTAGGTGCTTAGAAGTCAAGACAAGAAGCATTAGTGAAAGGTGCTTAGAAGTGAAGACACAAGACATTAGTGAAAGGTGTCTTGTAGATCTAATCAAAGGCATTAGTGAAAGGTGTCTTATAGATCTAATCAAAGGCATTAGTGAAAGGTGCCTTAGATGTACATTCGATATGGTGTGTTTCGATGTACTAGATAGACTAGCATTAGATCCAAGGATATTGATGTCCTTGATGATGTTGTAAAGGAGTAGATCTCCTTTGGGATTAGTCGTTGGTGTAGTGTGGTAGTAGTTCCTCCATTGCAATGGAACTAGGTGCTTAGCCTAGTACCTAATAAAGGGTAGGCGACGTTGTGAAGGTGTAGTTCACCCAAGGTGTGAAAGAACCCGGTGGTTAGCCTAGCACCGATAAAGGGTAGGCGACGTTGTGTTAGGTGTGGTTCGCCTTGGTGTGAAAGAACTCGGTATTTAGCTTTGTACCGGAAAAGGTTAAGCGACGTTGTGAAGGCTTCTCCGCCATAAGGAGATTGGTGTAGTGATTACAAACTCTCGAGTAGGTGACTCGGGAGTGGAGTAGGGCAAGGAAGGTTTCCTTGTAGCCGAACCACTATAAATACTCGCGTTGTGGTTTTGTGCTTCTTACTCTTATCTTTTCATTACATATCTTTATATGCTTGTTTATCAACATCCAACACACACAACCAAATAGATTGACATAAGTCGATCTAAATAGTTTAAAAGGAAGTTTTAATTGGTAAAACTATTCAACCCCCCCTTCTAGTTTTCCACAGGAAGGTCTGACTTTTCACTTGAATCACAACTGGTATATGTAGTAGACCCTTGGTAAGAGGACTTGTCACTGTCAGAACAAGAGACAAAGTCAGCAGGAGTAACTTCTGTTTCAACGTCTGACCCAGGCATTGTTATGGTTGTTTTGGTTGTGAGGGTGTAAAGAAAAGAATGTTCTTAGTATCACAGAGACTCTCTCGAGGCTATGATACCACTTGTTGAAGCTTAGACCTTGATAGATCTTTGAGCACTCGTGAATCGTTAGCAATGTTTATGTAATCACAAACACACTAATAGAAAGTCTCTATTACTTGTATTCTAAAGCAGAAATCAAACACAAGTAAGAACACATATAACTAAGAATACTTTGATCCTCTATGGATCTTTTATAAAACCTAAAACTTGTTTTTCAAAACCCGTACATCATACATACTAATGTGTTCCTTTTATAGACAAGGAACCCTAAACCGTTTCACAAGAAACGTATAATCATAAAACTAAAAGAGATATACATTATCACTTCCTAATAAAGCTCATGCATATCCTAACTAATCAGTAAAATACGCGGAATATCTATATCCGAGTAAACAAACTACGCGGTTTTACTACTTCAGAGAATCGCTTCTTGACAGAATCCAAGATTTAATGAGAATCCGTCACAGTATCTTCAGCAGAATTCTTATTTAGTAGAATTCCCAACACTACTTTAGTAACTTGATTGGGTTTCGTGCACATCAAAGAACACATACGCGTGTATTAAAGATTCTTTGTTCGTTTGCTTATTTGTTAAAAGGTACACGATTCTTTATCTTATGTTAATTACTTTATATTATACTTGATCTTGTCTTCTGTTGCGATTTACTTGTGATTATATGCTTATTTGATGATGGTATGTCAAGTAGGGTCCTAGCCTTAAAGAAATTAATTGTTTGTTTAAACATGGGTATTTAATTTTCTTTAAAGGATTAATTATAAAAAAATACTAAAAATTGAATTTTGTAAATTATTTTGATGGGATTATTGCAACATTAAGACCGTAAACATGGTTTTGCTCTTTTCTTGGTAAATCGATCCACATCTATAAGGATTTGCTAGAATCATTTTTACTAAAAGACAAACTGAGCCTCATTTCATTGTAAGAAAGAGAGAGACTCATTCCTATTTTTTTTTGTGTTTGATAAAGCTAATAGGAGCATTACAACTGTACTAATTCTAATATAACTAATAGCAAACTTACATAGTTAAGAAGATTGCACATTTTATTTTTCATAGAGATTCATCACCCTTATTTGGTGTTGAATTCTTTTGAAACAAATAACTAAACAATTGACTACATCTTGATGTAAGAAATCTTATGAGTTATTAAATTAAAAACTGGACTAATTACTGCAAAAGTGGTAAAGGCAAACTAGCATGATTTATCTAGTTGTTTTGCTTTAACCCAATAAAGGTGCTACATACCCTTGTGGAATGGTAGGCCTTTTAAGAAGGAAATTGCATGCCCAATTTTCAAGTTAATAAATAGCATTACCGATAGTCCTTCATCTATAAAGTAGAAATTTATACACTCTTTTCAATACATAAGTAATTGTTACTTGTAGGCATTCAAAGTGAGTTAGAAAGTAAATAGCCCGCTATTTGTTTTTCAGTGATTATGTAACACTTACAATGTCGTCAATTCCAGTGGGAGCTTGCGTTTTTTGCTGGAAAAGACATTCGTGTAATCTTGTCTAATTCAGTGGGAGCTACAAGTTTTCTTTTTATCTTGTTAGTAACCCAGATTATTTCTAGATTGTCTCGAGATAATATATTATTTTCTAACTGTAGACACTCATGTTTTCAAGGATAGTCATGTGCGATTCCTTACTAAACAATGTGGTTCTACATCTACTTGTAATGCTAATATCTATGACACTATCATATTGTTCACATAAACAAACATGTGTCGTGTTGTTTGTCTGCTACATGATGTTGTTCCATGCACAAGTGGGAGAAATATTTATTGTTTCCAAGGTACAACACATAGCAATATGATTAAAGGATTCTCTTGACCGCAAGGTAAGAGACTAATGTTTTACTAGGACTTATACACATAAAATGTTTGTTGTCCTATTTAGAACACGTGTCAAGATAATAATAAAGACTACTTCAACCTAAATGTTTATGTGTTCTTGGAATATCATAAATAAATGGAGTAATCTATTAACTTGAAATTACTATTGACACCAAAAGTAGGTGCTCATAATTACTTTAGTTAAACATGTTTATGTCTCTTGTAAAGCCACAAACATGAAGTCAATCTTTTAATTGTTACAAGACATATAATATAAAGTAAGACATTAGCTTGTTATGTTTTTTTAGACTAAAATACACCGTTGGTCCCTATACTTGGCAAGGTGCATCGTTATGGGACAAAACCAGGCCTTTTCATCGCCATAGGTCCAAACCTTGGCCATTAAATGCCAGAATCATCCCTTGACCAGGATTGGGACGGTCAAACCGATTTCCTTCGAGGGTATTATAGACCATTCACTTTTTGACCCAACCTAGTTAAAATGTAACCCAACCTTCAACCATATATGTATCGGCACGACCAAGAGTGAACCCTAAAATACAATCAACACACATTCTACCCAAAGCAAAAGAAAAACAATAATGGCACAAAACGATAAGGGAAGGCTTTGTTGAGTTCGTTAAGGAAAGCGGGCGCCCAAATGAAAAGCGTTTGGGTGTTAAGAAGGAGAAGGAAGAGGATGACATCTTGTTATCAAAGTTTAACGATTTGGGAGAAGGGATTAAAAATCTGGAAATTTTGTTTAAATATCTTAAGGAAAAGAAGGAAAAGAATGAAAACGATGATAGGGAGAGTTGTGGGTCTAGCTAAGTGTATGTTTTGATGATAGTAAACATTTGTAGTTCTTGAGAACATGAAATCGATGAATAAAATTTTGTGTTCTTATTTAAGTAATTGTGTTTGAAATCGTTTTGCATTTCTTAATAGGTTTGACTTACCCAAGTCATACCACAATAGTAAGTTACAATTTGTTGGTTTTCATAAGTTTGTTTGACTTTGGTAAGTCAAAATTCAAGATGTTACAATACACCATTGTCAATACATTGTAGTTTCTTCGCTAAAGCGTTTGCATTTTCAACCCGTGTTTTGAAACCACCGCTTCTAACTTTTCTAATACGGGGTGTTTGGTTTTGTTGTAACAACTTTTATTGATAAAAGGGCCGTTTGGTTTAGGCGATACAAGCGGATGTTTGTTGATACATTATGATTTAGTGCTAAAGTATTTGCATTTTCACCACATCTTTTAAACCATTGCCTTTGCTTTTCTTGATACAAGGGGTGTTTGGTTTTATTGATTAAAGTTTTGTTGATACAAGGGCCTGTTTGGTTTCTTTGATACAAGGGCCTGCTTTGGTTTTGGCGATATAAGGGATGTTTGGTTTTGTTGATACTAATTACACTAAAATACACCCAATATCACAACACAAGAATGATTAAACAACACATAACCCAAATGATATTTTATCATTAATAAAGTCTGTTAAACATCATAACCAACTGCATCAAATCTAATTTACATACCATTTTAGCAACCTATATTCCCAAAACTATCACCCAAAGACCGCTTTATCTACCCCATGGAAAACCAAAAATTCGGGCATTATGTTCACCATTTTCTTAACAAACTCTTGGTTGAACCGAATACCTTCATCCGCTTGACCAACAATCATATGAGTTGGGCAAGTTGGTTTGTGTGCCTCGATTGGATTTTGGTCACGCATCCACACGATCAAGCGCAATTCCACGAGGTCCCGAGCTTGATTCTCTCTATCGCCTCCCTACGCTTGATGATTCCTGCCTTGAGATCTCGGATGCATCAAGAACTAGCTTCCTCAAAATCCCTTCTTGGGCCTCTTCTTCAAACCGATAGCCATACGATCATTCAAACTTGGGGAATCAACCTCCATGAGTTCGTTTAAAATGGGAAATCGCCATTGGAAAATTGTTTGTGTGTGGAAAAGTGGTAGATGAGTTTATCGTTTGGTGTGCACTAGTTAATATCGCCTCCGGTAAGAGGCGGTCAAGGTCTAATAGTTACTTTTTTTCACACTCGGTCCCCGAATTTTGTCTTGGTTGCCGTTGTCATACTTAAACTCTCCGCCCAATAATCACTTTAGAATACACAATTAGTCCCTCAAGTTGCCAACTTACGTAAAACCATTAGAAGTTTGACTTTGTTAAGTCAAACTTCTAAAACATATCAAATTATCAATTCACTCCAAAATGGTTTTGCAATATTGACTTTACAAAGTCAAATACCATTCTATATATTATTGAACATTCCACTAGCCATCCTTATCATCAAACTTCAAATTCCATTATGCCTTTTGCACTTAATCTTCCAAAGGTTTTCAATCCTTCTGACATTACGACTCTCGTTCACAGTTAACACATTCACCATTTTCAAGTATTGACTAACTAAAGTAAACTGGAAATGCAGTTTTACTTGCTACAATCAAATTAAAATGCTAAATGAAAGTTTGACTTTCGAATGTCAAACTTTCATCACCTACAATACGCATGAAACAAAAACATATGAACAATCTAATTTTAAGCAAACCATAGAAACAATTCTTGTACAAAATTACCAAAACTATTTTGCAACATTAATTGTCCAAGGGTATTCAACCCAAACTTAAACTACAACCAAATAAAGAAATCTACCACGGCCGGGGAAGCTCGGTGGAGTTTCAACGACTTCCTAGCCAACTCCCGCTTGTTCACGGTATTTTTATTCCCATCATGACTCCTATAGCTTTGCTCGATATTGATTGTCTTTAGCGACCGGGAACACGCAAGTATACACTTTATTAAAGTTATTTCATGCTCGCTCGGGAAAAGCTCAAACACCACCGTCAGTATGGCCATGGTCGAATGTGTTTGTGTCTATAACGGGGAATTTTTTGCAAAGGTAGATCACTAAGCGTGTTTCTTTGCTGAAAAATCAAATAGTGTTGAGATACACAAACATGGAAATTTAGGAATGTTTTATTTGATACATATGCATTACAACATTACACTTA
The DNA here is from genome assembly GCA_022545495.1 of Chrysanthemum lavandulifolium. NCBI lineage: Eukaryota > Viridiplantae > Streptophyta > Magnoliopsida > Asterales > Asteraceae > Chrysanthemum > Chrysanthemum lavandulifolium. The sequence goes on along the minus strand of CM040242.1, from coordinate 231,680,405 downwards.
CTCGGTATCCAAAGATTTTCAAATTCGGAGATGACCGGATCATTACAATGGTGAACGCTACCATAACACTATTCCCAAAATCGACATCGGACGACTTAAGGTTAATCAGAAACAAAGGGCACCTTCATCCTAGGATTAGCTTCATGTATCAACTACAAGAAGTTTTACGATTAAATTTCATTATCATACACATCTCTATAACATTGTTAAATTATAAGTTGTAAAACTGAAAATGTTCTTACCATGCAATCACCAAAATCCAATGTAAGGGTCTCAAGATTTTGAAGTCTTGTCAAGTGAAAGATATCGAATGTTGTGATTGTCGTCACAACATTATAACGACCTAATGACAAATGTAACTTATTCAAATTCCCAAGTTTTGCAATATCCCATAGTCTCATCTCGTTTGTACTAGGATGATTCATTTTAAGAGACTCAAGTGAGGGACAACCAACAATAAAGTCCCAAACTGCATCGCTTAGAAAATTGACATGAATCAATTCTAAGCTCAGTAGATTTGGAAAGCCATGAAAATATTCCAAAGTAGCCATAGCACAAACATGAAGTACCAGATGTTTCAACTCACTACGAGAGTAAAGTTGGGTTGGGAACGTAACTGGGTCACCATATGATAACGCTTACACAGCGCGTTCGGGGTCAGAAGAACTTCCTTTTCGTCGAGCAAGTTTTTCAACACCCTAGGCAGTGAACCTAATCGTTATAGTGTAGTATTAGGGTAAGCCACGGGAATTGATATCGTTCTCTAGGGGAATAGGAATGCTAGTGAGAAGTTACTACGCTAAGGTTGGGGTTGAGGAAGATTATTTTTATCTTTTATGTTTTTAGGAAATGGAAAGGTACGAATCTCGGGGTTTGGATTTGGGGGTTGGTATTTCACCGATTACTCTACTTGTCTAATTATCTAATTAACTAAGGTGAGGGTAGTCTATGTCTAATTATTGTGTGCTCGTATGATGGTTTAAAGATATGTTTACTTAGGTTTTATTACTCCTTAATTATCTCCTATTGATGGTTGAATTGTCACGTCCTTATTCTTAATCGCGTTGTGTGTCTAAGGTCGTAGGGTATGCCTTTATCCCTAACTCTTTGAAACTACCAAAGGTTATCGCCTACAAAGTCTCTAGGATTTATAAATTTTAACTCTAAGGTACTCTTCAGATGGTTTAGCCTACAACAACTCTAGGTGTTATAAACTAAGGTTCACAAAGATTAATCAAACATTAACTACACAACGGATGACCTATCGCATTACTAGATCATTAATGATTAAGATAAGAGACAACCAATCAATATTCAATAATTAAGTTTCATATTCCTAAGCAAACACAAGTAAATTAGCTTGACATGGAGAACATGCAAGCATACACACAAGTAATTGAAGACATAATTAAATTAATGAAGTAAAATACTTATCTTGATGTAAGATAGGGTTTAGAACCCTAAAATACTGTACAAGACGACCTTGGTTCTGGTTTAGGTTTTACTCCAAAAGACTACACAATCGAAAACTAAAAATTGGATTCTATATATAAGATTACATATGCGACGCGTCACCTTTGATTTGTGACGCCGTCGGTCGCCGTTATTGGGTTTCGCCTTGGCCACGTTAGTCTTGCGATGGCGCCACCTTATGCTTGTGTGCCGTCCCTTCGATCTCTGACCGCCGTCGATCAAATCTAGGCCGTCTGAGTTGTGACGACTTACTCTTTAAAGCCCCGACACCGTCACTTGTAAATAAGCAATTTGGCTCTTGAGTCACAAAAGTGATCGCGACGGCGTCGCAGTAACACCGACGCCGTCCTCTTCGATTTAGCGCATCGAGTGTCTCGATTCTTGACTTTGGCCATTTTCTTCGTATATTCGCGCCTTTTCATCCGAATAAGTGTCATTCCAGCATTTTGCCTTCAAGATACCTAAAAAGTGAAAAGGAACGATATTAAGTAATAACGGATACAAAAGTGATCAAATAAGGGCTTAAATGACCTCTAAAAAAGGTACATTTTAAAACCTTATCAAATATCCCTACACTTGGTATTTGCTTGTCCTCAAGCAAATGTGCTTTTAGTCAATTAATTTATAAGTTAGGGGTCATGAAGCATTGGTTTAGAACAATCCTCAACACATATAAGCCCATAAAAGTCATAACAAGTACGGAAATTACATACTAGCACCTCACATAGGGTGTTTGGATACTCATCTCGGTGTATATGAAATATAACAAGTTGGAAATGGAAGATAAACACTCATTAACCGTCCTAGTACATAGATTACCATAGGCTTGAGACTAGATCAAACCTCCATCGCTTTGGCGTAAGCACCTAGGAAAGACTATCAAAGAGGTCTTTTAAAGGGTTGTAATGTTAGGCTTACTGTAGGAAACAAAGGGTTTGGTGGGATAGGCTATTTAGTGGTGGCAAGTCAAAATCTTTATGTTACAAGCATGCTAAGAATGGCGTTGCTAAGCCAAGACTCGACACTCTAAACTCTAGATAACTCAAACAAACAAACATAAATTAAAGATAGATGTAGGATAATAGCCGTATTTTTTCAACACTCTATTTTTTTTCTTTTCTCTTTTCTATTATTTTTCTTCGCTTTTTTATTTTTTTTATTTTATTTTTTCATACACTTTTACTCTACCATCCTCTACGATAACATCAAAATGATAGGATTTATAGGCACATCCCTACACTTGAGTTTTATTACTCTAACACTAATTTGACCCGAATTGAAAAGATCAAAACACTTGGAGTACATTATTACGCAAATAAAGGAATTTAAGTTTAACGTTCCCTTCCGTCATTTCATAAACTTTAACTTTTCCCATGAGTCCCAATCGTCCCAAAGCGTATACAAAGGATATGACTCGACTTAGCAACTTATGCAAGCAACTAGATAATTGAACTAAGGGTTTAGTGTGATAACAACAATGCACTAAAAGTGAGTGCATACAAGGTAGGCTAAAGCGATTTGGGTGTACATTTGGGGGTGGGGTGTAAACAATGCTCTTCATTGATATTCCGGAAACCGAAACATCACGAGAACCGCGAAAAGATAGGCTCGAGGGGTTAACTAGGGTATCGTGTGCTAAAGATGAGTACAACGCAAGGTGTGGGGAATTACTCAACCGATGTGGAAGAAGTAATTATATTACGGTATCAAACAAGGGTTATCCTAATGCCTCTTATCATTTAGTTATTCCTAACTACACAAGTGTAGTCTTACTAGCGATCTCGGGATGCATCACAAAACAAGTTCTAGAATCTAATATACTACGGTTCACACACTAAGCATCAAAGATAAATGCTTTAATTCCTACTAATCTAAGGCGATCCTCACATTTTGGGTGGAATTTAAGTGGTAAAGGGTTTTGTGCTAGTCATATAACTTCCTATCCGTGAGACGCTTTATTAAGACTAATGGCCCACTCCTATATGTCATGAAAATTTTAAATTTGGTGCCAAAATTACCCTAACCGACATTTTCTCATAGTTTATTACACAAATGCAATTGGACAAAGCAAACATTCAAGGATAAGCATAGTTTCAAAGTTCCGCTTTATTTTCTCTCCACATTTAAACCGAACATTGTCCCCAATGTTCCCCGAAAGTATCAAAGTTATGATAATGGAAGGTAATAAAAGATGAAAGAAACTAGTACTCCACGATTAGCTCGGTAGATCCGTGTAAAGTGGTGGTTACATCTTTTTCAAGAAGAACGCTTTGCTTGAAAAGCTTCTTCTTATCTTATGTATCTTCTTCTTGATAAATTAAACCTGCACACTTGAAGAAAACAAACGAAACCTTCATGTAAAATCGGTAATAATATATATAAGACTCTACTAAACTAGGATATAATGCTTGTAGAATGGATGTTTCTGAAATTTTTGGAAAATTAAGACCGAAAATTCCAAAAATTATAAGTAGCTCGAAACGAGAAAAAGTAATCGATTGTTTTGCTCCTTCCGACGCCGTCGAGTTGCGATCTGACGCCAAAGTTATCCCGACAAAAAGCGGTCTGCGATTTTCGGAAAAATTCGGAAAATTTACATATTTAGAATCGGAAAATTTCCGCAAAGCATCCATTATGACTCGATACAAGCATTTGACTCGAACAAACACACATGTATATCTTTTAATTAATTGAAATTCTCATGTTTACGTTTCTTTTGAAAACGTGTAATCCTCCTACACTTATCCTTTATGTAAAATACCTTTATATGTAATTAAGACGAGGTTAAAGACAAAATAAAGCATTTTTACAAATTTAAACATGAGAATAAACAATCAATAAAAGATATATGACACAAACAAGCAAACAATTAAGCATGGGTTGCCTCCCACGAAGTGCTTTTCTTTATTTATGAGTCTTGTAGCTAGACTCGTAGTCGTGCTCTTACGTGACATCATTACCGTCACCTTCTTCCTCATGACGGTCTCTATTGGGGGATTTCATGTTGTAAAAGTGCCCTATGATGCACCTTTCTAAGAGGTCGTCCTCTCCCCAATCGGTTCTATATTCCAGTCCTAAGTTCAAGCAATCCTTATAGCATCTGAAAATCTTGGCCATAACATAATCTACTCCTTTCTCCTTATCCTTCTCATTCCTATAATAGACCGATAGTTTAAGTTCCTTTTCATCATTGGAGACTGATGAAAACTTCTCAATCTTAAACGGCATTTGGTAAGCTACATCATCGGTCTCATCCTTGAATCGCACTATTCCTAATGAGGGATCATAAGTCATCCCGGTTTTTTCTATGAAAGGTTTTCCTAGAATAATGTGGGACAAGCTAGGATCTATAGCCGTACTAATATCATCCACAATTATGAAATCCGTAGGAAATGTGAAATCACCTACATAGACGGGCAATCCCTTAATTCTACCAAGAAAATTGCAACTAACCTTAGGATTATCGGGATTTTGGCTAGTTGGGATAGGCTTCTTCATTACCCAATTATAGTAGGTGCTAGTCATGATGTTTATTGGAGAATTGCGGTCAATGTAGGCCTTTGCCACGAAAAGGTGTCCTATGCAACATGGTATGTTAAGATTCCAAGGGTTCCCAAACTTGATCCTAGGGCTCTTTCTAACATACATGTGACGGAGGTCACGCACTAAGTGAGGGTGGCGAGATAGTTCTTCTTCCGTAGGAAATTTATTGAAATAGTCATTGTCTACTTCATCTACTTCCTCGGTTGTTTCATTCATCGGTGTTTCACTAACCTCAAGTATCGTGTCATGGTTCGCCGTCATTTGTTCTATTAGGTTCCACTAAAGCGATAGTATTGACGAATTGAACGTGCTTAGCTAACTTACTTGGGTCCTTAATCTCTACACGGAAGGCTCGGAGTTGAGATAGCATTAACCTTCCTATCACTATTGGTCATGGCTTTCAAGAGGTTATCTATCTTCCTATCCATCTTGGCTTGTTGTTGGTTAAACGGTTCGAGAGCTTAGCTATTTGAGCTTCTTGGGATGCGACTAGGTGTTGCAACATCCTTCAATGTTTTATTGGTTAGGGTAGTGAGATGGGGCCATGAAATCATTGGAAGTGAATTCTTTGGTTTGTCCCCAATAAAGTCGAGCTTGCCCTTCCATGCTTCTCAAGGCCATTAAAAGTCCTAGGTCCGGTGTTGTAGGAATCTTCCTCCTGCTCCATTAATACGCGAGGATGCGTAGTCAACCAAGCTTGTTCGCGAATTGGGTGCAAGTGCGCGTGTTATGAGGATCACTACACTACCACACGAGGAAGAAACTTTGTTCACATGGCGTGAAGACTTAGGATTTTCGTAGGAGCTCATTAGGAATTTAACTTGATCTTCAAGTTCGAGCATCCTACTTATCGGAAGGATGTGAGTCAATGGGAGGCAAGGAGATTGCCTTACCGCTTTGGGCAACTCACGGGGTCATTTCAACTTTCGTTGTCATAGAGCAAGGTCCTCTATAATACCCCATGATTCTTCCGCGGTGAGATCACTAAGTTTTCCACCGGCCGCTTGGTCAATGGATCACTTGGTGGGGAAGTTGACATGATCATAGAAGAGCTGGACTTGGAGCCAAAGATCAATGCCGTGATGAGGGACTTTATGAAGTAAGTCCTTGAATCGAGTCCATGCTTCGTAGAGAGATTCACCTTGACGTTGTTAGAACATCAAGATATCATTCCTAAGCTTAGTGGTTCTCCCCGGTGGGAAAAATTGAGCAAGGAAGCGAGAGGTGAGATAATCCCAACTTGAGATAGAGCCGGCGGGAAGTCGTTCAAGCCAATTACTAGCTTGGTCCCGTAGAGAGAATTGAAAGAGACGCAGACGCGTGGTCTCCCGAGTAGTAGCATCGAGGTCGATGGAATCGACAATTTAAGGAAATCCTTAAGATGTCGATTAGGATCTTCTAACGAAGTCCATGGAATGCACATCCGCTTTGCACCAACCGGAAGGTGTCGGATCGCAGGCCGTAGTTTGGGCTTGGTCGGAAGCTCAATGGTGTTCCCGTAGCCTAGGTGGCTTGGTCTCGAGTATTCACCAAGAGTACGGCCTCTTGGCGGTCATTTGGTGGTAGGTTGATGAATGGTGGTTGGTTATCACCTTCCATGATGAAAAGTGATGGGGTTACAAACAAAGGTCACGAAGAAGGGGATAGACTATGAGGAAGCTAAAAATGAGAAAATTTACTTGATAGGAATCACAAAGAAACCTAACGAGGTGGACTCCTAACTAGCTATTCTATTCCCGGCAATGCGCCTAAAAACTAGATAACGCTAAACAAGTCGTTCGGGGTCAAAGGAACTTCCTTTTTGTCGAGCAAGTTTTTCAACACCCTAGGAAGTGAACCTAATCATTGTAGTGTAATATTAGGGTAAGCCACGGAATTGATATCGCTCTCTAGGGGATAGGAATGCTAGTGAGAAGTTACTACGCTAAGGTTGGGGTTGAGGAAGATTATTTTATCTTTTATGTTTTTAGGAAATGGAAAGGTACGAATCTCGGGGTTTGGATTTGGGGGTTGGTATTTCACCGATTACTCTACTTGTCTAATTATCTAATTAACTAAGGTGAGGGTAGTCTATGTCTAATTATTGTGTGCTCGTATGATGGTTTAAAGATGTGTTTACTTAGGTTTTGTTACTCCTTAATTATCTCCTATTGATGGTTGACTTGTCACGTCCTTATTCTTAATCGCGTTGTGTGTCTAAGGTCGTAGGGTATGCGCTTATCCCTAACTCTTTGAAACTACCAAAGGTTATCGCCACAAAGTCTCTAGGATTTATAAACTTTAACTCTAAGGTACTCTTCGGATGGTTTAGCCTACAATAACTCTAGGTGTTATAAACTAAGGTTCACAAAGATTAATCAAGCATTAACTACACAACGGATGACCTATCGCATTACTAGATCATTAACAATTAAGATAAGAGACAACCAATCAATATTCAATAATTAAGTTTCATATTCCTTAAGCAAACACACAAGTAAATTAGCCGGACATGGAGAACATGCAAGCATACACACAAGTAATTGAAGACATAAATAAATTAATGAAGTAAAACACTTATCTTGATGTAAGATAGGGTTTAGAACCCTAAAATATCGTATAAGAAATCCTTGGTCTGGTTTAGGTTTTACTCCAAAAGACTACACATCGAAAACTAAAAATTCGGATTCTATATATAAGATTACATATGACGACGCCACCCTTCGATTTGTGACGCCGCTTGCCGCCGTTATTGGGGTTTCGTCTTGCCACGTTAGTCTTGCGACAACGCTACCTTATGCTTGCGACGCCGTCCCTTCGGCCTCGACGCCGTCTCGATCAAATCTAGGCCGTCTGAGTTGCGACGATCGATGAGTGTCTAAATACTCATCATTTTTGTACAATATAAACCGCAAAATCATCTCGAAACACTCGAAACGCATCAAATGATAAAAATATCACAAATCGTTGTTTTATGTGTTTTAAATGCAAAAATATCAAAATCGATGAAAACGATCAAATTTGCAAAATTGGCGCTTTAGTCCCCAAGTTTCAAAAGTTGTCAAAAAGCAGGTCCGAGCACATAATTTCAAAGAAAAGTCACCAAAGGTCCTTTTAATATCATAACTTGTCAAAATTAGTCCTTTGGTGAAAAATATAAGAAGTTTGAGAAAATTACAAGTTTGGTCCTCCAAGTTTCAAATTTGGCAAAATGGCCCCTGAAAATTGGAAATGGCAAGTTTGGTCCTTATACTTTTGGAGATTGTTACTTTTAGTCCTTGGAAGCAACTTTGTTGAATTGGCGTGATTGGTCCTTGATTTTCGAAATTACACACTTAGTCCTTGTCATTAATACTGGTCCTTGTCAAATCCATTTTGACCCTCGCCACTTAAACCTTTGACCCCCGCCTATCAATTTTGAACCCTCCCAATATAATATCGCCTACCAAACTTTTGGTCAAATCCTGAAAACCCGCCAAATCCATCTCCTTCCTCCCAACCACTGCCCTGAAATCACTCACCATATCCCATCCCCCTCCTCACCTTATCACAAACCTGTCCCTCCTCCAAACACTACATCCAAGAGATCATTAATACTTCCCTCCTAACACTCTATCTCAATCTAACTGCCAAATAAGCATTTCCCGCCAAAAAAAAAACCAATCAAGGGCCAAAATTAGCTATGCTCATCCAATGGTCAAAAATACAATTGGATATGTTCGGAAAGAGAGAGAAAGAAGTTTGGAGTATAAAAGAAAGGAGAAAGAATCAAGCCAAGTAGATTTTAGTTTTAAATTTCCTTAATGTCGCTTTTTTTTATTCAATGTCTTAATTTAGTTTAAAATCAGAATCTTGTGTTGCTATTATTCAAACTCAACTTAATTTACCTTTGTAACTGCTTTTTAAGAAGTAATCTCAAGGTTTGGTTAAAATAGTGATTACGTATTCTTGTTGGAATTTTCACTTTCAAACTCTTTTGTCAAACCTTATAATAGCTTAGTTTTGATTTCCAACAAGCTTCTATAAGCTTGGTATAGCTTTTTACAAGCTTCTATGCAAGTTGCAAACAATTTTCCATTTTAGTCAACAAAAGTCAACAGGAGCTCAAAGTAGAATGGAAGCTGATAATGGGTGCACAGAGGTTTATTTGGGTTGAATTTAGATTAGGTTAGCATAGGTTTGGGTTTGATTTTAGCCTGCAACACCAGTTGAACTCCTGTGAGTTATTTCTCATTTCCAAATTTCTAGATAATTTGCAGTCTTTTGTTGTGCTTGTAACTGTGGTTGCCATTAGTGTAAAATATGTTTAAATAGTTGTAAGTAGGGCATGTGAACTCAGTTTGATCATTGGTACTATCTGGTTCAGTGTTCATCTCAAGTTAGATTTGCTAAACTGTCTAAAAGTAGTGTTTGGATAAGGCTTCATAGCTGTGATAGAGGCTTTATCCTTGGTTAGGATCTGTTTATTTATGCTTGTGTACCCCTTATGTACTCATCTCTGTCTTACTTTTGAGTTTGAAACCTACCAAAGTCAAAATTGCACTTAATCCATCTTTCTGTTCCACTGTTGGAAATTTTGAAAGAGCAAAGCTCATTTTGTGTTCAAAATACATAGGGGTTGATTGTAGTAGCTCTATTTCATCATTTTAGATCATAATCAGTCCTAGGATTAGCTTCAAATCTCATTTAAGTCAACTTTCCAGTTTTGCCTTAAAAGTCAAAATTCCAAAATCTCAGTTTTGGCCAACTGAGAGTGATTTTTCATTCACTCATTTCTGAATCAATCTCCATGAAAATTGTAGTTTTAGAAAGTGCTTCTGGTCTAGTTTCTTATGTCTATTTTAGTGGAATTTTGTAATTTTTTCTAAAAGCTCAAAAGAGCTTATCAATAGGATGTCAATCCCATGCAGGCATCAAGTCCGCATGGGGTTTATGGAGCTTTGCAGAGCTTGCACAGGGCTCACTGAGCTCCTCTAGGTCTAATTTTTGGTCTTAAGGTTCTTGGCCAGGTCTAGATTAGTTTCAATCTTTGGTTTGTAGTTTCTAGCTTATTCATGTGCTTATTTCCTTGTCCAAAGTTGGCCCCGTAAACCTGTTTGGCTTATTGGCTTATAGCATCAGATCTTGGTATCTTGCATATCAGAGGTTATAGGTTGTTGTTTTTAGTTGATTTAGGGTTGTTTTAGCTTATTGTAGCTTCATTATCAGTTTGGTGCCTTTTGGTGTGCTTTTGGCTTATCCAAGTGCTTATTTATAAGCACTTGGCACATCAGTTCCTTATTCTTGTACACAACCCCATGTTTTTCTATTTTTCCTAGCTTCCTAATATCATTTTAGACTTTTCCTGAAATTTTCAGATTTTTCCAAGTTGGTTTGCTATTTTTCTGCATTTTATTTAGTTTTTAAGCATTTTTAAATACCATTTAATACTAATAAATCGTAAAAGCTTTAAAAATATGTTTTCAATTTTCCTAGATTAAGATAAATATAAATAGCCTAAAAGTATTTTTCCATAATTTTCTTGGTTTTAATAGTATTTTTTAGCATTTTAATTACTTTTAAATAGTTTTAATTAATAATAAATACATAAAAAGTCTAAAAAATATATTTTCAGTTTTAAAATTAGTTTTATCATATTTTAGATTTTTCTAAGTCTTAATTTTATTTTTTAGTCTTATTTCATATTTTCTTTTATTTTAGAGTATTATTAAATAGTTTAAATTAGTTTTAATTAATAATAACTACATAAATAGTTTTAAAAATAATTTTCTTTTCTAATAATTTTCTAGTATAATTAGGATTGTAAAATGTATTTTCTATATCCGTAGGTATTTTCCTTCTTTATTTTCACGTTTTATTTTGTACGTTAACGTAGTTTTAATTTAAGCGTAAGTTTTAGGTTTTAAACGCTCATCACTTTAAATATAGTGATAGCGTTTATTTAATATCTTTATCTTTTAATTTTCTTAATTTGTATTTAAGTCGCCGTTGTTTATTAACTTTTTCAAGAGTGTAATATTCAATCCTAATCCTTTCCGATCACTATCATTAGTGATCATTCTATCGTCGATCTAGTGTTTGCACACCATTGAGTCTCCGGTGGGACATAACGACCCGGAATTCACTATATTCTCCGGACTTCATTGTATTTGTGTTCGAACTGCTTTAAGCCTCATTACGGTGGTCATTCACAAGTGGCTGGTTGTGTGATTAGACTTGACGATTCGGCCGACAGATCAAATTTTGGCGCCACGCGGGAGGCTTTAGCGTGTGTTTAGCCATTTTCGATCCATTGTTACACATACCCACCATTTGTAAAATGTTTTGTAAAGTTATAAGAAAATCCAAAAGTTCATTAACACTTTTCCCAAGTGTTATCAACACCAAAAATATTGTCATTCTTTGTTTTGCAAATGTTTTCAAAAATCCAAAATATCCATCTTTTCCTCTCACATCTTTTGATTCTACATTTCTTTACCCTCTATCCATTTGATTCTTTCTATGTCTCATCCTCACCAATTTGGTTGTGAATGGTGTGGGGACCTCAAAATGGTGGAAATTGCCTGTTGTGGCATTGTGAATCCGGAAACGGGTTTGTCTATGACCAAAATCCCTACAATGAAACAACTAATTTCCTCAACCAACCCCGCACTATGAGATGGAGACATATTCTTGTAATCTTGTGGAGGTCCTCACCCGAGTTTTGAGTGTCAAGCAGGGAACACGCTTGTCTATGAGCATAATCCTTGTAACAATTATGACTACTCTTATCATGACCAACCTCCACAAGTACCAAACGATTCAAACACAACCTCTCGCAATTCCTCATGAACTTCTCGAAAATTGTCTAGATATACTCAAAGATTTGAAAGAATTGGTTAAAGAAGAGTCTCGTCGAAAACGTATCTTTGAAGAACAAGCGACTAGAGTAAGTTCCCAATATTGAAACCTCTGGTAATGATTATGATGGCGGCGATGATGATTTTGATGAGGAATCTCGACTCGAGTGGCAATCCCACCCCGTTGAAGAAGGAAGAGTATGGGAGAATTGTTGGCGAGGAGAATATGAAGAGCATAGGAGCTATATATGTTTCGATAAAGTCGATGTCGAGTGGCAATCCCACTCCCGTTTGAGCCTTTCATTTCGACTCTTCCCTTCACTCACGCCGGTTGAGAGAAGTGAATTCCTTTGGAAGAGGTCGATGATCCTATTTCTTTGAAATTTTTGATCCCAGCACTCTCTCACCATGGGGATAAGCATCTCAAGACTATTAGGAAGCGGAATCGTCTAATGTTGAGAACCTTATCCCATCCCAAGTAAGTCCGAGGGAATTCTTGACCATGAGTGTGATGTGTCTTCTCCTCTTACAAATGATCTTGTTGAGACTTTCTCGATTTTGGCCGTGATTATAGTGATGCCGATTCTTTATATTCTAAAGACATAGAATTTATTGATGCATTACTTCCACATTTCGAGATCGTCAACTTAGAAGAGATGTTGACCATGTTGTTTCCACAGCTTAATCGACTATCACTAATCCCTTATTCGATTCGATTACGAATTTACTCTAAATTCAGATTAATCCAATCTTTGATAGTGATGAGTCGACACGGAGACTATAATGGACGAGGTGCATATTTATAGCCCACTAAGCACCGCACATGTCCCACCTCCAGATACTCTTCATGAGGAGTTCTCCGGTGAACTCACTCGTATCATATCTCCATGGAGTATGATTGCTTGGATGGCAAAAATCATGATCGGGAAAGAATCTCAATTTGCATAGTTATGACAAATCTTCCCACCCTCCCAACCGAGATGCCTTCCAACCCAAAGAGCTCAACCAATAAAATCCAAATAAGTGCAAGCGCACTTAATCCCGAGGAAGAAGATCTAGTCATGATTGTTATTGTAAGATATAACTTTTCACATACACATCAAACCATAACACAAGGCGGCTAATAAGATGGAATTCTAGAGAGAAAGTTAGATGTTTAGGGAACTTAGTGAGAGAAAGTGAAAGATATTATTATGAGCTCAACTCTACCTTGGAAGGTAGAGTATTTATAGTCTTACATAATTCGCCACACTTGGTGTGGATCGGGCATACAGCTGGTAAAGACCCGTCTGTCCTCCACGGTGTTACTTAACTAAATAACTACTTAACTTAAAGAACTACGACTACGAGCTTTCAACGATTACATATACTTGAGGTGACCGACTCTTTAAATACCGGAATTTCTAATTCCTAACAATCTCCCCTAAGGAGGTCACCTCAATAATGCACCAAAATTACATAGAATACAAATAGATAATACAAGAACAATTGATCTTGCATTCTTGATGTAGTCCTTTGCTCCAAGCTCGTAGTCATTGATTCTTCACATTGCATGTTTGGTTACTTCAAGTGGAGGTCTTTATTGATCCACGTGATGATGAGTCCGAGCCATCTTTTGAGATCATCACCATCAAAAATCTCGAGACATCCATTGTGGTGTTGGTATTTTGTGATGTTGTGACTTTAGGACCGACATGCTCACATTCGGATCATGATATCTTCTCATCGAGTAGCGGAAGCATTTGTTGAATCATGATATTGGCGCAGCTGAGCGTAAGCATGGAGTGAAAATATCGAGTCATTGATGCACTAATCATGATTTCTTTTGAGATGAATGTGTTAAGTGAGCATGCGGCTATGGATTGATCGCTTCATTCGATCACCGCAACGTCGGGCGTGCACACATACAGCTTAGCAACAAATCGCACGAAAGTGTCTTTGATCACTTCGTTGAATTGAGGTACACGCCCACGGTTCCCGTTGATCGATACAAGCACGCCTGTGATCGTAGGATTCCTAAGAATCTCCTTGATGTGGTTTCCTTGTTGTTCAGTCGTTCTCAAACCGAACATCTCAAAGAAGACAACACGAGTGAGTGAACCAAATAAATTTAAGTCCACCGATTGATGAAAAGAGATTTGAAAAACAATCGTGTATTGCTCAATAGAAATTGTTTTGCAATACAACGAAGGTTTTATTGAAAATCAATTATCAATCATAAAATACCTTTTGGTTTGAAAATGAGTACACGATCGATGTGCTAAAGAAAAGAGTTTTAAGCACAAAGACCGGTTTTCAAAGGTATCCGTCAATCCATAACTCGAACCGTGTTTGATTCAAGAGATTGAATCGCCCCATTGTTTCTGTTCGGTTGTCACATGGTTGATCTATAAAATAGATCTCACATGCCACCTACCGTGAGCTTGTTTGATGTTGGCTCGAGAAGGCTTTCCATCTTCATTGTGAATATGTAAACACATCACTCGGATGTTCCGCAATACCACAAGGATAATGCGTGGGACTCAAGATATAATCTCTTTTCACATAGTGTGACATAGAGTCTTCATTGAAAGTGTCCTAATGAGATTTATTGATGATCTCGTGGCTCTAGACTCAATTTGTGCATATTTGGATCCTATAACGGAGACTAGGAGAGGGTCTCCTTCTTCAATATCAACCATCTCTAAGAGAAGGTCGATAGATAATGTCGGTTCCCGTGAGAATGAAACAAGCCCTTTTAAGAGGAACTTGAGTGGTTTGGAAAGTTGAAGTGCAGTGCGTCCGGGTCCATGACGCCTTGTCTTCAATACCGATGTTACCATCGTTAGCATATGAAGTGAACCCGGTTTCGCCCTAAGGTTGAATTAATGGAGGGCTATTTGTTTTCACCCTATTTTCATTCAATTCTTTTAATTCTTCAACCCTTCAAGCTTACCGAGACTTCATAGCTAGAACCTTGTTGGGTTTATTCCAAGACTAGCTCGCCTTAGTCCGCACTCTTCCCATATCTCATTTTTCCTTTTATCATCATACCTAAGGACTTACACTAACTAGTGGATTGTCCTCGGTAGATCCCTCCGGCTCGGCGGATCATGGGAACACATACCTAACCTTATCATCCTTATATCACCGTACATGAAGTAAAGTTGGTCGGTCTATTTGGTATTGTTCATCCGCCAATGGATCCAATTGAAAACCATTTGAAAATCAATTCGTATACTTGTGATATATTATCAAAGCTTTTTGTACCAATTGTTTTGATATTTTAGAACGAGAACTCCCTCAACATGTGCATCAAGTATAGAAAATGTTTTGCACACGGAGGCAAGAGAAAGAATTTACTTTTGATTACCATTTTCTAAAAGATATCAACATCACTTCCTCAATGTATCAAGTGGGTATAGCAAATCCGGGAAGGATGAGGTTTCCATGAGTTTTGCTCCCTCAATATGTGCCTCGAGGTTTGAAAAGAGTTTTGCACATACTAGAGGAACCCGCATATTAGGATGAATGATCACGTTTCAAATCAAAGGTTTAAGATAGATGCTCCCTCAACATGTGCATTGAAAAATTGAAATCGTTTGTCACATGTGGTAAGGATGATGTACATTCTTTTATAACCATTTACACGATTATCGGTTTAAATCCAATTTAAATCACACATTCTCCCCGATCACAATTATCAAATCATTTGAGATTTGTGATCTCGTATAGATTTAAATTGATTTTGAAAACTTTAAGGAGAATTGTGACTTGATTGTGAAAGTGTTTTAAGCGATATGGATCGATTTAAGACTTTAAACTCCATTTATAAAACATGCATGTATATCTTTTGAAAACAGCTTTAATGCCAAATAACTTTTTAATTTAATTGAAATCATTCTCCCCTCAATCAATGACATAGGTTGTTGATTGAGAGATAGAGATTTTGACATATAAGTTCGATGATTATCAAAAATAGAATCCGAGTTATTTAGCAAAGTATTTGTTTTTCAAATAGATAGAGTTTATAGAATCGAGCATAGGAATTTGAAAACATGGTAAAACATGGCTCGTTTCTTTCTTTTAAAAGCGGGTTATTGCACGAAAATGACAATAAACCATTTCTCTTTCTCCCAAAAATTTTTTTTTTTTTTTTTTTTTTTTTTTTTTTTTAAAGAATTGAACAACATCTAAAGACCCGTGTCATTCTTTGAATGACAGACAAAGACCGTAGATATTATCGAACCGGAAGAAACATGACAAAATGACAATAATTTTTTGAAGAATTTTGAATTTTTCAAATTTTTTTTTTTTTTTTTTTTTTTATGGATTTTGAAAGTTTTATATTTTGTATTTTGTTTTCAAATATATATGTACATGAGATAGATGAAGAAAGACCTTTACTCCTCGTCTTCCTCTCAAGACGTTTGAGAGTTTCGTTGAAGGCTTTTCAAACCAAGACGTGGAAGAATAAACTCAAAACGTTCTCTTGAAGAGCTTTGGTGAAGATGTCGCTAACGATATTCGCACCTCACAAAATATAGTTCCACCACACCTTTTTCCACTGTTCCACGATGAAATGATGTCGAATGTCGATATGCTTTGCTCTTGAGTGTTGAACGTTGTTGCATGAGAGAGCAATAGCACTTTATTATCACAAGACAGAGGATTTTGTTGAATTCAAAGCCATAGTCGATAATTGAGATCTCATCCATAAGATTTGAGCACAACACGATGACATGGCTATGTATTCAGCCTCAGTAGAGGAAATAGAAGTACTCATTTGCTTCTTTGAAGACCACTCACAAGCTTATCACCCAAAAATCGAGCACCTCCGACGTGCCGACGTGTATCTTGACAACTCGCATGATCGGCATCCTGCATAGGCCGTTAGTGACATACCGGTGTCCTTCGGTACCATAGTCCCATATTGATGGTTCCTTGAGATACCGAAGACCTTTTAAGCGCTTCAAGGTGCTTTTTAGTAGGCTTAGCACGGTATCTAGCACATGCACACAGAGAATAAGATGTACGGTCTACTAGCGATGAGATACATCGTGGATCCAATCATACTCCTATATTTTGTTTGGTCAATCATGATCCCGAGAGGTCCTCATCTAGTTTGGTTCGGTCAATCATGGGGGTGTCAACGAGGTCACTTGAATCAAATCCAAATTTCTTTAAAATCTACATTGCATATTTAGATTGATTTATGAAAATGCCTCCGGACTTTGTGAAATTTGTAATCCCAAGAAAATGACATTTGTCCCATCATTGACATTTGAAACTTTGAACTCATTTCATTTGAAAACGATCACATTCTATTGGGTCGGTCGAGGCAAAATAATATCATCAACATAAATTTGAACATGAATCAAATGTTTGCTCGACTTCACGGTGAACAATGTAGGATCAATCGCTCCTTTGATGAATCCGGTTGATAGAAGAAACTTTGACGATGTATCATACCATGCCCTAGGAGCTTGTTTTAAACCAGTAAAGAGCCTTCTTCAAACGATAAGCGTGAGTAGGATGCTCTTGATTCACAAATCCTTCAGTTGGCCGACGTGGGCGACTTCTTTAAGATCTCCGTTTAGAAATGCCGTCTTTACATCCATCGATAAACCACCATGTTCTTGCTAGCGACATTAGCCGAAAGATTCGATGGCCTCGATTCGAGCAAGCGGAGCAAAAGATTCTTCAAAGTCGATACCCTCCTCTTGGCGATATCCTTTAGCAACTAATCGAGCCTTGTTCTTCAACACATCACCATGCTCATCAAGTTTAACTTTGAAGATCCATTTAGAGCTATAATCATAGCACGATCTGAGCAGTACTAACTCCCATACATCAAGTCGATCAAACTCATGAATTTCATCTTGCATAGCATTGAACCGACTATCTTCATTCATAGCGGTTTAACATCTTTGGTTCGATCTTAGATAGTACGGAGTTGAAGAAGCACCATAAGGCATCGGTTGCGAGTTGCTTCCGGGTTGATACTGGACGAGAGGATTTCCAATGATGTTGTCTAATGGATGATCGTGAGTCCATTTTCCGAGGTGTTCATGTGGCATTTGTTGAGGAACCGAGGTAGGCGAGTCGATGTCTCTGAAGAAGATGGTTCTGCGATGATTCAGGGAGTAGCAAATATGTTTTCAAATGGAGCATCTTGAGAGTCGCAAAGGGATTAACTTCATCATTGATGCGAAACATTACCATGATGTACATTTGAAGAATGATGATTTGTTGATGAGGCGAAGGATCGCAGCAGTGCTTCTTGACTTACGGATATTGAAACAGATGGATTGACTTCATTCACCGGAATCGAGCATCCTCTCATTGTAGGATCAAGACCTCATTAGTAGTAGACTCATCACATTCATCAAACATTGGATCAAACAATTTCTTTACATCATCTTCGATGGAGGTACATATGGTGTTTCTTGAGAGGAGTTTGGAACAAGGGATGAACCAATAGGATCATTATGAAGTGCGGGTCCCGAGTGGAGTGTCCAGGAGCCATTTGACCGTCACTCATCAAACGTACGTGAATTGTTTCCATGATATTTCGGGTTCTTTTGTTGTAGATTCGTATCCCTTTTGTTGGGTGCATATCCTACAAATACTCCAATGTCGACTTTAGCTCTAAGTTTACCCAAGTCTTGACCTCATTAGTTGGATAGCACAAGGCACCAAACACACGAAGGAAAGATAGATTAGGTTTCTGTTGTGGACAAGTTCAGATGGAGTTTTTCCATGAATGGTGTGAATCGGGGAGCGATTTTGTGTGTAGCATGCGTTGGCAATTGCTTGACCCCGAGAAACATTGGAACCTTTGAGTAGATCGGCATTGTTCTAGCAGCTTCAACAAGAGTACGATTTCGTCTTTCAACTACACCGTTACATTGAGGGGTTCGTGGAACACTTCTTTGATGGTGATTCCAACGCTTTCATAGAATTCACTAAGTTGTTTGTTGACAAACTCGGTTCCATTGTCTGCTACGATAATTACGGCGCTTTTGTTTAGTCTAACACTGCAATGTTTGATGAGTTTGATGATGATATCGAGTTTCATCCTTTGTCCTAAGAACTTGACCCGGTGAATCTAGAATAATCATCAACCACAACTAACACATATTTCTTCCCAAAGATGTTCGCACCCTCATTGGTCCACATAAATCCATATGAATCATATGAAGAACTTCGTGACGAGTTAGTAGGTTTGGGTTTATGGGCATACTTCTTGCTTTTTCCCAATTGACATCTTTGAACAAAGATGATCCTTTTCATACTTTAGTCTAGGTAAACCTACAACTAAGTCCTTTACGGAAAGATCGTTGATGGTGCCGAAGTTCAAGTGATTGAGACGACGATGCCATAACCATGACTTTGTTTTGAAGCCTTTGATAACAAGCATATTGGTGAAGCTCTCATCATGTCATCGATAGAGATAGTGTAAAGGTTTGAGCCACGAGTTCCTTTCAGCAGTTCCTTACCATTAAGATCTCTAACAAAGGTGTATGTTTTAGAAGGCCACTTCTAGATCGAATCACGAAATTGACCAACAGAGAATGATTATGACCTAAACCTTCCACATAATACACTCTGGAGATGACACTATCACCAACAACATAATCTCCATAACCCATATAGCACCAAAATGATCATTACCAAATCTAATGATCCCGATGAATTTGCTCACGAAGTTCATGAGCCGTGACCGGTCTCCAATCATATGCTTGGAACAAATGAGTCCGGTACCACGAACGATTTGAACGATCTGCGGTTGAACACGAACAAGAATGGATAATCGGATATTTGGGATCCCATGCAAGAATGGGTTCCATTTGGTTAGTAGCAACAGTTGGACCACCCACATCGAAATAGAAGCATTCATATCGCATGGTGAAGTAATGGAATCATTGTGAATAGATGCAATACTAGTGTCTCAGATAGCCTATTTACATGTGACCACTTCTTAAGGAATAGTTCTACGGTAGGCATCCATTTTCTAGTGGGCATTATCGATTAGTCTTATGACCAACGGTATCCAATAAAAGCCTATTCTCATGAATGTTCTTCCTGCTGGTTTCCATTGTTTTCTAACTCTCTTCGCTTTTGCCTTTTAGCCTTTTAGCATGAATTTTAGCATTAACAACATTAACGGACAATTAACATCATTAGGCAAAACATTAACATCACATTCATGATTAGAAATGTAATTCAAGCAATCATCGTTACAAGGTTTGCAAATAGCATCGAATTGAATTAATTACGATGACGCCTATGGCTAATACTAGAATCAACACGATTCGTTTTATTCGATTCAAACTTAAGGTTCCTAGATTGTTCTTCTCTCTTCCAAAGGCACATTCTTAGCTTGAGAGGTCCTATCATTCCTTGTATTGTCTTGAGACTTTGACCGCTCCCTTTAATGTCACTGATTACTCCTGTAGAGGGAATGGGAACATTAGTTTGTTTTACTACTCTTTGCACCACCTGTTTAGATGTGCTGGGATCTGAACTACATGCAGGTGCACTCAGGTTCACTTTCTTAACATTAGAGGTACTGAGATTAGTACTCCTAGAAGGCACATTTGAGTTCACTTTCCTAGTATTGACAGATCTAAAATCTGAACTACTCACTGGTGCACTACTCCTCACATTCAAACTATTGGGAATCGAGTGCATGTCATGTTTGGCCTTAGGCATTGAGCATGGAATCAAGGGGTTAACTCTCTCACCTAATGTCTTTGGGCATATAGTGATCAAACATTCTAAGATTTCTTGAGATCGTTTGGCATATAAGCATGCATGTCCAATTGCATTATCATGAGGTTTCTCTAGCTTATCCTCTTCAACAATCTCACGCAGGCATTCTAAGCAATCCTTAAGGGATGAGAAATATGTTTGAATGGCAAGTTTGTTGTTCCTTAGGTGAGGGGGGACATATGTCACAGATAAAGTAGATTTATTACCAGAGTGAACCTTAGATACAACATTCTCCGCATTGATCATTGGCATTTTCCTTTTACGACTCTTGATTCTCAATTTCCTTTTGCAATGAAGTTATTTGTTCGTTGTTTTGTTACTGAGTGACTTTAATTGATTCAAACAACTCATTGAAATGACGTTTAACCTTTTCATTCTCTTCAAGGAAACTTTCGTTTCCTTTTGTAAAGCATTTACTAGGTTTTGAAGATGAAACGTTTGAGAATTCGAGAATCTAAAGAAGGAGGAATTTGGGAACTGTCATATTGTTCGTTTGACCCTTTAATTGAGAGATTTGGACTTTCAACTTTCGATCGTGTTACATCGAGCATGAATCATTCATCTCGTTTGTTTATTTGAAAAAGCGCATCAAACTACGGAACATCGAAGATGTCTTGAAATTTGAAGTTTTGACATTTTCTTTGAGATGTTGATATTTTAGTTGTAGATTAAAATACTCAACTTCTAGTTTAGAAAAATGTTTAACCAAATTGTCATGATCATCCGCTCAATTTTCTCATTAAGTTTAGAATTAGTTTTTCAAGCTCAATGACACGATCATGGGAGACTTTCGGGCACGATAGTTCATGAAATTTGGAAGCATTAATAGAGCAATTTGAAGCGTTGAAAAAGACATCTTGAGCAACACATTCAAGAATAAGATTCTCATTCAATGTATGCGAGTTCTTCCTCTCGATCTCATTATATTTTAATGCACGCTCATAATCACTAATTTCAACTATTATTGCATCAAATTCCTTTTCCATTCCCTTAATGTACTGCTTCTATCCCCTTTTAAGACTCTCAAAGTGATCCTTTAAAAGTTTAAAGAAGGGCATGACCTCGGTTAAATAACATTCTTTCATTTGTTCAAAACCCTTTCTCCTTGATTATGCCGATGGGTGTGATCCTTTTCTTGCAAGTTTTCTCAAAATCAACAAATAGTTGAAAAATAACGATTGGCTAATTAAGATATTGCTTTTAGTGGCAATTGTTCTAGGAACAAGATGCATTGGTGTGTTAGGAGGATACATGGTAGCTTTAGGCATTTTCCAAAGGGAGGATTTGTTTCTACAATATTTTCGACTTTACTTATCTAAATCCATTTTCCGTAAGACTTGTTCGGGAGTCAACAAAGTCTCGAGGCTTAAACTTGTTTAATGCAATCCGTTTTCCTTCTTATAATCATGAGGAGTGATATTTATGTTCTTCTCTTTGCATTTGGGGTCATCTAGTTTTTGTTCATCCTTTCCTAGTGACTTCATCGATTTCTTATCTTCCTCGCACTCAACGCAACTAGGTTTCGCCTAGGCTTAAGAATTTCATTACCATCATAAATCACCTTATGAGCATTTCTAGCCTTTTGATTACCTCTGGATTTGGTTCCTCAACAAGGGAATGCTATGCTTATCGCTTAAGACTCGATGTTTGGTGACCATGTGAGCGGTTTGAATGGTGTTTCCTTGTATGTACAACTTGTTTTCAAGTTTGTTTTCAAAGTTTTCGATTAGAAAAATCTCTCAAGAGCTTTGATTCTTTTGCATTAAATTCTTGCTTAAGCATTTTCACGTTTTCTTGAAGTTCTTGTTTTGCTTAATGTTTTAGAAAGTTTTTCTTGCAAAGAATTTAATTCTTGTTTCAATACTTCTTCTCTAAAATTACTTTTTCTAATTCATGCGTGCTTGGTCATCCATTTCACGCTCACGAGTGGTCAACTCAAATTTTGCACGTTGTTCATAAATGGCAACAAGTTCCTTATATGCATTTAGTTCGTAGATAATGGAATCATCGAGAGCACATGCGATGAATTCATCAAAAACATAGTCATTGTTGACTGCAGAAGATGCATCACTAGGTACAACTTCACTTTCACTTTGTTTCACATATTGATCATATGGGACAATATTGATATTACCCGTATTTTCAATATTTGATTCAAAAGTTTCGGTTGGTTGTACTTTGTCATGCATCTGTTGCACATCAGCATCATCATATAGCTTTAATACCTCAGAGATGAGTTTGTCCCTGGATGGGCCAGCTTGTGGTGAAGAAGAGATCTTGGGAGAAGCCATTGGAGAGATGCTAGCCATAAAGATTGTGTGTGCAGTAGGTCCATCATCTACATCAGAATCGTATGCATCACAGTCAGCGACTTGAAAGGCGTTCTGATGATTGTGACCTATCTCTGAACAGGCTGCTCATCCACATCTCGCATCATAGGTCTTGGCATTGCCCTCAAGAAGAAACAATTCCTCTTCATCCAACGCAGACCATTGTCCCGAGCTTGTGCGGCAACATCTTATCTCTCAAGTAATCGGCATTACGTGGGCGCTTTGGAGATGTGCGGTTCCTTGCAATGTGTCCTTCACCACCACAGTTGTAGCATTTGATTGTCTTAGCTTGACCTTGGTTACCATTTCTTCCTCGATTACGGTTGCCCATATCCTCTACCAGACCACCCTTCCCCGATCATACTGTCTTTCTGAATGGTTGCACCACGATCCTTCCATCTTTGATGATGGCTTGATTATGTGGGTTAGATGCGATTCGAGGTTGTTGTTGGTTTGTGGGAGAGAATTCATGTTTTGATGATGAGAAGAGTGTTGATTAATGATGTTACCCATGTGTGCATCAAGATCGCCTTGTTTGTACCGAGGATCGAGGATGAGTTTGTGATTACCATTACCCAAGGGTATGACTTGTGATGCTTTGGTTGTGATTCCAATGTTTGAGTAGAAAGTCGTTGAGTCATTAGGCGAACTTGTCTCACCTCGGTTGGTTTTGAACGATTGAGAATCAACTTTTCAAACATGGCATGTCTCTCATTCGAAGGAGGAAGGCATAGAGTTGCTCATAGTTTGTATGCTTCAATCCTTTAGTGAGTTTCACGATGTGACAAACTTGTGCCATTCGGGATTCATGTTGTTCACAAACTTTGAGTTCGGTGAATATTAGGCATAGTCATTCGATGTTCCTCATGTCATTCACTAACTTATGAAATCTCACATAGTACTCATAAACACTCTCATCCGGTTTCATCTTGAAGTGCTCAAATTGGTCATAGAGTTGGGATTCTCTGTCTTCCATAGTTAATTACGAACACGAGAGAAGCATCTTAACGTTATCCCAAACGCCTTTGCATCGGTGTTATGATTGATCGACTTGTAGATGTCTTTAGGAAGACCTTGAAGAACAATGTTTGAGGCCCCGATATCTGCATCGAATCTCTTTTCTCCTCATTATCAAGCTCATTGTACATCTTAGGTCTCATCCCATTCCGTGAGACAGGAGTACCATCTTCATTAGTATCAAGTATGTCTCTAGTCGTCTCAACCCGATATGGTCCTTCATCAATGGATTTGAGAATGTTGACACCATTTTCCTTTCCAAGGCAATACAATCGATTCGTTGAGCCCAAGAATCGTAGTCGATTCTGTCAAGCATTGGTGGACGAGTATCACCACCGCTTGAACATCCTCGACAATGTGGAGATGACGGTGGGAGCAGTGGGAATGTTGGTAGACATGTTAACAGTTATACGGATTTTATAACTCTATGATTAAACCGGAAATAGATTCTTTCACGGATTTTACTAAATCAAGAGAAACCGTAAACAATCACTCAAGTTGCTAGATGATAAAGTGCTAACTCGCTACCAAATAATGCACTAAGTCGCTAGAAATTAGTGCACTAAGTCGCTAACCCTTAACTCGCTACACGTCTAAGTCGCTAGAATCCCAAGTCGCCAACAGGAAGAGCAAGTCGCTAAGTAGTAACTCGCTCTGGACTAAGTCGCTAGCCAAATTTGTGCGATGATTGCTACACAAGTCGCTAGATATGCAAGTCGCTAAAGAGCAACTCGCTCTGGGACTAATTCGCTACCACAGTCGCTAACCGTAGTGGAGATTCCACTACTTGTATTTTAACTCGCTAGCTCTAACTCGCTAGCTTTTATAACTGTAAGTCGCTACAAAACTATGAAGTAAGTCGCTACCAAGAAAACAAGTCCGAGAGCTAATTCGCTAACTTGAAAACCAAATAACCTTCACTTTTCAATCCAAAACAACCCAACCAAGATGATTCAAACTTACCAAATGAAAACCTAAACACTTTTGATGATTCTAAACATAAAAGTACCAACAAAATTCAAACTTTAACACAAGAAATCAACCAAATGATGCAAAAACCACTAAACTTTTTCAAACTCAAAACCACCTAAAACCACTATAAATCCAAAGATGTGCAAGATATGATCTAACCATGGCTCTTGATACCAATTGTAAGATATAACTTTTCACATACACATCAAACCATAACACAAGGTGGCGAATAAGATGGAATTCTAGAGAGAAAAGTTAGATGTTTAGGGAACTTAGTGAGAGAAAGTGAAAGATATTATTATGAGCTCCAACTCTACCTTGGAAGGTAGAGTATTTATAGTCTTACATAATTCGCCACACTTCGGTGTGGATCGGGCATACAGTGGGTAAAGACCCGTCCAGTCCTCCACGGTGTTACTTAACTAAATAACTACTTAACTTAAAAGAACTACGACTACGAGCTTTCTAACGATTACATATACTTGAGGTGACCGACTCTTTAATACCGGGAATTTCTAATTCCTAACAGTTATCATGATTTTCCTTCTTTTCTTCACCTACTCGGTGACTTCCTCTCTTCTTCACTCCTTCGGGAATGAAGACACTATTTTTGATCCCGGCATTTTCATTCATCATTTTTGAGCCGGTTCTATCTATATCTCATTGGTGTGGAACTTTCACATACTTCAATGTTTATCCAAACCATTTGAATGAAAGTCCGATGGAGATTATCTCTTCCACTTACTTCCCCATGAACCAATTAATGCGGGGTCGAGTCAAGCTAGCGACTCGGAAATCAAAAACAGTAGCACGCACTATATGGGTTTTCACCCATATTTACGTCTTCTTACCCCTTTCTACCACCTAAGTGTGGGGTGATGCCCACATGTTATATATATATATATAAGTTTCATAAAAAAAAAAAAAAAAAAAAAAAAACTTTCTAAATAATGGCCGTAATATTTCCCTTTTCGTTCTCGGTTTGGCATAACCGCGGTACTTTGAATATTGAGGGCAATATTCATTTCTAAGTGTGGGGAATTCTCACGAATTTCATATATTATCTACCAATTCCCGTTTTGGCCAAAATTTTTTTGGAGTAAGTGTTTACACTTACTCAATTGGTTATCGATCCGCCATGTTTGATAAACTAAAGGATTGGCTAATCCATGAGCAAACGGCTCTTGGTAAAGATATATCAAATCCGTTTATATGGCTTGCAATTTGCCCAAAATTGTATGGTTTTCACCACCATATCCTAAAAAGTGAAGAGTTGGCTAGCCCGCAAGATTATGGCTTGTGGTAAAGCGGTGGAAAAACCATAATTGGTATTGACTCACCAAAGATAATTCGATAATTTATCTAAGAGTTGGCTAGTCCGTAAGGTGCGGCTTCGGTAAAGACACATCAATCCGTTCTGACTTATGATTTGCTCAAAATCATTTGGTTATCGATGTACCAAGGTTCTTACTTGAACTCGAAACATTTGGCTACTCAGTGATGGCTTTGGTAAAGAGTTTTCAAATCCATCAAGTTTTCTCAAATCATTGCTAGGGACTAGCAATATCTCGATGTGGGGGATTGATGAGTGTCTAAATACTCATCATTTTTGTACAATATAAAGCGCAAAATCATCCGAAAACACTCGAAACGCATCAAAATGATAAAAATATCACAAATCGGTGTTTTATGTGTTTTAAATGCAAAATATCAAAATCGGATGAAAACGATATCAAATTTGCAAAATTGGCGCTTTAGTCCCCAAGTTTCAAAAGTTGTCAAAAGCAGGTCCACGAGCACATAATTTCAAAGAAAAGTCACCAAAGGTCCTTTTAATATCATAACTTGTCAAAATTAGTCCTTTGGTGAAAAATATAAGAAGTTTGAGAAAATTACAAGTTTGGTCCTCCAAGTTTCAAATTTGGCAAAAATGGCCCCTGGAAAATTGGAAAATGGCAAGTTTGGTCCTTATACTTTTGGAGATTGTTACTTTTAGTCCTTGGAAGCAACTTTGTTGAATTGGCAGGATTGGTCCTTGATTTTCAGAAATTACACACTTAGTCCTTGTCATTAATACTTGGTCCTTGTCAAATCCATTTGGACCTTGCCACTTAAACCTTTGGACCCACGCCTATCAATTTTGAACCCCTCCAATATAATCTTGCCCATCAAACTTTTGGTCAAATCCCACAAACCCGCCAAATCCATCTCCTTCCTCCCAACCAACGCCTGAAATCACTCACCATATCCCATCCCCTCCTCACCTTATCACAAACCTGTCCCCCCTCCAAACACTACATCCAAGAGATCATTAATACTTCCCTCCTAACACTCTATCTCAATCTAACTGCCAAATAAGCATTTCCCGCCAAAAAAAAACCCAATCAAGGGCCAAAATTAGCTATGCTCATCCAATGGTCAAAAATACAGCTGGGATATGTTCAGAAAGAGAGAGAAAGAAGTTTGGAGTATAAAAGAAAGGAGAAAGAATCAAGAAGCCAAGTAGATTTTAGTTTTAAATTTCCTTAATGTCGTTTTTTTTATTCAATGTCTTAATTTAGTTTAAAATCTGTAATCTTGTGTTGCTATTATTCAAACTCAACTTAATTTACCTTTGTAATCTGTTTTTAAGAAGTAATCTCAAGGTTTGGTTAAAAATAGTGATTCTGTGTTACTGTTGGAATTTTCACTTTCAAACTCTTTTGTCAAACCTTATAATAGCTTAGTTTTGATTTCGACAAGCTTCATAAGCTTGGTATAGCTTTTACAAGCTTACATGCAAGTTGCAAACAATTTTCCATTTTAGTCAACAAAAGTCATGAGAGCTCAAAGTAGAATGGGCGATAATGGGTGCGAGAGGTTTATTTGGGTTGAATTTAGATTAGGTTAGCATAGGTTTGGGTTTGATTTTAGCCTGCAACACCAGTTGAACTCCTGTGAGTTATTTCTCATTTCCAAATTTCTAGATAATTTGCAGTCTTTTGTTGTGCTTGTAACTGTGGTTGCCATTAGTGTAAAATATGTTTAAATAGTTGTAAGTAGGGCATGTGAACTCAGTTTGATCATTGGTACTATCTGGTTCAGTGTTCATCTCAAGTTAGATTTGCTAAACTGTCTAAAAGTAGTGTTTGGATAAGGCTTCATAGCTGTGATAGAGGCTTTATCCTTGGTTAGGATCTGTTTATTTATGCTTGTGTACCCCTTATGTACTCATCTCTGTCTTACTTTTGAGTTTGAAACCTACCAAAGTCAAAATTGCACTTAATCCATCTTTCTGTTCCACTGTTGGAAATTTTGAAAGAGCAAAAGCTCATTTGTGTTCAAAATACATAGGGGTTGATTGTAGTAGCTCTATTTCATCATTTTAGATCATAATCGGTCCTAGGATTAGCTTCAAATCTCATTTAAGTCAACTTTCCGGTTTGCCTTAAAGTCAAAATTCCAAAATCTCGGTTTGGCGAGAGTGATTTTTCATTCACTCATTTCAATCAATCTCCATGAAAATTGTAGTTTTAGAAAGTGCTTCGGTCTAGTTTCTTATGTCTATTTTAGTGGAATTTTGTAATTTTTCTAAAAGCTCAAAGAGCTTATCAATAGGATGTCAAATCCTCATGCAGGCATCAAGTCTGCACGGGGTTTATGGAGCTTTGCGCTTTGCACAGGGCTCACTTGAGCTCCTCTAGGTCTAATTTTGGTCTTAAGGTTCTTGGCCAGGTCTAGATTAGTTTCCAATCTTTGGTTTGTAGTTTCTAGCTTATTCATGTGCTTATTTCCTTGTCCAAAGTTGGCCCCAGAAACCTGTTTTGGCTTATTGGCTTATAGCATCAGATCTTGGTATCTTGCATATCAGAGGTTATAGGTTGTTGTTTTCAGTTGATTTAGGGTTGTTTTAGCTTATTGTAGCTTCATTATCAGTTTGGTGCCTTTTGGTGTGCTTTTGGCTTATCCAAGTGCTTATTTATAAGCACTTGGCACACCAGTTCCTTATTCTTGTACACAACCCCATGTTTTTCTATTTTCCTAGCTTCCTAATATCATTTTAGACTTTTCCTGAAATTTTGATTTTTCCAAGTTGGTTTGCTATTTTTACGCATTTTATTTAGTTTTAAGCATTTTAAATACCATTTAATACTAATAAATCGAAAAAGCTTTAAAAATATGTTTTCAATTTTCCTAGATTAAGATAAATATAAATAGCCTAAAAAGTATTTTTCCATAATTTTCTTGGTTTTAATAGTATTTTTAGCATTTTAATTAGTTTTAAATAGTTTTAATTAATAATAAATACATAAAAGTCTAAAAATATATTTTCAGTTTTAAAATTAGTTTTATCATATTTTAGATTTTTCTAAGTCTTAATTTTATTTTTTTAGTCTTATTTCATATTTTCTTTTATTTTAGAGTATTATTAAATAGTTTAAATTAGTTTTTAATTAATAATAACTACATAAATAGTTTTAAAAATAATTTTTCTTTTCTAATAATTTTCTAGTATAATTAGGATTGTAAAAATGTATTTTCTATATCCGTAGGTATTTTCCTTCTTTATTTTCACGTTTTATTTTGTACGTTAACGTAGTTTTTAATTTAAACGTAAGTTTTAGGTTTTAAACGTTCATCACTTTAAATATAGTGATAGCGTTTATTTAATATCTTTATCTTTTAATTTTCTTAATTTGTATTTAAGTCATTTGTTGTTTATTAACTTTTTCGGTGAGTGTAATATTCAATCCTAATCCTTTCCGATCACTATCATTAGTGATCATTCTATCGTCGATCTAGTGTTTGCACACCATTGAGTCTCAAGTGGGACATAACGACCGGGAATTCACTATATTCTCCAGGACTTCATTGTATTTGTGTACGAACTGTTTTTAAGCACATTACGGTGGTCATTCATGAGTGGCGGTTGTGTGATTAGACTTGACGGTTCGGCCACGGATCAACGACCTCTCTTTTAAAGCGACACCGTCACTTGTAAATAAGCAATTTAGCTCTTGGTAGTCACAAAAGTGATCGACGGCATCGCGGTAACACCGACGCCGTACCCTTGTTTTAGCACTGAGTGTCTCGATTCTTGACTTTGGCCATTTTCTTCATATATTCGCGCCTTTTCGTCCGAATAAGTGTCATTCCAACATTTTGTCTTCAAGATACCTAAAAAGTGAAAAGGAACGATATTAAGTAATAACGAATACAAAAGTGATCAAATAAGGGCTTAAATGACCCTAAAAAGGTACATTTAAAACCTTATCACCGTACCCGTTTGTAATAATTAGCTCCTCAATTCCATTGTCGGCAAAAACAAGAGCCACTCATGAATCATTCATAATGAAAGTTGTCTATTCAATAATTGATCTTGGCTCTCAAATAAGACAAACTTTCTTATTGGACCCATAAGCCGATTTAAGAATCTAGTAACTAGCTTCCCATCAAGCTCGTATGTTAAATAATAAAAGAAATCCTCATCAAATATGACATCGGTGAGCAAAGTCCACTTAGACCTCAAGTTTCGCGCTAAACTAGAGGTTCTCACCGCTTCTAACAAAGGCAACCAATTCAAAATGTTAGTGATCACTTCATCTGGCATGTTGGTAAAACGATCGATCGACATGGTTTTGTTGGAAGTTGGGTTGGTCTTTTGAGTTATGGAAATAAGGATTTATATTCTTGATTTCGATTTGCAGTTTATCGTTTCTGGACAATGTTGTTTTATGTGATTGGTAAAGTTGTTTGTTGGGTGGGTGTATTGGTTCCCGCAAAATTAAATGCAAGCGTATCAGGGAAGAAACGGCTAGTAGCCATACTCACAATTGGTTCCTGGGTTGAAGGTTGGGTCAAAAAGTGAATGGTCTATAATACCCTCGAAGGAAATCGGTTTGTTGTCCCAATCTGGTCAAGGGACGATTCGGCATTTAATGGCCAAGGTTTGGACCTATGGCGATGAAAAGGCCGGGTTTTGTCCCATAACGATGCACCTTTCCAAGTATAGGGACCAACGGTGTATTTTAGTCTTTTTTTTATTAAGACATATAAATGAAGTCATTGAGTTGATTAATGAATTATAACGTATAGTGGGATTATAAATATTTATGTCTTCTTGTCGAGACATGGACATGAAGTCATTGACATGGTCAAAGACTTGTGTTATAAAGCATGCAATTGGCTTGAAAGTTCTATTATAACATTCAGTTTGACTTAGACGGAAAATAGATAAGCAAAAGAGTATAAGTTCATCCTATATATTGTTAGATTGTCTCACAATATCAATCCTTATGAAATAACACTATTTATGGTATGTTCGATTAGGAAAATCAAACTCTATTGGTATCATTTGATTCAAGATGACTTTAACTTCTTTTCCTCCAAAAGCTATCAAGGTTATAAAATTGAGTATGCTTTGAATATACTCAATAAGACTCAAACCTGGAAGGTTAATAAGACTCCATCATGTTATGAATTTTGATGAATCATATTAAGTCATAAAAATAAAGTTCTAAATTTGTTAAACTTCTTATGAATCAGGTTATTAACAAACTAGAGTCAAGAACTGTCAATGTATTTTGTAATGGCCCAAACGAGAACAATTTATTGTTACTTTACGTGCTAAGTATTTGTAGAATGGTCTCTACTTACTAAAAGAAAGTGGTAGAATTTTAAATCTTGAAGAGATACAATTACAAAATGCATAACCTTCCGAAACACACTAGTGAATGTCATCTTTGAGGCTAAACATGTAAATGTTAAACTTTAGAATGATGGAATTCTCGTTCATAGATCCATGATGATACCTCAAACACTTGGTGAAATATTTTATATAAATGCCGGGATTATGAGTCACGGATTATGGTGAACACAGTAATCATAAAGATGCATTACCGAGTCTTGAATTCGGTAAATTGCTCATAATTTGAATGATAAGATGTTGTCCATAAAGATAATCAATTTATGAAAATTTGGTTTATCTTAAACTAAACAATTAGACTATAGAATAAATATGAGTTTCTTCAATGAGAATAAAAACCCAAGTGGTTTGTACATATATTTAATGCATGCCTTGTGTCAAGACTATTAATCATACTCAATTGAATGCGATTGAATATTCTTTTCTATGCATATTAAATATATAAATATGATTAGTTGTCATACTTATTTTCATTGATATGACATATGACATTGGAATATAAAAAACTCTTTCTTGAGTGATTACTTTTGCGAGGACAGTAAGTAATCAAAGGAGTTATATGAATTTATATAATCTTTGGAAGTGTACAAACTACAAGAATCCAAGTATGAATCAATGCATGCATCTAGGAGATGAATCTTATGTTTAAATATTAAATATATTTTTGATTTTAATTAAAAAGATGACTCGAGTATTTCTAAAAGCTAGTGAGAGTATTATGTTTATTTTCTTAAATCATATATGTTGTATAACATATGGGCAGTTTATATTCCATCTAAGCTAGATGTTAATCCTTATATTGAAATGAAACTTCACTTGATAGATTTAGAAAATAAAACATACAACCTTAGAATATATCTTTATTGTTGTAAACATATGCAGTAAATAAGTCTAAGCACAACATGACATTCACTCTAGGGTTAATAATCGCTATTTAGGATGTTCAAACTCGCAACAATGAAAGAAGAAGCCAGTTTTCCTTAATCTAACGTGACAACCAATTAAAACAAGAGACAAGCTGACAATAATCAATAACTAGGTTTCATTGGATCTAAGAAAACACTAATTAATTTAGTTAAGCATGATAGATAAGCAAGAATACAAGCAAACAATCAAACATAGATTAAACATGGTGATAGATTGGATAAACAAACTTATCTTGAAGTAATAAATAGGGTTTAGAACCCTAAGGTACTGCCCAAGTCGGACTAAAAATGAACTATGGTTTGCTCTCCAAAATAATATACACATAATGCAGAAAATTCGAGGTCTATATATAAATTTTACAACTGCGACGACGTCGCCTTTTGCTGGTGACGTCATCTGATCGCCGTCTTTAGGGTTTCGTCTTTGCTAAGTCATCACTGGGACGACGTCAGTATGGAGCTTGTGATGCCGTCTGGGTTGTACTGGACATCGTCTTGAGAAGACCTTGGTCGTTTG
Source organism: Chrysanthemum lavandulifolium (assembly GCA_022545495.1). Classification (NCBI taxonomy): domain Eukaryota; kingdom Viridiplantae; phylum Streptophyta; class Magnoliopsida; order Asterales; family Asteraceae; genus Chrysanthemum; species Chrysanthemum lavandulifolium. The sequence continues at coordinate 231,647,367 of CM040242.1, read as the reverse complement.
GTGTAGAAATATAGAGTGACGACCTTGTGGAAATAGGCGTGACGCCGTCACTTGTTAGGACCAAAAAATGACCTAAGCCGTCGCTTGAGAAAGTTTGGACACCGTTATGAGCGACGACATCGCCATTGAGGTTGGGACGCCGTCCGGGCTTTTGATTTTTGCCTTGTTTTCTTCATTGTTTTGCTCCTTTTCGTCAAAATATGCTTTATTCCAGCATTTTTCTTCCAAATGACCTAAAATGTGAAAAGGAACAATTTTAAGCAGTAATAGATATAAAATATAACGATTTAGGGCTTAAATGACCCCTTAAAACGTAAGTTTTAAATCCTTATCACCAGTGATGTAAACGTGTCTCGCAAAAGACTCGTCTAAGTAGAGTGTACTGATTCGAGAAACTCTTGATAGAAATGAACTATGACAGGTCTAACCTCATTTTCAAGGAGTGTTAACAACTTCAAGTTAGTTATTAGAGCTAGTTGTCACCTAAAAACTGACATTGAATCTCTTTAACTAAGCAACGTAACTGTTCTCGCGAGGAATTGTCTATCAAGAGCCGATCAATTCAGAAAGTGCGAGCTCTACCCTTAATGTGCATATTTAAGTTAAAACAATATAAGAACATGTGTAGGGAGAGTATGTTTGAAAAATCAAAACTCTCAAAGTGTTAGCAAGATATGTTTTATAATCATAAACACTTTGAGAGATTTTCAAGAAAAGTTTTTAATGGCAACATTGAATAGTCATGGAGTTATAAGGTGACTAAAGATAGGAAATACGTCCTATGATCCGCCAGAGCCGGAAGGATCTACCCAAGGACAACACCAATAGTTAGAATTAGAAAGTCCTTAGGTATGATTGAAAAAGGAGTAATGTGAGAAAGGATAAAGAAGAGATTGAAGAATTAAAAAGAAAAGTTATGAAAAAGGGTGAAAAGAAATAGCCCTCCATAATCAACTTAGGGCAGAAACCGGGTTCAATTCATCTGCTACTGGTTGTCACAAAGACGAAACCGGTATTGAAGACAAGACGTCACGGACCTAGTGACGCAATGCACTTCACCTTCTACCCACTTAAGTCCTCTTAAAAGGATTTATTTCATTCTCACGGGAAACCCTGCATAATCTGTGGAAAACTAGAAGGGGGGTTGAAGAGTTTTACCGATTAAAACTTGGTTTTAAACTATTTAGATTAACTTATGTCAATCTATTTGTACGTGTGTGTTGGATGTTGATAGACAAGCGTATAGATGAATAAAAGCTAAGATAGGAGTAAGAAGCACAAAACCACAACACGAGTATTTATAGTGATTCGGCTAAAAGGACACCTTCCTTGCCCTACTCCACTCCCCGAGTCACCTATTCGAGAGTTTGTAATCACTACACAACACCAACTCCTTATGGCGGAGAAGCCTTCACAACGTTACCTACTCTTTATCCTGTACAAGGCTAGATACCGAGTTCTCCCACGAGGTAGAACCAAACCTATCACAACGTTACCTACACTTTATCCGGTACAAGGCTAGATACCGAGTTCCATTACAAAGGAGGAACTACTACCCAACACTACAAAAATCCTATCCCTAAGGAGACACACTCCTTATGATAACATCAACAAGGATATCAATATCCTTTGACCCAATATAAATTTATCTTTTACATCGACACACCATATCGAATGTACACCTTAGGCACCTTTCACTAATGCCTTTGACTCGACTTCTAGGCACCCTTCACTAATGCCTTGTGACTTGACTTCTAGGCACCCTTCACTAATGCCCTTGACACGGACGTTTGGCACCTTTCACTAATGCCTTTGTCTTGACTCCTTTGGCATCCTTCATTAATGCCTTTGACACAGACGTTTGGCACCTTTCACTAATGCCTTTGTCTTGACTCCTTTGGCATTCTTCACTAATGCCCTCGACACTACACTTCTAATGAGAAAGAAGAGAACTCTCAACAAGAAAACCTCAGTAGTCTTGCGAAGAAATAAACGAGATTGTATGGTTGTTGTGTTAGCAAACAATACATTATGTGAGCACAACAAGGGGAAGGATTTCTCTATTTCCCCTAAGACTCTAAAAATTTTCATGTAGGATAAGTGCGAGAGGCTTGTACTCATCTCGTAGATCCAGTGTATAGATAATGTTTGGATCAGAGTAATATGGTCGAGGTTTGCATAACATGCGAGTCAAGTCTTGAGTGGAAGGTATGTGTGAATAGTATGGACTGTATTCTTCACGATAGTTGAAGAGAGAATCAAGAGACTAATCTTTAGTGAAGGCACCATGTCCATGATTTGGAATTCAAAGAATGTGAGCAAATTGCCTAAGGGTTAAAACAAACTTTTGGTTTTTGATCCAAAACCAAAGAGATAGAGATCGATCCTCGTTACGAATGAGTTCAACTTGACGGAAGAATTCCAATACAAACCTTGGACAAATTTTCTCGTTGATTCCGAGAAGGCATTCTAGTCCTATGGTTCGGAAAGAGGTATTGATACCTTCTTCGTATTGTAGAGGAGTGTCGACAATACGTCCTTCATGGAAGTGACGAGTTTCAAGATTATTGAACCCACGGACATGATTGCCAGGTGTGTTGGGTTCAAGAGAGATATTAGGGATGTAGACATAAGTGAGTGAAAAGTCGAACTCATATACATGAGACATGACGTGACCTATGGAGGTAAAAAGAATAAGTTGAGACGTATTAAAACAAAAAGATGATCACCTAACGTTGTTACTAGATATCTATTAATAATGACAATTAACTCACTTAGTATTTAACATTCTAGTGAAATATTTCTTTTAGGAAGAAAACAGTTTTTATATTGTATAAGAAACTGTTTTCCTGAAGGACGGTTCTTACGGTTCCCTTCCATGAGGGATCCGGCTAGTTGAACTACAGGGATCCGTGGATCTGTAGTGACAGAAAAAGGATTTTGACGAAAAATAGATTTTTGCATCTTATAGGTTTATACAAATATATGTATTTTAGCTAATGTTTACTTTAGCATACATTGCCGGTTTCTAGAGTATCTTAGGACCAAAAGTACGAAAGACAAAGAGTAAGAGAAATGACAAACACATTATGAAAAATAAACTAGATAAACTAGAACATTAGTAATATTTCATTTCAATGCTAAGAATGATACAAAGGATTGGGTATATAACACCAATGTAGATTAATAACACAAAGTACATGTCTCCATAAGAAAACTTAATCATGGGGAACACGAGAGCGATGTGTGTCAAGATGATGAGTGCGAAGGCGATGTAAACCATGATGAATATCTTTCTTGGATTCGGTTTGAAATGAGATGAGATAAGAAGGAAGATGAAGTTTGAATGTGAGGTATTTTTTAAAAGTGGAAGATTTGAAAAATGAGGGTTTGGTGGAGTGGACAACGAAGGGGATATTTATGGGGAAGGAGGAATTTTTGAGATTTGTGTTTTGTTTTATTATTAGAAAGATTTGATTTTTGGATTAAGTAAAAAATAAGACACAAATTTATAAACCTAGACTATAGACGGAAGAGTAACACGTATGCAAGAAGAGTTTCCTAACAAAGCTACGTGTAATATATGAGTATGTGAAAGGATAATCATATAAGTTCCTATGTGAGCATACTTATTTTCTAAGCTAATGTTATCTAGCGATAAGTAAAAAATCATACCTCTAATGCACTTATGAGTGTCTTTCTAATGACAAAAGAAATGTCAATAGACAACTCGGTTCCTTCAGTGATTAAGATACCTTCTTGGGAAGGTAATCTTGTTACCAAGCAATTCCTATGGCTTGATAAATATGAGCTTTTAACTAATCAAAATGACAAGGAAGGTTCTGCAATCTAGTAAGGTAATTAAGAAAAAAAAATTGTTGTCATTTAATCAACATCCTACAAAAGTTTTTTAAGACATGGTGTTTATTTTTGTAAAAGACATTCTTTGTAGTTTTCAATTAAACATGGATCATGTTAATACAAATAAACCGTAAAAACGTTTATTAATATTTTGCGATCTCTTTGTGTTTTGTTGATAACATATATAATGTTGTCTTAAGTATAATTATAAGGATACATGTTATTTTTGTAAAGCATTTACATATAATCTTTTAAATACAAAAATGTAGTAACTAAAAAGCATTTGTTGTAATAGTTAATTAGGATGGGTAAAAATCACAACCCATGGATCTTAACCCATACCCAAAGTGACTTGATACAATGTATACTTAGATACATTGAATCTAGATATAACCCATGGACCAACCCATGACCCATAACCAAAAACCCATGGGCAAAGAGGAGCGTTCCACGGATCCCTAACTTTGTGCTAGCCGGATCCCAGTGGAAGGGATCCGTGGGATCCGTGTGAGCAGTGAGGAAATTTGCCTATAAATAGAGAGCCATTTTCGTTCTAACTCACCCTCTTCTTACTAAATCTCTCATACACTCTCATTCTCTTCTAACATATAGATCACTTGATCTAGAGAGTTGTTCTTCTTTTCTTTCTATTTGTGATCCTCATATAGGTCCTTCTCTAAGGCGAGATCACGAGCATTCTACAAGTCATCCAAGCAAGGGTCCTTGATTGATTTGTCACTCATAAGATTTACATGGCGAAGATCTTGTATTTGATATTTCACATATTTGTTGTGTAATAGTTGTGTTGGTTTGGTCCACCGTGCTACGGACTCGGTATCTAGCTTTGTACGGATAAAGTGTAAGCAACGTTGTGAAGGCTTCTCCGCCAAGTGAAGGAGTTTGTTGACATAGTGCTTGAACTCTCGAGTAGGTGACTCGGGGGAGTGGAGTAGGGCAAGGAAGGTGTCCTTGTGGCGAACCACTATAAATCGGTTGTGTCATTTCTATCCCTTATCTTTGTTTATTTGCTTACATTATCATTAGATCTATCGTTCTCAACATCCAAACGATTTCACATAATATCGAATCTAAATTTTGAAATCAACTTAAAATCGGCAAAACTATTCAACCCCTTCTAGTTTTCCACAATTGGCATCAAGAGCTAAGTTTATAAAAGTTTTAAAATAAAGCGTATTTTAAAAACTTTTCGATCACTATGGGTTACGAAAATTATAAGGAAGGGCAATCTATGCAACGAACACCACTACTTGAAACTAATGGTTTTATATATTGGAAAAATAGATTCAAACATATGTGAAGTCTAAAGATATTGATCTTTGGTACATTATTGTTGAAGGTGATTTTGAGGCTACCTCAAAAGATGATAAAGGAAATTTAGTTCACATACCTCATGATAAACTAAATGATGAAATGAAGAAAAGCTTTCTAAAAATAGTGAAGCAAAATGGTTTTATATAATGCTTTACCGAAAAGGAATTGAAAGAATTTCTATGCTTAAAACCTCTAAAGAAATTTGGAATTCTTTAGTTGTAACTCATCAAGGCAATCAACAAGTTAAAAATAATAAAATTGATCTATTTGTTCAACAATATGAACAATTTTCAATATCGGATGAAGAAACTATAGATCATTCATTTGCTAACTTTAATACTATTATTACATCTTTACAAGCACTTGATGAATCCTTTTCTAGCCGTAACCATGTTAGGAGATATCTAAGGAACTTCCATCGAAGTGGAGATCCAAGGTGATGACAATCGAAGAGTCAAAAGATTTGACAATCCTCACCTCGATGAACTCATAGGCAACCTAAAAGTCTACGAGCTTGTCCTTGCTAAAGATTCGAAGCCTCAAAGGTGAAAGAGAAACACAAATCTCTTGCCCTTAAAGCCAAAAAGGTTTCGAGCAATGAGGAGAGCTCATCTTCAAGTAGTGACGACGAAGAGTACGCTATGGCGGTGAGGACTTTAAAAGTTCTTTAGAAGAAAGGGTAGATCGTCAAACAACCGTATGGCGATAAGAAAGGCTTTCGGAAAAACAAAGAGGACGAAAAGCCAAGGATGATCGTACTTGCTTTAAATGTGGGGACCCAAACCACTTTATTAGTAAGTGTCCCAAACGGGATGATCAAAAGGCATTCGTGAGCGACACGTGGGGAATGAGCGACGAGGAGGACGAAGAAATTTGTCTCATGGCAAATGACGAGGTATGTCACGAATACTATAGTAGTTCATCACTGATGACGACTCATTGCATAATGAATATGATAAACTATGCAATATTAGCTTAAAACTAATTAACAAAAACAAGCTTTTAAAGAGTCAAACCAACGTTTAGATAAAGAAGTCATAGAATTAAAAGCAAAACTAAAACATTTGAAAAGGGTAAAATAGCAAGTGGTGAATGTGAACTTTGTGTTCAACTTCAAACACTAGTTGATCATTAGATTCTAAAATTGCTAGAATGAGTACAAACACCTTAGATACAATACTCGATGGTGTTAAAACCGGCAACAACCAAAAGGGTCTAGGTATACAACAACTTGATCCATCAACTAGTGAAAGTAAAGAAACAAATTTTGTTAAAGAATTAGAAAAACCACCACTTGTTGTGGCGGATCCTGGATCCCTAAAAGGAACCGCTAGTGTACAAACCGGGATCCGTGGATGCATTGTGACAACTAGTGGTAATAACATAGCCTCATCATCTAGAACCGAGTTCGTTATCGTAAATAGGAAGAAACCAACTCATGTCACCACTAGACATCCACCTCCAAAATTAATCCTACTTTTGCAAGAAACAAAGCACCATCTTTTCAAAACATAATGCATCTAGAGACCAAATAACGTTTATCCAAGAAGTAACCATCAAATGGGATGGAACCCTAATATGCAAAACGGTTTCTCTTTTCAAAACTTTGCTCCATGGAATGCATACTCATCTTATCCATACATGTCTAACATGAATGGAATGTTTAACACTAATGGACCCATGAATAAATGGGGACCAAACTTTTGAGTTTATTATTGTTTTAGGTGTGCTTAAAGGTCGACCTAGACCCCGATGAATGGGTCAAGGATAGCGGGTGCACGAGGCACATGACCGGCAATAGGGATCTATTCTCCACATATGAATCCGTAAATGGAGGTAATGTGGTGTTTGGAAATAGCAAAAGTAGAATCATCGGTAAAGGGGATTACGTTGATAGAAAAAGTACAAGTGGAGTGTGTACTTTCATGGGATGTTGTTTAACATCATGGTTTTCTAAGAAACAAACGGCTCTAGCAATATCAATAAGCGAAGCCGAGTCGTCTCCGTGCAAAGCATGCCAACAAGCACTATGGATGAAACAAGCGTTAGTAGACTCGACATTCATCTAAGCGACATAGCCATTCTATGTGACAACAAAGGTGCCATCGACTTAAGCAAGAATCCGGTATTGCATTCTCGCACCAAGCATATAGAGATTCGTCATCACTTCTTAGAGACAATGTTCAAAGGGAACATTTCTATTGAGAAAGTAGCATCCGAAGATAACATAGACGACGTCCTCACCAAAACGCGTTGAAGCGGAACAATTCAACCTACTTGTCTTGGTCTTGGTTTAATGGAACACACGTCGTAATTTATTTTGACTCTACAAGGTATGTAAACACTAGCCTTCTTCCTTCCGAGTCTAGGATCTCTATTTCACACAACTCACAAACAATATGGGAATTTTCAAAACCCAAAGATAAGTTTTATATACACATTTTTTTGCTTTCCACTTTTATATACACATTTTCAAAGAAAACCTACTTTCACAATGTTTTCTAAAGGATGATACCTTCCGTATCAATTTCACAAAAGCAATTTCTCACGTTTAGGACAAATCGCTTTTCATTATTAATACAAAGTAAAACCCGTTTTCATTGCATCTCATGTCTTTTGAATGCTAAAGGGACACATAACTAATATGTGTTTTCGGTACATTCATTTAAGCTACAATGAATTAGGAGCATTGACAACACAAGATTACGTACTCATGTACTAAATATGTGTTTTCGGGTTATCTCAATAGGATACTTTTATACTTCTAGTTTAGTTTTATTTCTTTTTAGGGGTCGAGATAACATGAACTCAAATAGTTTGCATATAGGCACACAATAGGCAAAATATTTCCAAAAGAGAATTTTGTCTTGCTCGAAACACGGACCCACGGATCCCGGCCTTCATGCCGGACGGATCCCTCGAGGAAGGATCCGTGGGATCCGTGTATCTGAAGTTGTTTTCAACTTCTATTTTGTCACTTTGGATATAAAATCCACATTTGCTTCATTTTTGGGAGTATGCTATTTAATGCTTGTGTTATCATGATCACATGCCTTGAATTCATATCTAATCATTAGATTTTAATCCACATTTTGGGTCAAGCATTCATTACAATATGTTGGTTTTCTATATATATAACTCCCAAAATGCTTGCATACTCCATCTCCTTCTCACAAACACACTTCATCATGTCATCCAAAAACCCTTTAGGAGAAACATCTAGTACAAACAATCATGATATCCAAACCTTTGTACTTCCATCATCCAAAATACCACAATCAAATGCTAGGATATCCGCACGGATTAGTATCCGATCTTGTTGTTTAGCAAAACCAACCTCAAACGATTCATCCTCAAATAACTCACCATAATATGCTTCCATTATAGCACCACCCTCATCACCAACAAGTACACCAACTTCATCACCACCTAAAATAACTCTTTTGGAACTCCTTAGGACTCCAACAAGATCTACCCAACCTAAAGAAAAAGAAATAGTGTTTTCCACACCCCCCACATCACCAAATACTATTTTTCAAGATCTTGAAACATCACCACCTCTAGCTCCCATCACATTACAAGAACATCTAGGTTCTTTTCCACCACCACGTATAAACATTCTGGATTTTGACCCATATTTTCCTATTTTTCCACCACAACTTCCGCATAACTCAAATCAAAACAACCCGGAAAACTTCCGCACTCCTTACCCACATCCTTTACATTGTGAACATTGCCAATCCACTAGAAATTGCAATAGAAGTTAGGGAAGAAATCGTTTCATACTCAACCTCATCCTTGATCGCATCAATACCATTACTCATCAAAACCTCCATCCATAACCTTATGCAAGCATGGAAGGAATCTCTACTACTATTTTTCACTTTTAATATCTTTTTGTCATTTTCAAGAACAAGTCTTGTTCTTATTTTTACATGCTTGTAAGTGGCTTAACTACCACTACAATTTGTCGTTTTATTACAAGGCCTTGTTTACATACCTTGGCTCCCTATCTTGTTTCTCGACAACCATAAGATCATTTAAGCATGTTACTAACTTTCTTTTGTAGATTTTTTCTTCTCTTGACGCCCAAACTAGGGGAGCTACCGTCGAGGGGAGTAAGAAATCGTGACTACTTTTTCCTCTAGGGTTAACTTTTGTTTTGACAAAAGGGGAGAAGAAGTAAAACTTAGGAGCTTTCAAAACTTACATCTATTCTTAAGTTTTACTCATCATAACATTATATTTTGTCATCAACAAAAGGGAGATTGTTAATACAAATAAACCGTAAAAGCGTTTATTAATATTTTGCGATCTCTTTGTGTTTTGTTGATAACATATATAATGTTGTCTTAAGTATAATTATAAGGATACATGTTATTTTGTAAAGCATTTACATATAATCTTTTAAATACAAAATGTAGTAACTAAAAGCATTTGTTGTAATAGTTAATTAGGATGGGTAAAATCACAACCCATGGATCTTAACCCATACCAAAGAGACTTGATACAATGTATACTTAGATACATTGAATCTAGATATAACCCATGGACCAACCCATGACCCATAACCAAAAACCCATGGGCAAGAGGAGCGTTCCACGGATCCCTAACTTTGTGCTAGCGGATCCCAAGTGGAAGGGATCCGTGGGATCCGTGTGAACAATGAGGAAATTTACCTATAAATGAGAGCCATTTCTTCATTCTAACTCACCCTCTTCTAACTAAATCTCTCATACACTCTCATTCTCTTCTAACATATAGATCACTTGATCTAGAGAGTTGTTCTTCTTTTCTTTCTATTTGTGATCCTCATATAGGTCCTTCTCTAAGGCGAGATCACGAGCATTCTACAAGTCATCCAAGCAAGGGGTCCTTGATTGATTTGTCACTCATAAGATTTACGTAGCGAAGATCTTGTATTTGATATTTCACATATTTGTTGTGTAATAGTTGTGTTGGTTTGGTCCACGTGCTACGGACTCGGTATCTAGCTTTGTCTGGGATAAAGTGTAAGCAACGTTGTGAAGGCTTCTCTGCCAAGTGAAGGAGTTTGTTGACATAGTGCTTGAACTCTCGAGTAGGTGACTCGGGGGTGGAGTAGAGCAAGGAAGGTGTCCTTGTAGCGAACCACTATAAATCGGTTGTGTCATTTCTATCCCTTATCTTTGTTTATTTGCTTACATTATCATTAGATCTATCGTTCTCAACATCCATATGATTTCACATAATATCGAATCTAAAGTTTTGAAATCAACTTAAAATCGGCAAAACTATTCAACCCCTTCTAGTTTTCCACGGATCATCTCAAGTTTTAGAGTACAATATACTCTAAGAAACTTGGTAACTAACTCGATGCCAATTGTGGAAAACTAGAAGGGGGTTGAATAGTTTTACCGATTAAAACAGTTTTAAACTATTTAGATTAACTTATGTCAATCTATTTATGCGTGTGTGTTGGATGTTGATGACAAGCGTATAGATGAATAAAAGCTAAGATAGGGAGTAAGAAGCACAAAACCACAACGCAGTATTTATAGTGGTTCGGCTACAAGGACACCTTCTTGCTTACTTCTCCTCGAGTCACCTACTCGAGTTCGTAATCACTACACAACACCAACTCCTTGTGGCGGAGAAGCCTTCACAACATTTCCTACTCTTTATCCGGTACAAGGCTAGATACCGAGTTCTTCCACGAGGTAGAACCAAAACTATCACAACGTCGCCTACCCTTTATCTGGTACAAGGCTAGATACCGAGTTCTATTACAAAGGAGAAACTACTACCCAACACTACAAAAATCCTATCCCTAAGGAGACCCACTCCTTATGACAACATCAACAAGGATATCAATATCCTTTGACCCAATATAAATTTATCTTGTACATCGACACACCATATCGAATGTACACCTTAGGCACCTTTCACTAATGCCTTTGACTCGACTTCTAGGCACCCTTCACTAATGACACCTTGACACAGACGTTTGGCACCTTTCACTAATGCCTTTGTCTTGACTCCTTTGGCATCCTTCACTAATGCCTTTGACATGGACGTTTGGAACCTTTCACTAATGCCTTTGTCTTGACTCCTTTGGCATCCTTCACTAATGCCCTTGGCACTACACTTCTAATGAAAAAGAAGAGAACTATTAACAAGAGAACCTCAGTAGTCTTGATGATGATGAAGCATGGCAACTCATGGACTTGAGCTTGCTCGACTTCAAGAGGTGGTGATCTCGCCTTTAAGAGGAACCTAGAGAATCACAAAAACAAAACTACATACAAAGATCACTTGGATCTGTGGTTAGAGAGTTTATAACTCAAAGAGAAAATATATGTCAAAGGGGTGAGTTGCAATGAAGAAATGGCTCACTATTTATAGAGGAAAAAGTGCTACTGTTCCACGGATCCCTCACTTGAGGGATCCGTTATTGTATTCCTGGGGATCCGTGGGACGCTCCTCTTTGCCCATGGGTTATGGGTCATGGATCATGGGTCCTAGACTTTGGACCATGGGTATCCAAGTAGATACAATGTATCTACAAGATGCAATGCATCTAGTCCATGGGTCATGGATAATACCCATTGATGACTTATGCATGATGTCATGCAATGGGTTATGGGTTAAGCTCCATGGGTATGGGTCATGGACTTTGGGTTTTACTCAACTACATTCAATGTATTTGGTCAATGGGTCAAATACTTAAACTTCTACCCATTTATATTACCCATTATAATACATACTAGTTATGTATATATCTACCCAATATGTAAACACTAGTTGTTGTACATATGTAATACTAAATCATAAAACCACTTTTACTTGTTTAGTTGTTTTATGTGAAAATATAAGTGTGTTAGTAAACCATTAGCTCAAACCATTTACGTATTTTATTTGTTTCGTTAAAATGATTTTACGTTTGTTATCGACAAAACATTAGAAGATCGTAAAATATAAATAAACGTTTTTACGGTTTATTTGTATTAACAATCTCCCCCTTTTTGTTGATGACAAAACATAAAATTATTTTAAGGAAAAACTAAAATTCGTATAAGTTTGAATTGGAGTTTTTTTTTACTCTCTTCTCCCCCTTTTTGTCGAAACAAAAAGAGCGTCGAAAAGAAACTAACACCTTGTTTTAAGAAAAACATGTAAAAATAAGGAAAATAAAAGTATAGAGAACAAGTGACGGAAAGTGTTCTCGTCTCAGCTCCCCCTTGATGAGTCCATCCCTTTGTGAGGGTGTCAAGTAAGAAGAAATGGTTTCGTCTTTGTGACGATTATGCTCCCCCTTGATTATTGCAACTTTGCAAAGGGACGTCATGTAACGTAATCCTAATGAGAATTATATTGCAAATGATTTTGCAATGTATTGCTTTGACACAAAGCTCCCCTAGCTTTATGGTGTGAAAGTCTTCATGTGTATATTGAAAATCTACAAAACAAAGGTTAGAAAACGAGTATCTAATGGATAATTTCCTGCAAATATGACTCAAGTTAGTAGTAAACAAGTAGGCAAAATAGAGGGATACGTCTGACTGTAAACAAAATACAACAAAGGTGATGTAGCAAATGATGTTAACATCAAAGTGAGATATGTATTAAAGAAACAAGCATATACTCAGAACAATATGGCAAATAGCATATAATTTCATTTAATAAAAACTAGAGATATGATGTACATGACTCTAAAGACTAAGAAAATGAATAATACATGACTTTAGATTTCCAGACTATTTAAGTTGAGCTTGATACTAAGACACCACTTGAATCCTTTAGCTCAAGTTTGTTTAGGTTTGATCTCGTCGAAACGTTCGAAGAGGTGATAAAACATGAAACGTTGATCTTCACGTACTTCATGTATCAAACTTTCAACATGTTGACAATGATAACAATCTTTGTCATGGCTCGGTAGTGGTGGTGGTAGAAAGGAAATGACTTGATGTGAAGGATCAAGTGAAGAGGGTTGAGGAGCCTCAAAAGAAAAAGGGATTGGAGGAGACCCATTCGAAGATGGCTCATCTAAGAATGATGGTGGCGGTAGAGAGGTGTCAACTTCCATGTGGTCGGGTGGTTGACTTTGATGATTTCTCATAATCCAAAAGGGATTATTTGAGGGTGACGGAGAAAAAGAAGTCAGAGCTAGTGTTGACTCAACACCTTGATTTTGTTCTGCTATTCCTCCTAAAGAAGAGAATGTTGGAGGTGGTGGAGGATGGGACGGCCTAGGAGGCAAGTCCTCTAGATTTTAAAGGTGTGGTGGTGAATGATATGGCTCTAGGCACTAAGGGTGATGGTTTAGTGGAAATAGGGTTGTTTGGTTTAGGAGGTATGGTGGTGTTTGGCATTGGTAGTTTTGTGGGAACAATCCTTTTGGGGATTGGTTTGATAGGTGGAGGGGAGATCCTACCATTTGTGGATTTAACGGGAGATGATTCGGTTGAAGAAATTTTGTGAACAACACGAGCAAGTTTCTTGGGTGGTCCTTTGGTGGATGAGTTACAACTAGGAGCTTTCCTCATGATGAGATGATTAATAGAGGTTTTTGAAAGTTTCTAAGTGCTGAGAATGAGGATGTAGATGATGACTTTAGGAGTCTTAACAAGATGGTTTGTAAAAGAAAAGATTTGGCAAGTGCATTCAAGAGTTGAGCCACTAGGATCCTTTGGAATGTGATGATTAGCATGCACAAGAGTCAACTTTAGATTTCACTAATCTAGGACCTTAATTAAGATAAGATGGAGTGTTCAAGTTAGCAAGAGTAGCTTGAAATGATTGTTTTAGCTAGGGTTTGAGATGAATCTGTCACCCGGATCCCACGGTTCCCTCCAATGAGGGATCCGTCTAGGCTAATCCTAGGGATCCGACTCTCAACAACTAGGAAAGGAGAAAAAGATGTTTAGTAAGGTCTAAAACCTATACCTCTTGAGTGTTTCAGTCTTCCTAAGTGTCTTAAATGAAAGGGTACTTAAATGATCAAAGGCAATGAGTGATGTAGCTAATGATTGCCTTTTATGGAAGAAAAATGGTACTATTATGAGTACCAATGAATGACCAAAGATGACACTAGAAATAATTGAGAGTGTCATATGGAGCTAAATGATCCTAAAGACCATTTAGTGACTTAAGATAATTTTGAAAAATACCTTAGAGGTTATAAGAAATGAAAAACTAGCATTTGATCCATTTTGAGGTAGGGATGACTAAGGACAATTTGCTAGAATTGAGAGATTAATAAAACTTGATGTGTTGATATAAGCGGAAGAATGATGAGTTTTGATAAATCGATAAATCGAAAAGCACTTTGAGTGTGATCCTTAATGAGTTATGGGTGAGTGTGAAGCTTACAAGCTTGAGAAGGACTTAACAGATCCTAAGGAATTATGTTCAGGTAGTGTGAAGTAGTCTAAGAACATGGTTTCAAGTGTAACGGACTGCAACTGCATTTCTGTTTTCCCGGATCCTACGGTTCCCTAAGTGGAGGGATCCGTCCAGTGCAAGGTGAGGGATCCGTGTCATGCAAAACAGTACCTTCACAAAAGGTATGCAAAAGTTGCACAAGGCATCATATTACAAAGCTAGTGTTTTCTAAGAAGTTTGAACAATAGTATAGTCGAGACATCAAATGTTAAATGTTTTATTTCATGAGAGAAATTACATTACAATGATAAAACATGAATACTAAGGATTGACCTTATTTTGAAAAGAAACTAAATTTCTTGAGCGTTTTCGCTAGATGGATCGTCAAATAGTTGATGAGTATTTGCCGATTCAGGAATAAAGAAGGACTTCATGAGAGATGTGTTTAGAGGTTCCATCATCTTATTCACAAGTACGTACAACGGACTTTAAAATTGAGGGTGGAAGTACATGATGTGATGATAAAGGCGTGTCAAGAACATTCCATAAGGGATTAGTTTGTTCTTGTTGCCTTGAAGATTTACAATTCGCCTTGCAAAGAAATAAGCGAGATTATATGGTTGTTGTGTTAGCAAACAATACATTATGTGAGCACAACAAGCGGGAAGGATTTCTCGATTTCTCCTAAGACTCCAAACATTTTCACGTAGGATGAGTGCGAGAGACTTGTACTCATCTCGTATATCCCGTGTATAGATAATGTTTAGATCAGAGTAATAGGGTCGAGATTTGCATAACATGCGAGTCAAGTCTTGAGGGGAAGGTTTGTGTGAACAATATGGGCTATTTTCTTCACGATAGTTGAAGAGAGAATCAAGAGACCAATCTTCAGTTAAGGCACATTGTCCATGATTTGGAATTCGGAGAATGTGAGCAAATTGCCCAAGGGTTAAAACAAATTTTTGGTTTTTGATCCAAAACCAAATCGATCCTCGTTACGAACGAGTTCAACTTGACGGAAGAATTCCAATACAAACCTTGGAAAAATTTTCTGGTTGATTCCGAGAAGGCATTCTAGTCCTATGGTTCGGAAATAGGTATTGATACCTTCTTCGTATTGTAGAGGAGTGTCGACAATACGTCCTTCATGGAAGTGACGAGTTTCGAGATTATTGAACCCACAGACATGATTGCTAGGTGTGTTGGGCTCAAGAGAGATGTTAGGGATGTAGACATAAGTGAGTGAAATGTCGAACTCATACTCATGAGACATGACGTGACCTATGGAAGGAAAAAAGAATAAGATGAGACGTATTAAAACAAAAAGATGATCACCTAACGTTTTTACTAGATATCTAATAACAATGACAATTAACTCACTTAGTATTTAACATTCTAGTACAATATTTCTTTTAAGAAAGCGGTTTTATATTGTATAAGAAACTGTTTTCGGAAGAACGGTTCTCACGGTTCCCTTCCATGAGGATCCAGCTAGTTGAACTTCTGAGGATCCGTGGATCTGTAGTGACAGAAAATGGATTTTGACGAAAAATAGATTTTTGCATCTTATAGGTTTATACAAATATATGTATTTTAGCCAATGTTTACTTTAGCATGCATTGTCGGTTTCTAGAGTATCTTAGGACTAAAAGTACGAAAGACAAAGAGTAAAAGAAATGACGAACACATTATGAAAAATAAACTAGATAAACTAGAACATTAGTAATATTTTATTTCAATGCTAAGAATGATACAAAGGATTGGGTATATAACACCAATGTAGATTAATAACATAAAGTACATGTCTCCATAAGAAAACTTAATCATGGGGAACACGAGAACGATGAGTGTCAAGATGATGAGTGCGAAGGCGATGTAAACCATGATGAAGATCTTTCTTGGATTCGGTTTGGAATGAGATGAGATGAGAAGGACGATGAAGTTTGAATGAGAGGTAATTTTTAAAAGTGAAAGATTTGAAAAATGAGGGTTTGGTGGAGTGGACTGGAGGGGATATTTATGGGAAAGGAGGAATTTTTGAGATTTGTGTTTTGTTTTATTATTAGAAAGATTTGATATTTGGATTAAGTAAAAAATAAGACACAAATTTATAAACCTAGACTATAGACGGAAGAGTAATACTTATGCAAGAAGAGTTTCCTAACGAAGCTACGTGTAATATATGAGTATGTGAAAGGATAATCATATAAGTTCCTATGTGAGCATACTTATTTTCTAAGCTAATGTTATCTAGCGAAAAGTAGAAAATCATACCTCTAATGCACTTATGAGTGTCTTTTTAATGACAAAAAGAAATGTCAATAGACAACTCTGGTTCCTTCGTGATTAAGATACCTTCTTGGGGAAGGTAATCTTGTTACCAAGCAATTCCTATGGCTTGATAAATATGAGCTTTTAACTAATCAAAATGACAAGGAAGGTTACTGCAATCTAGTAAGGTAAATAAGAAAAAAAAATTGTTGTCATTTAATCAACATCCTACAAAAGTGTTTTTAATACATGGTGTTTATTTTTGTAAAAGACCTACTTCGTAGTTTTCAATTAAACAAGGATCGTATCAAGTTTTTAGAGTAAAATATACTCTAAGAAACTTGGTAACGAAGCTCTGATGCCAATAGTGAAAAACTAGAAGGGGGGGGGGGTTGAATAGTTTTACCGATTAAAACTTGGTTTTAAACTATTTAGATTAACTTATGTCAATCTATTTGTACGTGTGTGTTGGATGTTGATAGACAAGCGTATAGATGAATAAAAGCTAAGATAGGGAGTAATAAGCATAAAACCACAACGCGAGTATTTATAGTGGTTCAGCTACAAGGACACCTTCCTTGCCCTACTCCACTCCCCGAGTCACCTACTCGAGAGTTCGTAATCACTACACAACACCAACACCTTGTGGCGGAGAAGCCTTCACAACGTTGCCTACTCTTTATCTGGTACAAGGCTAGATACCAAGTTCTTCCACGAGGTAGAACCAAACCTATCACAACTTCACCTACCCTTTATCTGGTACAAGGCTAGATACCGAGTTCCATTACAAAGGAGGAACTACTACCCAACACTACAAAAATCCTATCCCTAAGGAGACCCACTCCTTATGACAACATCAACAAGGATATCAATATCCTTTGACCCAATATAAATTTATCTTGTACATCGACACACCATATCGAATGTACACCTTAGTCACCTTTCACTAATGCCTTTGACTCGACTTCTAGGCACCCTTCACTAATGACTTGTGACTTGACTTCTAGGAACCCTTCACTAATGCCCTTGACACGGACGTTTGGCACCTTTCACTAATTCCTTTGTCTTGACTCCTTTGGCATCCTTCACTAATGCCTTTGAAACAGACGTTTGACACCTTTCACTAATGCCTTTGTCTTGACTCCTTTGCATCCTTCACTAATGCCCTTGACACTACACTTCTAATGAGAAAGAAGAGAACTATCAACAAGAGAACCTCAGTAGTCTTGATGATGACGAAGCATGGCAACTCATGGAATTGAGCTTGCTCGACTTCAAGAGGTGGTGATCTCGCCTTTAAGAGGAACCTAGAGAATCACAAAAACATAAATACATACAAAGATCACTTGGATATGTGGTTAGAGAGTTTATAACTCAAAGAGAAAATATATGTGAAAGGGGTGAGTTGCAATGAAGAAATGGCTCACTATTTATAGAGGAAAAAGTGCTACTATTCCATGAATCCCACGGATCCCTCACTTGAGGGATCCGTTAGTGTATTCCTGGGGATCCGGGACGCTCCTCTTTTCCCATGGGTTTTGGGTCATGGCTCATGAGTTATGGGTCATGGGTCCTAGAATTTAGACCATGGGTATCAAAGTAGATACAATGTATCTACAAGATGCAATGCATCTAGTCCATGGGTCATGGGTTAAAACCATAGGTCATGGATAATACCCATTTATGACTTATGCATGATGTCATGCAATGGGTTATGGGTTAAGCTCTGTTGGAATCACTCCTAGACTAGATTACAAGTGTTTGTAATTAATATGTAATAGTTAGCTTAAATAGGCTTTTATGTTAGTATTAAAGGCAAGGCTTATGTAGAAAGCCCATAAGCCTTGGCCCATATCTAATAAGGAAAGGAATGGACTAGGAGTGTTGCCCTAGCTCCCTCTCCTATAAATAGCCTTGTAAACCTTCCTTAGAAGGTTGGTTGTTCACTTTTCTATTTCACTCTAAGCATAAACCTTTCTTATTTATTCATGTGTTTTGGTTTTGTGTTCAACCAATCCTTTCTCTTCTTTATTTCTTCATATTGATGCTTGTGTTACATAATTGGGAACCTAACAGTGGTATCATTCGCCAAATAGTTGGGTGAAAGGTTTTTGTGGAAAACTAGAAGGGGGGGTTGAATAGTTTTACCAATTTAAAACTTCCTTTTAAATATTTAGATCGACTTATGTCAATCTATTTGATTGTTTATGTTGGACGTTGATAGATAGATGTATAAACATATAATGAAAGATAAAGAGTAAGCACATCACCACGACACAAGTTATTTATAGTGGTTCGGCTACAAGGACACCTTCCTTGCTCTACTCCACTCCCCGAGTCATCTACTCGAGAGTTCGTAAGCACTACACCAACTCTTTATGGCGGAGAAGCCTTCACAACGTCGCTTAACCTTTTTCCGGTACAAAGCTAAATACCGAGTTCTTTCACACCAAGGCGAACCACACCTAACACAACGTCGCCTACCCTTTATACGGTGCTAGGCTAACCACCGAGTTCTTTCACACCTTAGGAGAACTAATCCTATCACAACGTCGCCTACCCTTTATTAGGTACTAGGCTAAGCACCTAGTTCCATTATGGAGGAACTACTACCCTTCACGACACAACACCTATTATCAAGGAGATCTACTCCTTGTTACAACACCATCAAGGATATCACCATCCTTGTGAATAAATAAACACTTATATGTATAATGATGCACCTCATCGATTATACGACCTAAGCATTCTTCCCAAATGCTACTTGATTTGATTCTTCGGCATCCTTCACTAATGCCTTTGACACAACGCTTGGCATCCTTCACTAATACCTTCGTCTTGACACCTTAAGCATTCTTCACTAATGCTTTTGACACAACGCTTGGCATCCTTCACAAATACCTTCGTCTTGACACCTTAAGCATTCTTCACTAATGCTTTTACGCGGATGATCAGCATCTTTCACTAATGCTTTCATCTTGACACTTTCGGCATTCTTCACTAATACCTTCAACCCAACATCTATGGAGAAAGGAAGAATTATCAACAAGAGAACCTTCGTTGTCTTGATGACGAAGCATGGCAACTCATGGACTTGAGCTTGAACGTCTTCAAGATGTGGTGATCTTTCCTCTAATAGGAATCTACAAGATCACACAAAACAAAAGAGAAAAGCTACATAGATCTCTTGGATCCGAGGTTAGAGGTTAGAATACTTGGGGAAAGTATGTGTGTAAAGGGATGAATAGAAAGGAAGAAATGGCTCTCATTTATAGAAATTCACTATTGTATCCCGGATCCTGGATCCCTTCCACTGGGATCCGGCTAGCACAAAGCCGGGGATCCGTGGTCCGCTCCTCTTTGCCCATGGGTATTTTGGGTTATGGGTCATGGGTCATGGGTTATGGGTTGATCCATGATTTTCAATCTAGATACAATGTACCTTAAGGATACATTGAACTTGTGTAAGTGGTATATATAAAACCATGGGTTATGGGTCAAAAACCATTTGCTAGTTTTTATCTTTTTAGTATATACTTACTTTTACCCATTTTAGTATATACTTGTTTTTACCCATTTTAGTGTACTTAATATAAGTATGTATTAACCCAATATGTAAACACTAGTTGTTGTTGTGACAACCCGTACTTTCAGGTCATTTCTTGACACAATTTATGCCTCATTATTTCAATATTTATTGTAAACTTGGTTTACTTGTTCCAAATTCGCGTAACCTTTATGGTTTAGCGGCGAATTCACGATCATAACATCACGTACATTTCATATGGACTAAGATTGGTCTACATTTCATTGACATCATTTGCATCATGATAATTCATTCATGACATTTTATTTCATATTCATCGCGTAATTTTTATATTCAATAAATGTTATCGCGTGAGTTATTATTTTTAATATTTAACCCGTTACTTTCAAAAATGATCCCGATGTATTTTTTTAAACTTACATTTAGTTCATAAAACTATATTTTAGTTTTCCTAGTATTTCAAATTTATTTGGTACATAAATCGTTAAAGTTTAATTATTACGTCGTTTTCTTAAAACTATCGATAATTATTTTATCACTCGAATTTCACAAAGAATGTATTTTACAATTTTATTATCTTATTACATCCTACTTTGGTCTATTAAAATCTCTTTTACCTAAAAACCACCATTTATCTTACAAGTCACATTCTCCTACACATCTACTTATACTTTCTTACAAATTACACAACTAAATATATATACATTAGATTTAAAAAAAAAAATAAAAAAAATAATAATTGAGGGACACAATCCCCCCCAAAACCGGTCCAAGGGGGGGGATGTATCCTTGATTGGTAGATATTTTTTTTGTATACATTTATACACTACTTAAAAGTCAAGCTTCATTCATTTTCATTTCATTCATCCTCATAATACACCTAGTTAGATAAAAACCTTTTCTTTCTCTCCTTTGTTCTTCCAAAAACCGGCCATACAAGGAGATTTCAAGGGATCAAAATATTTTCTCAAGTTCAAGTGTTATAATCAATCTAGTTTATACTCTTTTATGGTTTTGAAATAAAAACCAAGAGTGTTTAGGATTAACCTTGGTTCTTTGCACCTCATCATTTTCACTTGTAAGCAAGTTTCTTCCATTTTCATGTTTCCTTTTCATTTTCATATGTATCTTTTCATTTTGGAGCTAGTATGCATGATATGTGATTTATACCATTTTCATGATTTTAAGTGATATATATATTTATGGTCATCCTATAATTATCCCCATGGTATTCTTTGGTCTTGATGGTGATTAGGAACCCATGACACCCTAAGAAGGTGTATGGTAGGATTAGATTAGCTTTGGAGTTGATTTGAAGGGATTAGAATAGGTTTTGTCCGAGAAAAACTATTTTCGATAACTATAAAATAGGTTCTGTCCTTAATTCGATTTTCTGGAAAACCGACAGTTGGTACGAAACTTTGGCCTTGATATTTAGAAAATATACTTTAAAACGAATCCGTGGCGGCTTGAGCGGAATAAAACGGACTTATAACGAAGCCGTGGTGAATTTTTAAAGTTTGGCGACGAAATAAATACTTTTCGAAATTTCAGCAACATATTTTAGTTTGTTCGGGTCAAAAGCGAGCCTTAAGCTTCACAAATTATTTCGACTTATCAAAATATATTAGTTTACTTGATACGAAGCTAAGGACATATTATACGTGAAAGCGGTTTGAAACGACAAATATATGCACGTTTTCATAAAGTTGCCGTAACTATTATTTTCGAAAAACTATATTATTTTTACGATACAAGTGTTACATTAGTCATAATTCACCATGTTTCTGTTGTTTTAACAAGGTTGTGAAACTTTTGGAGCAATTGTCTTCTAATAAAATCAAGTTCACCGCCATATTTTTCAAAGCGTCAAGTTGTTTGTAAAGCGGAGTTATAGTAAATTATTCTACGGATGTTCAAACTTGGCGAAACTCATTTTCTGCACTACAATTAGCCAAAATCACTATCTTTAATCCTTGATATCTTTATGATCGAGACCTTTTGGACGAAAACTCTGAACTGAAACTTCTAGATATCGATACAAACTTTCCAAAACCGTCGAGTTCGTTCTCTAACGATCGGCGTACACCATTTTACGACTAGTTTTCCAAAGCCATTTTGTTACTTTTATAAAAATTCCGGCGACATTGTTTTGCGACGAAAAGTGAAAATTTCATCATAAATCATTATAAAACCATTGTAGGATGACATTTTGGCGTAAATACTTGAAAAGTGATTTTTGATGGTCAAGGCGTCAAAGAGTATTTTTCGACGATAAGTATTATTTTCAAAACTCACAAATGGTATAAATAACATACGAAATGCATGCATAACATTACATTGCAACTCATGACGTATCATATCCTTCACAATAGGTCAAGATTAACGTATCACATTACATCTCGGTGTACTCACTTTTGTCTTCGCATCATTCCACCAAGTGAGTTCCATAGCCCCTACTTTTACTTGTTTTCATAACTGTTTTGGGGGAGATACATGCTCAACTATTTTTTTTATAACTATCATGATTATTTGAAACTACATGCTTAACTGAACTTAATGTTTAGTCATATCCTATATCATAAATCATTGTCTTTGAATGTCTTGGGATTATCATTGGGTGAATGTCTTGGGATTATCATTGGGTTTGAATGTCTTGGGATTATCATTGAATTTGAATGTCTTGGGATTTTCATTGAACCGAATGTCTTGGTATAATTATGTCAAGTAAACATTGATACATTAAGTCATGCACTATTATGTGAATTCATTTGACATCATGCGCTTGAACATAAACTATATACATTTTGGCAATGGGTTGTGAACACACAGGTTGCAAGTTTTGTATGGGCGAACTTGGGCCGAGTGGATTCTGATGCCTTTGTTGCATAAACGATTTTGAAAGGCTTTACATTTCAATTCAAACTCTATGAACTCACTCAACCTTTGTGTTGACACTTTTAGCATGTTTTTATCTCGGTATCTAAGGCATTCACTTCATGGCATGCATTTGGACTTCATGGAGTCGTGATGACGACGCGTCTCACTTGTGTTTTATGTACTTTAAAACATCGTTTGAATTGTAACAAACTTATTTCCGCACAAGTTGATTTTCATTTGGGACCTACTTTGTAAACTCTGATTGTTTTCATTAAATCAAACGATGTATTTTCCAAACGACACTTTAGGTCGTTCAATATATCTATGCGTGATGCTATGACGATCAATCCCGAAATTCCATTCATTGCAAAATGCAGATTAATTTGGGGTGTGATGATTGGTATCGAGCTTGGTTATAGAGAACTAGGTTGCATCATTGACCTAGACTATAACTACATCATCATAGCATCTCATCATTTCATCATAAGTGCATGTTCACTTTACATGCGGTTTTTACGTACATTTTTCGAGTTATTTACTTTCATTTCATATCGATTGTCACATGGATGCCTTTAAATGCCCATTTCATTATTCCTTCTTCATACTCTAATGTGGAGAATTCCTTGTCAGTCCCTATCACAATTTTCACATCAATCGACTCATCACCGATAACGTCGAATGCCGAGATGAACCTTTAAGTAGGGAGAAGTCACTCTCACTCCTTTGTTTCACCACTAACATGTCGAGTTACACTTTATTCACACACTAAGTCACTAAACCACCATACATTTGAAGCACTTACAACACATCATAACCCATCTTTTTGGAACCCGTCGATCATTTTGAAAGATAGCCTCAAACTTATCATTCTTATCACATTTCTTTGGAGCGTTTATTATTAACATCGGATTTTGCTACGTCTCACATTTCCTCTTGTTTTGAAGAAGATATGGCACCGAAGAAAGCAACAGTTGAAATGACCCAAGCAGCAATTCGAGGTTAGTGAATGATAGCATTGCTAATGCTCTAAGAGTCGAAAGAGAAACGATGGTCGCTGCTGCTTTCTTGAGGCCATGAGCTGCTGGGAAGCCGCTAGACTAGCTACTTGCTCTCTGGAAATGTCGGAGGATCCGGGGTTAAGAAATGTTCGTACAAAGATTTCAAAAGTGGCGAACCCACCAAGTTTCGAGGTACCGAGGAGCTACAGACCATGGTGCGATGGTTTGAAAAGTTGGAATCCGTGTTTTTGCTTTGTAATTGCCGGATGATAGTAAGGTCAAATATGCTACAAGTACATTACTCGATGGAGCATTGTCGTGGTGGAATTCATATGCTCAACCGATTGGAATGGAGAATGCTTTCAAGCTTACTTGGGAGCAATTTAAGGGTTTGGTGACTAAGAAGTTTTGTCCTCGTCGGAAGTCAAAAGTTGGAGACCGAGTTCTATGAACTAGTAACTATTGGGTGCGATATTGACACTTACATTCGGAGATTCCAAGAATTGGCGCGTTATGCCCGTCCATGGTTTCGATAATGAGAAGTTGCTAGAGGCTTTCATTGGGGACTTCAGAGGTGATTCAAGGAGATGTGACTTCGTTTGATCCACAAACAATCGAGGAAGCTATTAGGGTGACTCAAAGCTCATGGCACGGTAGTGAAGAGAGGTAAGTACACTAACACCAACCAAAACAACAACAACCCCAACAACCGCACCAACTACCACAATAACCAAAACAACAACAACAACGACGATAACCAACTCAACAACAACAAAAGGAAATGGGAAAGCGACCAAGGAGATTATAACAACAACAACCAAAACCGCAACACTAACCATCATCAACAACGAAAAGAGGCAAGAAACGCAATGGTATATGTTGTCGCACCAATAGAAGGCGAGGTTATCTTGGAACCTACCCACTATGTAATCGATGTAAGTATCATCACACGGGACTTTGTCCTGTTAAGTGCTACAAGTGTCAAAACTAGGACACCATGCCGGGAATTGTAGAGGCAAGACCATAGTTACGTGCTTGGATGTGGGGAGCAAGGACACTATCGAAGTCAATGTCCTCAAAACCAAGGTCAACAAGTCGAAGGTGCTCATGGGAATGTATATATGTTAGAAGGAGGAGGAGGAGCTCGTCAAGGTATCAACGACGGAAGGCGAAGAAGTTCGAAACTAACGGTCTTATTTCTCCTTATGTACTATGTCGTACCAAGTTTATGTCTAATCATCGTATCCGAAACTTTATAACTTAAAGATGTACTAATTTTGCTAAACCACTCGTTGTAAAATATTCTCATCTATCGTACTTTATCTTCTTTCCAATTTGTTATCATTTACGAGGATTTTAATTCTTTTTACTTTAACTATTATTTTAACGACACTTCTCCACGTCTTCTCTCCTCAAAGTTCATCACAATTTTAACATCAGTTGACTCAACACCAAACAATATATGAGTCGATTAGTCCAAGCATTGCATAGTTACTCCTAAATTATACATAGCCTGATCACCTATGTCTAATTCAGGAAGAATCATGCAATGAAGGGAGTAGTAGGCTTATATGTGTAAGCAATTCATTAATCGAGCCAAATTTCAAAGTCCTCCTTCAAACCAATTTAGCCTAATCTCATGACGGTTCTTGTTTGATGAGTTGTGAGATTAAGTGAAAATTGGTTGGTAAAAATCTTTGAGGGTTTTGCTCGGGAATGGAAAGTTTGCCACATCAAACCCTAAACCCGATAGACTAACACGAACTGAATTCAGGGAGTGAATTCCTTTTTGGATGGGCGAATGTGACAAACCGTACTTTCAGGTCATTTCTTGACACAATTTATGCCTCATTATTTCAATATTTATTGTAAACTTGGTTTATTTGTTCCAAATTCGCGTAACCTTTATGGTTTAGCGGCGAATTCACGATCATAACATCACGTACATTTCATATGGACTAAGATTGGTCTACATTTCATTGACATCATTTGCATCATGATAATTCATTCATGACATTTTATTTCATATTCATCGCGTAATTTTTATATTCAATAAATGTTATCGCGTGAGTTATTATTTTAATATTTAACCGTTACTTTCAAAAATGATCCCGATGTATTTTTTAAACTTACATTTAGTTCATAAAACTATATTTTTAGTTTTCCTAGTATTTCAAATTTATTTGGTACATAAATCGTTAAAGTTTAATTATTACGTGCGTTTTCTTAAAAACTATACGATAATTATTTTATCACTCGAATTTCACAAAGAATGTATTTTACAATTTTATTATCTTATTACATCCTACTTTGGTCTATTAAAATCTCTTTACCTAAAACCACCATTTATCTTACAAGTCACATTCTCCTACACATCTACTTATACTTTCTTACAAATTACACAACTAAATATATATACATTAGATTTAAAAAAAAAAAATAATAATAATTGAGGACACAATCCCCAAAACCGGTCCAAGGGGGATGTATCCTTGATTAGTAGATATTTTTTGTATACATTATACACTACTTAAAAGTCAAGCTTCATTCATTTTCATTTCATTCATCCTCATAATACACCTAGTTAGATAAAAACCTTTTCTTTCTCTCCTTTGTTCTTCCAAAAACCGGCCATACAAGGAGATTTCAAGGGATCAAAATATTTTCTCAAGTTCAAGTGTTATAATCAATCTAGTTTATACTCTTTTTATGGTTTTGAAATAAAAACCAAGAGTGTTTAGGATTAACCTTGGTTCTTTGCACCTCATCATTTTCACTTGTAAGCAAGTTTCTTCCATTTTCATGTTTCCTTTTCATTTTCATATGTATCTTTTCATTTTTGGAGCTAGTATGCATGATATGTGATTTATACCATTTTTCATGATTTTAAGAAGTGATATATATATTTATGGTCATCCTATAATTATCCCCATGGTATTCTTTGGTCTTGATGGTGATTAGGAACCCATGACACCCTAAGAAGGTGTATGGTAGGATTAGATTAGCTTTGGAGTTGATTTGAAGGGATTAGAATAGGTTTTGTCCGAGAAAAACTATTTTCGATAACTATAAAATAGGTTCTGTCCTTAATTCGATTTTCTGGAAAAACCGACAGTTGGTACGAAACTTTGGCCTTGATATTTAGAAAATATACTTTAAAACGAATCCGTGGCAGCTTGAGCGGAATAAAGCGGACTTATAACGAAGCCGTGGTGAATTTTTAAAGTTTGGCGAAATAAATACTTTTCAGAAATTTCAGCAACATATTTTTAGTTTGTTCGGGTCAAAACGAGCCTTAAGCTTCACAAATTATTTCGACTTATCAAAATATATTAGTTTACTTGATACGAAGCTAAGGACATATTATACGTAGAAAGCGGTTTGAAGCGACAAATATATGCACGTTTTCATAAAGTTGCCGTAACTATTATTTTCGAAAACTATATTATTTTTACGATACAAGTGTTACATTAGGCGTATGTACGACCATGTTTCGGTTGTTTTTAACAAGGTTGTGAAACTTTTGGAGCAATTGTCTTCTAATAAAATCAAGTTCACCGGCCATATTTTTCAAAACGTCAAGCTGTTTGTAAAGCGGAGTTATAGTAAATTATTTACGGATGTTCAAACTTGGCGAAACTCATTTTCTGCACTACAATTAGCCAAAATCACTATCTTTAATCCTTGATATCTTTATGATCGAGACCTTTTGGACGAAAACTCCTGAACTGAAACTTCTAGATATCGATACAAACTTTCCAAAACCGTCGAGTTCGTTCTCTAACGATCGACGTACACCATTTTACGACTAGTTTTCCAAAGCCATTTTTGTTACTTTTATAAAAATTCCGACGACATTGTTTTGCGACGAAAAGTGAAAATTTCATCATAAATCATTATAAAACCATTGTAGGATGACATTTTGACGTAAATACTTGAAAAGTGATTTTTGATGGTCAAGACGTCAAAAGAGTATTTTTTCGACGATAAGTATTATTTTCAAAACTCACAAATGGTATAAATAACATACGAAATGCATGCATAACATTACATTGCAACTCATGACGTATCATATCCTTCACAATAGGTCAAGATTAACGTATCACATTACATCTCGGTGTACTCACTTTTGTCTTCGCATCATTCCACCAAGTGAGTTCCATAGCCCCTACTTTTACTTGTTTTCATAAGCTGTTTTGGGGAGATACATGCTCGACTATTTTTTATAACTATCATGATTATTTGAAACTACATGCTTAATCGAACTTAATGTTTAGTCATATCCTATATCATAAATCATTGTCTTTGAATGTCTTGGGATTATCATTGGTGAATGTCTTGGGATTATCATTGGGTGAATGTCTTGGGATTATCATTGGGTTTGAATGTCTTGGGATTTTCATTGAACCGAATGTCTTGGTATAATTATGTCAAGTAAACATTGATACATTAAGTCATGCACTATTATGTGAATTCATTTGACATCATGCGCTTGAACATAAACTATATACATTTTGGCAATGGGTTGTGAACACAGGTTGCAAGTTTTGTATGGGCGAACTTGGGCCGAGTGGATTTACGATGCCTTTGTTGCATAAACGATTTTGAAAGGCTTTACATTTCAATTCAAACTCTATGAACTCACTCAACCTTTGTGTTGACACTTTTTAGCATGTTTTTATCTCAGGTATCTAAGGCATTCACTTCATGGCATGCATTTGGACTTCATGGAGTCGTGATGACGACGCGTCTCACTTGTGTTTTATGTACTTTAAAACATCGTTTGAATTGTAACAAACTTATTTCCGCACAAGTTGATTTACATTTGGGACCTACTTTGTAAACTCTGATTGTTTTCATTAAATCAAATGATGTATTTTCCAAACGACACTTTAGGTCGTTCAATATATCTGTAGAATCGTGATGCTATGACATCAATCCCGAAATTCCATTCATTGCAAAATGCGATTAATTTGGGGTGTGACAGTTGTACATATGTATCTAACTCATAGAGTTACTTAAACTTGTTAAGCCAATATGTAAACACTAGTTGTTGTACATGTGTATCTAAAATATAGAATCACTTAATCTTGTTATAGTGTTTTATGTGAAAACGTAAGTGTGTTATAAAACTATTAGTTCAAACCATTTACGTATTTTATTTGTTTCGTTAATATGATTTTACTTTTGTTATCGACAAAACAATAGAAGATCGTAAAATATAAATAAACGTTTTTACGGCTTATTTGTATTAACAGTTTTGTTTTTGAAGTTTTTTTTGTGATACGCGTAAGTCTCGGATATCAAACATTCAAACGCTTAAAAGCTTTGATTTTTTCACTTTAAAATTCAAGATTCTTGTACTTTAAAGGTTATTTGGTGTTAAAATTTAAGTTTTTGACAAAAAGTTTGAAACTTTATGGGTATTTCTTTGGTTTTAAGCTTGATTTGATACGTGTAGATTGTTTTACGCGTAAGGGTATAAATAGTTTTTGATCGTCAAGTTTTACACTTTTGTGATATTTTGGTGATATTGAAGCTTTTTCATCTTAAAAATCTGGTTTAGAAACATTGGTGTGCTTAAAACTCAGTTTTGGTTAAGATTGGCTATTCCTACGCGTAACTAAACCCTAGTTATACGCGTAAGATATCAACGTCTACGCATAAGTTTTTCCTTGGTTTGATCTTCAGTGCTCTTGGTTTACTCAGTGTTTTCTTGCTTGGATAAGCCTGAAAACACTTCGACTTTGGATACCTTTTACACTGGAATAAGTGTAAAGGATTTTTGGGCAAAACCCTAGTTTTACTCCTAAGCTAAAACTTACGCGTAGAATCTTTAAGCCTAAGCCTTGTCTTACGCATAAGCAATTCTTACGCATAACCATTCTACTACTAAGCTTTTGGATTATGCATAAGGTAAGGTTTCCTTAACCCTACGCGTAAGCTAATCCTACGCTTAAGCTCTCTCCTTACGCGTAAGTTGGTGTTTTTGCGCATAAGGTTATTTCTTTGCCTAAGCTAGTTTTCTACGCATAAGCACTCTTCATCAACAAAGTTTCATTCGACTACAAAGATCCATTTTACAACACAAGTTTCAAGATGTCTCAACCACCATACTCTAGCTACTTCCCTTATGTGTATCCTCAACAACAACAACAACAACTCAATCAACAACAACAATTTTATCAACAACAACAACAACAATTTCAACAACAATTTCCTCAAGGAGCAATTCAACCACAAATGATTCAACCACCCCCTAGTCTTCAAGTACAACCTTATACAAACTTTAACAATCAACATCCATCCAGAAATACTATGAAGGAACCGTCTTGGTTTGCAAAGATGTGTGAAGCTTTAAGTAGCCAACAATCCATTCATGAGGCTGGATCACTTGATAGACCTCAATGCTCACTCCCGAAAACTACGATCAATGGGTGATAAGGTTCTTTAGGTTACGTGATCTAAAGAAGCCACATGGAAAGTTCTTAAAGAAGGTCATCCTAGAAGGTCCATTTCGGATGCCTCCGTCACTGCATGCGGAGATCCAAATGTTAATCCACCAAGAGGTGATGTCACCAACATTGCCAGTCTTAATGAACTCACTACTGATCAACTTCTACACTTTGAAGCCGATGAACTTGCAATGCAATACATCCTTTTGGGATTACCCAATCCGATCCTTCGAAGTGTTGATGCTCAAAAGACTGCTAAAGCAATGTGGGAGCATATTCATCTACTCATGGAAGGCACAAAACTCAATCAAGAAGACATGGAATCCAAAATCTACTTGGCTTATGAACACTTCATGATTGAACATGGAGAGACATTAGAGTCATGTCATCATCGCTTCTCAGACATCATAAATGACTTGGACAAACATAACATCATCATGCCAAGAATTGCAGTCAACACTAAGTTCTTAAGTAGTCTAGGTCCTGATTGGGAAAAGTATGTCATTTTCATCCGTCAAGCAAAGAACCTTCATCTTGCTACATACAGATTGTTGTACGACTATTTGAAGCCCCACTAAAAAGAAGTTGACAAAGAAAGAGTTATCCGTGGACTCCCTGTCTCACCTTCACTTCCGGATAATCAACAATTAGCTTTGTGGGCTCAAGCTTGTTATCCTCAATTCCTGACCTTACAAACTGTATTCATAAATCCTCCACAACCTACTGCTCAACCATCTGCTAAGATAACACCTTATGATCCTTCACAACAACAAATACCACAAGAAAATCAACTAGTTCCATACAACAACAACAATACTCAAGCACTTTACAGTGAATCCACTGAGGATGCTGAAGCTTTTGATGCATTGCAACAAGGATTTGTTATGATTGCTAGAGCCTTTGGTCGATACTTCAACAAATCCAACAATCGCATTCGCACCTTATCTAACACAAGGAATCAGGCTGTTGTTAACAATGGAAGAGTTGAGGTTGAAAATCATGGTCAAGTTCGTCAGATGGGCGGTGGTCAATGGTTTAATACCATGGGAGGGAATAACATGGGTGCTCCACAACAACAAAGGGCTCAAGTGGTTGAACAGGTAATGCTCGAATGGGGTTAATGGTCTTCGTTGCTATAATCTGTAATGAGAAGGGTCATCGGCTAATGCATGCCCAAAGCCGAGGACAAGAGGCGCGCTTATCACAAAGAGGCTTTACTCTTGGCTCTTAAGGATGAAGTGGTGGAACTCTTACCAACAAGGAACAGAGCTTCATGGCAAATGCATATTCGATGATGATATGGAGGACTTGCAGGCTAATGCGAAGAAGCTATGTTGATGGCAAACATGCATGAACTCCACATGAGTGATACAGGCCCAGTGTATGACACTGACGGCTTGTCTCAGGTACCGAATCCTAACATTCTTATACATGATCTGATATCTCCGCCAACATCTGCATCCGACGAGACTCAGAGTGTTCAACATGAGCCGTCTACATCTCATTCCGACGATAATCAAATAGATCTCATAGTTATATTTGATGATCAAGATGACCTTATGGTTACTATTGATAATCAAGTTGACTCCGTGGTTATACTTGAGGATCTGAACAATGATCATGTTGAGACTCACGTTGAACAAGCTGAACTTTCGTCTCATATAGATCTTGTGCTCATGCCCTTACTTAAAGACCAAGAATCTCGATTGGAATTGTGCAAAAACATCAATAAGCAACTAAAAGACAAAAATGCACTGTTGACTAAGGATAATGAATGCTTAAAATTTCAACTCAACAATTTTCAAAAACAAGAAAAACGTGAAAAAGGTTTTGAAGTCGCTTTTACTAAATCTCACCAAAACGAAAAATCATTGGAACAACAGATACGTGATCTAGTTGCATCTAAGAATGCTTTGTTGTCTCAAATAGAACAACTGAAATATGATCATAAACAACAACTTAACGCTCTCACTGAAACTCAAAAGCCAAGTCTCGAGTTATTAACTTGTCAAAATAGTTCGTGAGTACAAAAGCATTCAAAGAAACGAATAGATGACTATCTTGAAGAAATTGTCGACTTACAAAACAAAATCAAAGAGTTTTGAAATGTTGTTTATAAACATGGTGAGTCAATCACAACTATTCAAAAGTTTACTTTTAAATCAAATCCAAATGGATATGGACCGAATCTTGCTGATTACAAACCTAAGTTTTCAAACAGAGCATTCAAACCAAATCCTCAAGTTTACAGTGCATAACACAAAATTGATGATTCCATTATGAGTGTTGTTGAATATAATCGTCAAGAGGAATTAGATGCAGAAGACGAGAGTCGGTCAAAATTGGAAACTGTTGTTTATAACAAACCATTTAACTATTCAAAAGCCGTTACTTTCGTCACACAACAGGATCTTTCTAACACACCTTGGGTTATCACACCTACTTCTGAGAGTCCCCTTTCCAATACTGCACAAATTAATGGTCATTTACCTTCACTTAGTAAAATAAAACCATTAGCCGAACAATGTAAAGTTATAAAATATTTTGAAACATTCTTATCGGACATCAAACTTTTGGAACGTGAAATTGAAATCAATTCTGAAAAAAAAGTTGAACATTTTCAATCGCCTCAAGCGAGAGCCCAAAGAGATATTTTTCAGAAAAGAATTTTACCACATGTCCAAAATTTCAAAAATTGTGCAATGTATTGGGAAAGGGACTTTCACAAAGAGCTTGGACTTATGAAAAGAGTTTTCGAACAAACAGAAACATCGATTTCAAATACTAAACGTAAAAAGAAATTGTTGAGAAAAGATGTTGATCGACTCTTGGAAGATGTTATCTGTGCTGATATCCATAATGTTGTGTTATTACATTCTGTTGCATATGCATTTGATTATATGATTCTGTTGATTACGTTGAGAATGTTGAGAATACTGATACTATGTCACAAATCAAGTCCTTAAAAGTTGAAAATGAACGTTTGTTAAACGATCTTTCAAATGCAAAACGTCGTCTATAATGGTGTCAAAAAGATTGTTATAATCGAGAACTCGCTTTGCAAAACAAAATCAACCAGTTGCACACTAAAACTTTTAATCCAAAACTTGAGCAACTGGATGATCAAAACGTGTCTTTGAAGTGTCAAATTTCAAAATATGAATAAGAAATTTCAAAAGTTAAAAAGGAATATGGTGTCATATTTGCTTTACTCCAAAAGACTCGTGCTCAAGCATCAAAAGATATTGATAATCATCTTGCATATACCAAAGATATTTTACGACAAAATGGAAATACTGCTACGAAAATCAAGATTTGTTACATACTATTCATGATCTAAAAGCGAGTTGGTAAAACTTAAGCAAGATAGCACTAGTAACACAAAGAAGAATCGCACCTAAGCAGATTCAAAGTGACTCTAGAACATCTAATGACAAACCAAAAGAAACTAATGTGATTCCCCTCTAAAAGCAGAATAGTTGCCTCTTTTCCCAACGCACGCACTTCACGACCTAGGAGCAATACAAGGAAGAATAGGAAGTTGCGACGTGAAAAGAACAATAAAGACCTCAAGTAGAAGAACACCTTAGGACTTTGAATAAGACTCAAGTTGCACCCACTTTAGATATTGCGTCGAAAAATGTAATGGAAAAAGTGTTGTAACGAATGCTGAACCTTTAAGTAATTTAAATGTTAAGTTTGAAGCTTCTTGTGTTGGTTGTCGTAAAAGTATGTTTTCTGGATGTCATGACAAATGTGTTGCTAAGGCTATTTTATCTCGTAAGTGGAACAATAGAAAACGGAATACCTCTAGGACCACTAATGCTTCTAAGTCTGTGCTAGGTAAACCGCCTTCTAGTGCTCATGCTATAATCATTGATGTACCCTTAGAACCCACTTCACCTCCTAGGAAGAACTTATCACCTAGTGCATTCACTAAGACCAAAGCTAAGACTAGTTGGAGATGCCAGAAATGGTTACATAACACAGTTGGCTTTACATGGGTACCTAAAATTATAAACATGTATGTTTCAACTATAACTGCATCGGAACCCTCTAACTCTTCGGTTTCTACATCTACTTCTATTTCATCTGTGTTGTCTGTGTGTAATGCAGGTGATACAGATCATCATATGGGTTGTTGATAGCGGATGTTCCCGACACATGACAGGCAATCTTAAATTGTTATCAAACTTTGTCTCAAAGTTCATTGCACCGTCGATTCGGAATGATCACTTGCGACTATAATGGGCTTCGAGATTACATCAATGGGAACATCGAAATTAGCGAGTTTATTATGTGGAAGGTCTCGGTCACAATCTCTTTTCGATCGGTCAATTTTGTGATGGAGATTTGGAAGTTGCTTTTAGGGAGAAAACTTGTTTCATTCGTGATCTACAAGGAAACGATCTTATGTCTGGTCAACGCACATCAAGTTTTACACAATCTCAATGCAAGACATGATTGCTTCATCTCCCATCTATCTACTTTCTAAGGCAACATCTACAAAATCCTGGCTATGGCACCGTCGTCTCTCACATCTAAACTTTCAAACCATAACCAATCTTGCACGATACAAACTTGTTAAAGGTCTCCCAAGATTTCGGTATTTTAAAGATCACCTATGCTCGACATGAACAAGGAAAAGCACTCGTGCTCACTTTCCTTCAAAGGTGGAACACACTCAAAGATGTGCTTCATCTTCTTTACATGGATTTGTGTGGCCCGATGCGCGTGCAAACGATTAATGGCAAACGCTACATATTGGTAATTGTAGATGACTACTCAAAATGGACTTGGGTTTATTTTCTTGAAGTAAAGATCAAGCTCACGAGATGATCATCACCTTTCTCACGAAAATTCAAGTTCGACTCGAACACGGTCGACAAATCGAGCAGACAAAGGCCGAATTTGTGAATCAAACTCTTCGTGCATTTTATGAGAAAG
Source organism: Chrysanthemum lavandulifolium (assembly GCA_022545495.1). Taxonomy (NCBI): domain Eukaryota; kingdom Viridiplantae; phylum Streptophyta; class Magnoliopsida; order Asterales; family Asteraceae; genus Chrysanthemum; species Chrysanthemum lavandulifolium. The sequence goes on along the minus strand of CM040242.1, from coordinate 231,611,713 downwards.
TGGGAATTGAGCAAAAACATCAATTGCGTGAACACGGGAACAAAACGGAGTTGTTGAAAGACGAAACCGTGCGTTAGTGGAAGTTGCAAGAACGATGTTAATTAATGCAAAACTTCAGATTACTTGTGGTGAAGCCGTGTCAACTGCATGCTACACGTAATCGTTCAATGATTACCAAACGCCACAACAAAACACCTTATGAGCTTATCTACAACCGTAAACCGAATCTCAAACACTTTCATGTATTTGGATCTCTTTGTTATCCGAATAAAGATCGTGATGACTTTGGTAAGCTCAAAGCCAAAGCTGACATTGGATTCTTTGTTGGATATTGTGAAAACTCTAAAGGTTTCCGGATCTGGAATCGTCGTACAAGGGAGATTATGGAAACGATTCATGCAAATTTCGATGAGCTTACTGATTTGGCTTCTGAGCATAACAACTTGGAACCCGGTCATAACCGTTTAAACTTCCCTCAAAACCCATCATTAGCTGAACCTAGTTTACAAATAACTCGACGTCAAATGGAACAACTATTTGCTCCTCTGTTTAGTGAAGATATTGATGAACGTGCTCCAGCTGTATCAAATATTTCCGCTGCTCCACCGATCAAAATCCAATACCGATACACTGCTACAACAACTCTCGTTGAGGAAGCACCACCGCTTGATTCTACAACAACAATCGAACAAACCGCATCCAACGACGAACCAACGATGATATTACGAACAATGAAGTACCCCACCGCAGATTATGATCCAAATGCGTTCTTCAATCCATTTACTAATGAAGCGCCACACCGATGTTGCGGAATCATCTACAAGCCATTTGAATCCTCCCAACTGCGAGAATGTATATCAACATCAACCTTCCACACATCGTTGGACGAAAGACCATCCTCTTGAAAACATTATTGGTAACCCGAATCAACCGGTCGTAACTAGACAACGTCTTCACATAGACGGTGAACATTGCATTTATGCACTCACCGCTCGCCAATCGAACCTAAAACATTAAAGATGCAATGACCAAAGACAACTGGATTGAATCCATGCAAGAAGAACTCAATCGCTTTAAACATCTTGAAGTATTGGAATTGGTTGAAAGACCAACAAGGGTCTTCGTCATTGGTTTCAAATGGATTTGGAAAAACAAATTGGATGTTGAAGGAGCAATGTCGAAATAAGTCACGTCGGTGGCTAAGGGTTATAGATAGGAAGAGGTATTGACTTTGAAGAATCATTCGCTCGGTTTCTCATCTTGAGGTCGTGAGGATTTTATGGCGTTTGAGGCTCACATGAACATCACGGTATTTCAGATGAATGTCAAAACTGATTTTCTCAATGAACAACTGAAAGAAACGGTCTATGTTAGTCAGCCAGAAGGATTCGTTGATCCAGAGTTCCTTAATCATGTCTACAAACTGAAGAAGGCTCTCTACGGTCTCAAACAAGCCCCTCGGGCGTGGTATGACAAGTTATCATCCTTTCTTATCGCAAATAATTTCGTCAAAGGTTCGGTCGACCCTACACTATTCATACAATATCACGGGGCACACATTTTAATCGTTCAAATTTATGTGGATGACATCATTTTTGGGTCAACACATCTAAAATACTCAAACTCTTTTACAAAACTCATGAAAAAACATTTTGAAATGTCCATGATGGGTGAACTTACGTTCTTTCTAGGACACCTATGCCACACCAGTGGCACATACCAAGAAACTGGATGCTGATTTACATGGGAAATTGGTTGACCCTACCAAATACCAAGTATTATTGGGTCTCTCATGTATCTAACAATGAGGGGCTGACATTGTATTCTTTGATATCTTTGCTCCCGTTATCGATCGAGACCAATCTGAAACTCACCTCTCGAGGCTAAAAGAATCCTCCGATACATCAAGGGAACCAATAACTTGGGAATCGGTATCCGAAGGATTCAGTTTTGAACTAATAGCTTTTTCGACGCGATCACGCAGTTGCTTAGATTCTCGAGAAAAGTACTTGAGAGCTCTACAATTTCTTGGTGATAAACGGTGTCATGGAAATTGAAGAAGCGAGATTGTACATCGTTGTCATCAACCGGCGAGAATATGTAGCCATGTCGTGTTGTGCTCAAGTCATTTGGATGAGAACACAACTCAAAGGCTATGGTTATGTATTTGATGAATCCCGATGTCTCGCGACAATCGAAGTGCTATTGCGATCTCGTGCAACTCGTTCAACATTCAAAATCAAAGCACATCGATCTTGATATCATTTCATCAAGGAGCATGTGGAAAAGGGTACCGTTGAATTATACTTTGTGGTACGAATACCAATGGCGGATCTTCTCACAAAAGCCTTGGCTCTGCTAGGTTTCTTGAGTTGGTCCCCGGATTGGTATGCGGTGTTTAACTCCGAGGAACTGGATGAATTTTTAAAACAATCTTAAAACCAACAAACACCAAAACCTCTTTTGTAAATATTTTCAAAAACAAAATACAAAAATATAAAATCTGATAAAATTCAAAAATATTCTCCTATCTAATTTCTTTCTCACATGGCAAGTACAAATCTTCCGTCAATACTTTACTCTTTCAAAATTCAGTATTTTCTCAGTCAAGTGTTGAGGGGGAGAGAGTAAATATTTTTCGGTTTCATAAAACCTTCTACTTACATGTTACCCTATCCCGGTTGTTTCTTTGATAATGGTGGTCACATTTCTGGTTTACTGACACTCACGGGACTCAAATTTATAAAATTTCATTATTTCTAAGACGAGGGGGAGCGTCGTCAAGTTTCTTTCCAAAACTATACTTCATAACGTAACCAAAGTGGAACTTATGGGCTGTGGATGAAAATGGTTGAGGTGGAGGGACTAATGTTGTCAAAAGCTGAAACTACTTTTTAACAAAACCCTTCACCTAATTTTTTCATATCATTTAATACACCACATTTATTATTTCATCTACCAATCCCACGCATAAGATTGAATACTCAAATCCGTGCTTTAAACTCCTGATTTGTAAGTGGTTTTATGATCTTAACATGTTTACAAACATAGGTTTTTAATTTCATTAACATCCAACGGCTAGATCTTGTGTTTGGATGATTTTTGTGTTCTACGCATATGCGTATGAACACAAAATCATCACTTATGTGTTTGTGATGATAAAAATGGTGGTAAAATGTTCAAAATCATGTGTCATAATCATTTCTATCAATCAAATCCACCCAGAAACAACAATTAATCATTTTTCAAATTAGGGTTTATAAGTATGAATTGGGTGTTTTCTTGTGAGTACGTTTCTGGATAATTGGTTGGTTGTATTAAGTTTGATACATGTTTAATTGTACTAAACCACCCATGAATCATGCCCAGATACATAAATGTTTTGAGAAATTGAAATTTAGGGTTTATACTCGTTAGAAATGGGGGTTCTTGATTCATGTGACTTTAGGTGTTAAAACTTGTTGGAAATGTATCATTAGGCCTCTAAGTTATCTCAGGAACGATTTGGTGTCATTTCCATGGCTAGAATTCTTATTCGTAAGAATTAAACCCTAGGGTTTAATGTTTACGCATAAGAATTCTTACGCGTAAATGTGGATCATAGTGATTTCATATTAGACTGAAATAGATTGAATAAACATGTTAATGGATGAGTTATGTCATATTTGTTTCAGGTTATTACGCGTGAAAATTCAGAATCAAGGTTACCGTTGCATACTTACGCATAAGGATCACTTTACGCGTAATGTGTTATTCGTAAGAAAAGTCTTACGCGTAACCTTTACGCGTAAGGTTCTACAGAGGGGACTACGCGTATCCTGTGAAGGATATGCGTAAATAGTGAGTCTTACGCATAAGGTTCACTCTTACGAGTAAACCTTACGCGTAAGCTCCCACATACGCTTACGCGTAAGCTCTATGCCTAAGGCTCTTTTTTCCTACGCGTAACATTTCTTACGCGTAAGTTAAGATCCTACGCATAAGCTTATACCTACGCGTATGGTCTACTGCTTACGCATAAGCTTGCAAATCCTACGCCTAAGCCAAATTTTTAACCAAAATTATGAATTGTTACGCGTGCATACTTGTAAACAAATAAATCATAACGTCACGAAACCAAAATGTCACTAATAAGCTTAAATGGTTAATATGTTGTGAAAATAAGTTAAAAATTTGGACTTGAAAATTCAAAATTAACAAACTCACGAAACTTATCATGACTACTTTGGACTATTGGACAAACAAGTGACGTTGGACTCGTAACATTCATTAACATATTCAATAATTGGACAATAAAATCAACTATTAACTAACATAATGTCTTTCGATATGTTGGTTCTTTTGGCTAAATGTCTTTCAGATCACGATATGGACGTCCAAATGGAAAACGTTGATGCACCAAATGTTCTCTCAATGGAAGACATCTTCCCCAACGATTACACTATGAAGATTGGGAAGAACAACCTCAGAGTTGATTTTGACAACTTCACATGTTCTGAGTCGCCCTGTCAGATTGCAGTAGATATTCTGAAGACTCACCCTTACCAGAATATGCTCACAAACTCTGCTACTGTGCCAGAGATCTATGTTCACCAATTCTGGCACACGATAAAAAAGGTCAAAGGTCAAAGTGCTGTGACGGTGATGCTTAACCACAAACAAGTCACCATCACACCTGCAGATTTAAGGGTCGTTCTTCTTCTTCCAACCATCGAGCCTACTGTGTTCTCTGCTACTCCTACGGAAGAGGTCGTTCTCCAATTCATGGTCGACATCGGCTATGATGAATCTGCTGGAGTTATCACTAAACACTCCTCGATAGATCTCAAGAATATTCCTCAACCATGGAGAACACTGTACATTATGATTGCTAAATCTGTTTTCGGACGTGACAGTGGCTATGAGCATCCGAAGCTCATGAAACTTCAAATCTTTTTGGGCATGGTCAACATGAAACACATCGAATTTGCAGCTCTGATCTGGGACGATATGATGACTTACTTGAAAAGGCCTGGCTCCAAGATCCCTTATGTCAGATACACAAAATTGTTGATCAAAAGGATTCTTGAAACCAATCCATATATTCCCCAAAGACTTGAAGACCCTAACCATCACTCCGTGCTACTTGAACCCACACTCAACATGGTAAGATTCAAAGAATCAACCACGAAGAAACATGGTGTAGTGTTGCATGATTATCTTCTCTCTGATGAAATCAAAGGACTTCAATCGTACAAATGATATCTGGTAGCAGTTGAAGCAGGCAAAGTAGGTTTCATTGATGTTAAGTCTTCTAGTACACCTGTTAGGAAGACCAGGATAGGCAGTGCATGAAGTGTTACAAGCACTGGAAGTCCCTTAAAGTATCCAAAGAGAAATCCCTCCAGAAAAAGGAAAGTACCATCAACGGTTGCTATTCCAAATCCTAAACCAGAACCCAAACTGATGGATGAGGACTCAGAGGGCACTGAATCAGATGAAGAGGTTACCTACTTAGAATCTGCTGTAGATGATACACTAACAGTTGAAAAACCTCCAAGTCCCAAGTCTGATAAAGGGAAAACTACAGTGCAAGAGCAGGAAGAAGAGAGCTCCGATGAAGAGCCAGTGGATGAAGACAAAGACTATAGAAAAAAGTTGAAGAATCTCAGACTTCAACATGTTGCTAAAGAGTTCGAACAACAACAAACTCGTGGCCCTGGAGGGTCAAGTGGTGGTGTACTATCTACACCAGTTTTCGATGCGGTTAATCAACCCGATAAGGGAACTGGTACCACCACCCACGAACAACAACAAAAGCAACTTGAGGATTCTATCATCTATGACTTTGAGGAACCGGAAATGGAGAAGTCTGAGAAAATACCTGATGAAGATGTTGAGGCTGCAGCTAAAGAAAAAGCAGAAAATGAAGCTCAAGCTCAAGCAGATGAAGAGGCAAAGGTCAAGGCTGCAGAAAAGGCTCAAGCCGAAAAGAAAGCCAATGACTATCTTCTAGATAGTCCCGCACATAGAAAGGAACAAACTTCTGAGCCACCAAAGGACTCTGAGCCTCCTCATGAATCATCATCGTCAGACTCATCTTCTTACTCATCTCTACCACCATCCAAAGCCACCACAAGATCCGCATCCAGATCGGTAAAGAAACCAACCGACACTTGGGTATCCCCGTGCAAAGAAAAAGATTGTTAAAGCTGTCAAGCAAGTAAGGAAGAAGAACGTAGTCAACAAGAAACTCAATCAACTCGCTGACAGAGTCAACCTTCTTCAAAATGGGATAAACCAGATGTCGGGAGAACGGGAACAAATCCAGAAGTTTCTCGATCGTGACATACAGGGTGAAATGAACAAAATGATTAGGGAATACACTCATAAGTGCCTTATCGACATTGTTCTTGGAGTGACAAGGGAGATGTTCACCAGACAACTCTATCTGAATCTCATGCAGTTGGTCAAGCAAACAATAAAATCAATGCCTTTATCAATAACAATCAACCCAACTGAGTCTACAGCTGTCTCCGATGCAGAAATGGTTTCGAAGCTTGTACTACAAATGTATCGATGATCTGCAACATTTACTTGATGAAGGTAAACTGCTTGACGCATTCTTTGGAATACCAACTTAAAACTTCATGCAAAGCGGCAATGAGCCAAAGCGTCTAAGAGACGATGATGATCGGGATAAGGACAAAGAGTCCAAACGCAAGAAGAATTCGGTGAATCCTCCTATGCCACCACCACCCCAAAGGACCTCCACCGAAAGAAGATCTCCTCCACGTTCTGCTGCTACTGAGAAACCTCAGGACTCTGAGTTACCACCACAAACAGAGAAAACCGGTGATCATTTCGAATACACTGGTGGTGATGATGAAGATGTCCCTGACCCCAACAAAAACCCACCTCTTCTGCCACAACAAAGAAACCAGAATCATCATCAAAGCCAAAGAATAAGAAGAAGAAGACCGATGTTCTCTCATGGCTAGATGAAGACACAACCGAAGAATATGACTGGTTTTCTAGACTTGTTGATGCCACCCCCTCCTTACCAGAAGGTCAAGAAATGGTAGATGGCCGTACAATGGAGCATGTGAAGCTTATTCAGGAAAAGTTCAACGTGAAGAAGATGACTAAGGCCGAGTTGAAGCGAATCAAGAACGATGCATTTCTACTACTTAAAGACAGCTCGAGAAGTGCAATCAAGTCGAATATCATCTTGATAACATTGCACGAGCCATGTCTAACAACACCGATTGGCTCAATCTCGAATCAAACATCGACTTCACCGCACCGTAAAAGCTCCATACTACACCGACCGACCGGACCTCTACCTACAATTGGTGACCGGATCAACCCAAGATTCCATTCCGCTATTTCTTCAACAATGACCTAGAGTTTCTTCTACGGTAGCGATGTCTCCAAGAAATATGCTACATCACTCACACCCCTTCCCAAAAGAAATATACTCCAACAAATAGCCATCGAAGAAGATGCCACACATGTTCTCGAGACAAAGTGGAAAAGTATGACCTTGATGCACTTTATGGGATTCATCATTGGCGAGCGACGAAGAAACTTCTACAAAAGCTGCCATGTTCAAAACTTAAGTGTTCAGTGATAAACAAATCATTGCTATTCAATATGTTACCTTGTCGTCGAAGTGGGACGACACATTCCTTAAGAAAATTGTGGTCAAATGACAAGACGAAGAGGAATATGACTTTTGTGAAGCGGATTTTACGAGATTGTCTCTAAACAACATTGAAGATATGTATCTTACAAAAGTACAAGGACGAATGTGACAATTCTCTACTACTATCCAACGCGAGTACATCAAGTCATTACTTATCTTCATCAGAAGCATCGTGATCCAAAAACGTGTAGAAGATATTCAACTTGCCGTGGAATCATATCAGAAGCGTGTTAACCTCACAAAACCTCAGCTAGACCTTCCCGACATAAACCAACTTTCTCAGTACACCTTCATCAAGAAGCCATTTGGGGTAGTTCACAAGTGAACTCTCGATTCGCCAAACAGTCAAGCTAAATCACTCGAGCACGCCACTTGTGAATGGCGGATCCGTGTCGACTTAAAAGCGCTTAAGCACAAATGCAATGAAGTCCAGGAGAGTATCGTGTTTCCCCAGGTCGTTAAGTCCCAACGAGCCGTGCGAGAATAGTCAGACGTTTAGTGATCGAGAAGATTCGAACGGATAGAGAGATTTGATTGATTATAACTACAGAAATAGCCAACAAATTACAACGGCTTAAATGCAAATTAAAGAAAATTAAAAAGATAAAATCTATTAAATAAATGCTATCACTATTATTAAAATGATGTTTTTGTTCTTTTTGTTTTTATAAAACTGAATTAAAAACTACGCGACGTACAAATAAAAACGTGAAACTTAATCAATATTAACCCTAAAAATATGAAAATGATATTTTTATAAGCCTAATGATAAAAGAAAATTATTAGAAAAAGAAAATTAATTTTATGACTATTATTCTAATTATTATTAATTAAAACTATTTTTAACTATTAAATAATTACCTAAAATACAAGAAAATAGGAAATAAAGCTAGAAAAATAAAATTAAGAAATGGAAAAGTCTAAAATATCAAAAGAGAATTTTCAAAACTATTTTATATTTTTCGATTATTTTCTATTTTTATGAGTTTTAAACTATTAAAACTAATTAAATTACTAAAATTACAAAATAAACTATGAAAAATCTGGAAAATTACTTTTTATATTTATCTAAACCTAAGAAAATGAAAATTATTTTTAGAACCTTTTCGAATTTTTGTATTAAAAGTTAATTAAAATGCTTAAAACTAATTTAAATTAAGAAAAATAGCAAAACAACTTAGAAAAATCTGAAAATTACAGGAAAAGTCTAAAATTATATTTGGAAGCTAGGAAAATTGGAAAAACAAGAGCTTATGTGTGGAATTATGGGTGATGTGTAAGTGCTTATTGAAATAAGCACTTTGATAAGCAATTGAAATCCAAAGGCTACCAAACCGATAAAGAAGCTATAATAAGCTAAAATAACCAAAATGCAATGAGAATCAACAAGCTAATACCACAGAATTACAATCTACAACAGATTTGATGTTTGAGCTATTTGCTTAAAAACAGATTCTGAGTACTATCTTTAGACTCAAGCACAAGCTTAAAAATAAGCTCAAAATGAAAACTACAACTTGGAATCTAGACTAGACCGGGTGAGACCAAATGCACGAATTCGGACCATGACCACTCTATTGAACCACATGCACCTTGCACAAAATCGAGAAAATCTCGGTATCAACCGAGTTCGATGAGCGAGGCAACTAAGCCCAAGTTGATGAGCTTGTTTGAAGCTTATAAGAAATTTGTAAAATTATGCTAAAATGGTAATAAGTAGAAAGACCAGTTGAAGTTTTTAGAATGCCAAGTCTCACTTGTTAAGACCCAGATGAAATCATGAAAATCCTTCTAGCGAGTCCAAAACAGTGTTTTCACACTTTTGACTTTTGAAGAAATTGATGAACTTTGACTTAAGTGAACTTTGATTCCATTTTTGTGACTGATGTAGATGTTATATGATGTAATGAACCTAATGCAATCAATATTTAACACTTCTAAACACAAAACAAGAAATTAGCAAATCCAAATCCACACAGATGAGCAGTTGAGAATGATTATCTGAGATTTTGACTTTTGTGGAGTTGCAGACCCAAACTAAGACTGAAATGTGCTCAAATGAGCTTAAGAAACATGAACCAATAGAGAGCTATCACTGAATGTATCAATAAGACAGTTATCAAAGTAAAACCAAACACACCTTTATACTACTGATAATCAAATTTAACTGACCTAACTATTAATCCAACATGAAATTTTGATCAAACTAAATCTAGTTAACCTAGATACTACTATTAAGACAAACTTTAACTACTTATAACTTCTAAATCAGATTATGCTAAGAATTGTTGAAAGACACTTACAAGTGTCCAAAGCCACTATGGCTTGCAAACCATGAACCATGAACCACTACCCTATTTTATCCAACCATTGCTTCCAAAACAACCCACATCCATGTCTGAATCAACCCAAATCCTTCCTGCATCACTTTTGATCCATTTTGACTTATGTTGACCAATGTTCAATATTGTTTAAAACTTAAACACAAGCTCATAAAAAGCTATTATAAGCTAGTATAAACCTGTTTAAACTTGGAAAGAAGCTAATTTAAGCTTAAGATTCAGAGTTTGAAATTAAAAAATCCAACAGTAACATGAAAATTGGAAACATGGATTTAAACTGGAATTGAGATTTAAGAGAGTTGTAATACACTTGAATACTCTTGTTTGATACAATTAAGCTTAAAAACACAACTGAAAACTATTTTAGATATTACAAACTAAGAAACGACATACATAAATTTAAAACAGCTAACTACTACTTCTCTTGCCTTCTTCTTCCCTTTTTTATACACCCAATGTGTTCCACGTGGCCTTCTTCTTGATTCCCACCACTTTTCTTGGCCAATGGGAGTGTTTTGAGCCTTATCACAATTTGGCGGGAAAGTGCAATTTGACCTGTGGGTTCTGAAAACTAGCACTAGGGGGGGTGGCATTTAATGTGGTGGTAAAAGTAGGTGAGGGTGATGATGAGGAGGGGGTGGAAAGGTGAGGTGATGGTGGCTGTGTTGCAGGCACAAGTTGGGGAGGAAGGAGATAAGGTGTACAGTGGATGGTGGGAAAGTCTGTTGTTTGACTTTGGTTGACCAAGGGGTCCAAAATGAAAGGGTCACAGGTTTAGGCAGGGGGTTCACAATGTTTTGACAAGTCTTTAGGTAATAATTAAGACAAGGACTTGACTTGTAAATCTGAAATCTCCAAGGACCAAACCTGTAATTTTCCAAACTTGTTTTAAGGGACCATAATTGACAAGCTTTGAAAGTTTAGGGACCTATCTTGCCATTATTGAAAGTTAAGGGACCTAAGTTGTAAATTTGTAAATTTAAATCTCAAGGACCATTTTTGACAACTTAAGAATCCCTAGGGACTTTAAAATGATATTTCTCTTTATTTGGTTTTACCAGGGACTGCTTTTGACAACTTTTGAAACTTGGGGACTAAAGCGCCAATTATGCAAACTTGATACGTTTTTCACAGATTTTGATATTTTGCATTTAAAACACATAAAACACTTGTTTGTGATATTTTTATCATTTTGATGCATTTATGAGTGTTTTCAGATGTTTTTGCAGTTTAATTTGTACAAAAATGATGAGTATTTAGACACTCATCAACTACATCAAAATTGCTTTATGGCGTGCAAAGAGCTTCACAAGTTTAGGGATCATACATTGAAGAAAGTCAGGGACGGATTAGCTTATCGATTAAAGGAGATTCATGAAGGCATAGGGTCGAAGAAGAGATGGAATTCAAGGGATATGAGGGATGTTAAGAAGATCATCATGCGGATTGATGAAAGGTTGTTCAGAAGGGATCATATCGAACTTTGGAAAGTTTCGTGGCGGTCGTCAAGATATCTCTCACGGGCTACCAACGTCCGGATCGCACTCGAGTTATTCTTTGGAATACACGAGACTCCCGGTACCCGCAGATTTGTTTCCTTATCATATTTTGGATGTGTGAGTTATATATTATAATGGCTTGTGCACACATACCGATGTACAACCCGTACTTGTCTTGAAAGGACCACGTGGTGCGCTTGATTGCCACAATCCTTATAAAAGGAGCGAAAGCTTCTTACTTTTGAGTAAAACTAATCAAAACTTTTATTTTTCAAAGTTTTGCTCAAAAGAACAAGTACTTCCCCTTAAGTTTTTCAAAACCTCAAAAGTTAATATCACTTGTTGAGGGGGAGTATTTGTTTAAAACTTTGTTCACAAAATTGTTCTTCGTGGTAATCTTCCCACAAAACTCGAAATGGACATATTCGATATCAAAATTTTATCAAAAATAACATTTATATGCCATTTTTGAGGGAGAGAAAAATTATGTGATAAGAAATATGTTGCGAATTGCTATTGAATTATCAGGCTAAAGAATTAACCAATGAATTGACGAGCACTTCAATGTTAGTAACTCAAAAAGACTTGTCCGGGACGGGTAATAATTTCAAACTAATTCGCTAGTGATGTAAACGTGTCTCGCAAAGGACTTGTCCTAGTAGAATGTACCATTCGAGAAATTCTTGGTAGACATGAACCTTGACGGGTCAAACCTCCTCACCAAGGAGTGTTTACAACTTCAAGCTGACCTAGTCAGTGATGTAACCGTGTCTCGCGGGGAATTGTATATCTAGAGTTGATCAATTCAAAAGTGCGCGTTCTTCTCTCACCGTGCAGATTTTTGTCAAAATACTTAAGCACGTGTGGAGGAGGAGTATTTCTGCAAAATCCTAAACTCTCAACAGTGGTACAAAATGCTTTTACTCATAACCACTTTGAGAGATTCTCAAGATAATGGTTTTAATGGCAACATAGGTTAGTCATGGAGTTATAAGGTGACTAAGGTTAGGAATAACCGTCCTATGATCCGCCATAGCCGGAGGGATCTACCCAAGGAGACCACCAATAGTTAGAATTAGAAGTCCTTAGGTATGATTATAAAAAGGAGAAAATGAGAATCGAAGAAAGAGGAAGTTGAAGAATTAAAAAGAAAAGTAAAGAAAAGGGTGAAAAGAAATAGCCCTCCGATTATTCAACTTAGAGCGACACGTGTTCAATTCATATGCTCTTGGTTGTCACTGATGACACCGGTATTGAAGAATAAAGTCGTCATGGACCCGGTGAAGCATTCACTAAACCTTCTTAGCCACTCAAGTTTCTCTCTACAGAAGCTTGTTTCATTCTCACAGGAACCCTACCTAAACTATCGGCTTTCTCTTAGAGATTGCTGCTATTGAAGAATGAGACCCTCTCCCTAGTCTCCGCTCAGGAAAACCAAAGCGCACTATTGAGTATAGAGCCACGAGATTCATCAAAAGATCTCTTAAGTACACTTGAAAATTCATCGCTTGTCGTTCAATAATAAGAACACAAGTGATACATTATCGAGTCCTTCACAGATCTTAGCAATCTGTCGAGAACATTTATGAGAGTTTGCAACTGTGATCCTCAGTGATTAAATGGAAACTCCCGCCGGGTCAACATCAAACGACCACAAATAGTCACTTGGTAACTCCTTGTGGTTACGCTTAGTGTGTCTCAAACGGTCTGAACATGGGGTGATGCTTGGTATACCTCGGCGACTCACCGAACTGTAGGTGTACTTTGTATATCACGTTATCTCACTTGTGGGAATCCAGTTCGAGAACGACCTTTGTGAGAATTAGAGGCGTGTTTCACACTATGTCATTAACACACTCAAGTTCAAACTTGTAAGTACTGGATTATTTCTAACCCATGATTTATGTTTTCTTCTTATGGATGCTCGCGGGTAGAAAAGATAGTGCAGATTCTTCACATGCTCATACCAACACTAAATGAAGTTCTCTCAAAAGGCAACAAAAAGTCAGAATGATTCATCAAAGTCAAAGAATCTACAAAGTTTAAAGACTAAGAGAATTTCATCTATACTGAAATCTAACGTTAAAAAGCGTGTGAGCATGTTGGAGAAAGACGTGGAGACACTGGAGCAACGAAGCAGACCTGATGCAGATAACCACAACATACTATCACTACCACCACAAAGAACAAAGATCAAAGAACAAAGATAGTGAAGACGTCAAAGCTGAAAAACTTCAAAGTAAACATGATCCCTACACTGGGGAGATTGTTCGAATCAAGACACTTCTTCTCACAAGAAAGAAGAATGTCAGAAGACGTCAAACCTACTATTACATCAGCACCTACAACGTTATCACTCAAATCATTAATCACCAACACTTAGGGGGAGATTGTTGGAATCACTCCTAGACTAGATTACAAGTGTTTGTAATTAATATGTAATAGTTAGCTTAAATAGGCTTTTATGTTAGTATTAAAGGCAAGGCTTATGTAGAAAGCTCATAAGCCTTGGCCCATATCTAATAAGGAAAGGAAGGGACTAGGAGTGTTGCCCTAGCTCCCTCTCCTATAAATAGCCTTGTAAACCTTCCTTAGAAGGTTGGTTGTTCACTTTTCTATTTCACTCTAAGCATAAACCTTTCTTATTTATTCGTGTGTTTTGGTTTTGTGTTCAACCGATCCTTTCTCTTCTTTATTTCTTCATATTGATGCTTGTGTTACATAAATGGGAACCTAACAAGGTCCATGGGTATGGGTCATGTACTTTGGGTTTTACTCAACTACATTCAATGTATTTGGTCAATGGGTCAAATACTTAAACTTCTACCCATTTATATTACCCATTATAATACATACTAGTTATGTATATATCTACCCAATATGTAACACTAGTTGTTGTACAAATGTAATACTAAATCATAAAACCACTTTTACTTGTTTAGTTGTTTTATGTGAAAACATAAGTGTGTTAGTAAACTATTGGCTCAAACCATTTACGTATTTTATTTGTTTCGTTAAAATGATTTTACGTTTGTTATCGACAAAACATTAGAAGATCGTAAAATATAAATAAACGTTTTTATGGTTTATTTGTATTAACAGTTTGTTTGTTTGTGTGTCGTATATCTTTTCATTATTGTATGTTCTCATGTTTGAATTTGTGAAAATGCTTTATTTTGTCTTTAACCTCGTCTTAATTACATATAAAGGTATTTTACAAAAAAGATAAGTGTAGGGAGGATTACACACGTTTTCAAAAGAACGTGAACATGAGAACTACGATTAGTGAAAAAGATATATATGTGTGTTTGTTAGAGTCAAATGCTTGTATCGAGTCATAATGGATGTTTTGCACGAATTTTTCCGATTTTAAAGGTATAATTTTTCCGAAAACGCAGCAGACGGTTTACATCGGGATAACTGACGGCGTCAGGATTACAACCTGATGACGTCAGGAGGAGCAGAAACGGCTTATCAAAATTTCTCTCGTTTTCTATGCTAATTATAACTTTTTTGAAATTCTCATGTCTTAATTATCCAGAAAATTTGCAAACATCCATTCCACAAGCATTATATCCTAGTTCAATTGAGTCATATATAGTTTTACCACCGATTTTACTCGAAGGTTTCGTCTATTTTCTTAAAGTGTGCAGGTTTTAATTATCAAGAAGAAGAAACATAATACTGGATGGAGCTTATCACACACACATTCTTCTTTGGAAAGAATTTAACCACTACTTCACACGAATCCTACTGAGCTAATCAGGGGAGTACTAGTTTCTTTCTCTTTGAATTACCTTCCATTATCATAACTTTGATACTTTCGGGGAACATTGGGGACAATGTTCAGTTTAAGTGTAGGGAGGGAGAATAAAACGGGAACTTTGAAACTATGCTTATCCTTGATCATTTGTCTTGTCCTATTTCATTTGTGTAATAAACGATGAGAAATATTTGTTAGGGCAATTTTAGCGCCAAATTTAAATTTTTTCATGACATGTACGGGTTGGACTTTAGTCTTAATAAAGCTTCTCATGGATATGAGTTATATGACTAGCACAAAAACCTTTTACCATTCAAATTCCACCCCAAAAATGTGAGGTTCGCCCTAGATCTATAGGAATTAAAGCATTCACCTTTAATGCTTCGAGAGTGTACCGGTAGTATAATAGATTCTAGAACTTGTTTTGTGATGTATCCCCGAGATCGCTAGTGAGACTACACTTGTGTAGTTAGGAATAACTAAATGATAAGAGGCATTAGGATAACCCTTGTTTGATACCTGTATTATAATTACTTCTTCCACATCGGTTTAGTAATTTCCCCACACCCTTGCGATGTACTCATCTTTAGTACATGATACCCCTAGTTAACCCCTCGAGCCTATCCTTTTCGCGGTTCTCGTGATGTTTCGGTTTTCCGAATATCAATGAAGAGCATTGTTTACAATCCACCCCAAATGTACACCCAAATCGCCTTAGCTCACCTTGTATGCACTCACCTTTAGTGCATTATTGTTATCATACTAAACCCTTAGTTCAATTATCTAGTTACTTGCATGGTTGCTAAGTCGAGTCATATCTTTTGTACACGCTTTGGGACGATTGGGACTCATGGGTAAAGTAAAATTTTATGGAGTGACGGAAAGAACGTTAAATTCAAATTCCTTAATTTACATAATAAAGTACTCCAAGTGTTTTGATCTTTTCAATTCGGGTCAAATTAGTGTTAGAGTAATAAAAACTCAAGTGTAAGGATGCTCCTATAAATCTCTTATATTTTGATGTTATCGTAGAGGATGGTAGAGTAAAAGTGTATGCCAAAAAAAAAAAAAAAAAAAAAAAAAAAAAAGTGTTGAAAAAAATGAGAAAAAGAAAAAAACATACGGGCTACCATCCTACATCTATGTTTATATTTATGTTTGTTTGTTTCAAAGTTATCTAGAATTTAAAGAGTCGAGTCTTGGCTTAGCAACGCTATTCTTTTCATGCTTGTAACATAAGATTTTTGACTTGCCACCACTAAATCGCCTATCCAACCAAACTCTTTGTTTCCCTACCGTAAGCCTAACGTTACAACCCTTTTTAAGACCTCTTAGATAGTTGTTCCTAGGTGCTTACGCCAAAGCGGTGGGGGTTTGATCTAGTCTCAATCCTATGGTAATCTATGTACTATGACCGTTAATGAGTGTTTATCTTCCATTTCCATTTACTATATTTCATATACACCGAGAGATCGAGAATCCAAACACCCTTGTGAGGTGCTAGTATATAATTTCCGTGCTTGTTATGACTATTGCGGTGCTTTCACTTGTTATGAATTATGTTAAACCAATGCTTCATGCCCCTAACTTATAAATTGATTGGCCAAAAGCACATTTGCTTGAGGACAAGCAAATACCAAGTGTAGGGATACTTGATAAAGATTTAAAACGTACACTTTTAAGGGGTCATTTAAGCCCTTAATCGCCCACTTTTATATCCGTTACTGCTTAATTTCATTCCTTTTCACTTTTTAGGTCTCTTGGAAGCAAAATGCTGGAATGATGCATATTTGGACGAAAAAGAGTGAATATATGAAGAAAATGGCTAATTCAAGATCAAAGACACTCAAGCTGCTGGAATTGAAGCTGACGACGTCACAAACAAAGGGCGACGCTGTCCCTCTATACGTAATTAAATTTGTGACGACTCAAGAGACTTTTGCTAATTTACACCGACGCGTCGAGCTTTGAAGAGGAAGGGCGTCACGAAGACTTTTCTTCTCGACGGCCTAGATCCGATTCGACGACGCGTCACTATCGAAGACCGACGCGTCACAACCACAATGTGACGCGGTCCCAACTATTACTTGGCCAAGACGAAACCCTAATGACAGCGATCTGAAGGTGTCCCACCTATAAGGCGACGTTGTCGCAATTGTAAAACTATATATAGAAATCGAATTTCCAGAATTTTAGGAGGTAGACTTGTGGAGTAAAAACCTAAAACAACTTGAGTCCGGTTTGGACAATATCTTAAGGTTCTCATACCCTATTTTACATCAAGATAAGTGTTTTACTTCATTGATTTCATTATGTCTTCGATTGTATGTGTGTATGCTTGCGTGTTTAACATGTCCGGCTAAATTTCTTGTGTGTTTGCTTAGATCTATAAAACCTAGTTATTAATTATTGATTGGTTGTCTCTTATCTTAATTGTAATTGGCTTAGGAGTGCATTAGGCCATCGTTGTGTTTAATTTCTAGAGTAATTTTTGTGAACCTTAGCTTATAGATCACTTAGCGGAATTGTAGGCTAAATATCCAAAGATAACCTTAGAGTTAGTTTATGAAACCTAGAGATTTCGTATGCAATAACCTTAAGGTAGTCTCAAATAGTTAGGGAAAAAAGCATACCCTACGACCTTAGAAAACACAACGCGTTAAGAATAAGGACGTGATAATTCAACCACAAATAAAAGATAACTAAGGAGTAATAGTATCTAGGTAAACACGTTTTTAATCATCATACGAGCACACATCAATTGACATAAGACTACCCATAGTTTAGATAATTAGATAGTAGAGTAATCGGTAGAAGTACCAAACCCCCAAATCCAAACCCCGAGATTTTACCTCAACCTCAACCTCAACCTCAACCTCAACCTTAGCGTAGTACACTTCTTACTAGCATTCCTATTCCCCTAGAGAACGATATCAATACCCAAGGCTTACCCAATACTACACTACAACGATTAGGTTCACTGCCTAGGGTGCTGAAAAACTTGCTCGACAAAAAGGAAGTTCCTTTGACCCCAAACGCGTTATACGCGCATCAATGAGATTTCCTCTACCGAGTAACCTCCCGTAAGAAGTCCAAAGGCTAGAATCCCTCCTCAACAAACTCAATCAATCAAAGCTAGAAAAACCACTAGGATTAGCATTCGACCTTTTGAGTTGGAAAAGGCTTCATCAAGCACTAAATCAAACACTCATAACTCTAGTAAAACGCCCAAGCCTTCATTTCTAGAACCTAGACTACATTCCTTTACCGAACCTCTTTCCCATCCAAATCTCTACTCGTTAGAAAACTCACCACCAAGGACTTCCCATTCACCAACCTTCTCGCTAAATAGGGAACCACCTTCAACATCAAATAGTCCATCTTTGAAAACAAGAAATCACCAAAGATCCAACCATATAGAGGAATTCCCATCTCCACCACTAACTAGTGCATTATCACCCTCACTTTTAGTTGAACCACACCCTACATCGTTTAACTCGCCTTCACCAATTCCACCATCCCTTGTGGAGCCTCCTCAAAACATTCCACCTCCTCCAGTTCCTATTCATGACAATAATTGCTCTAATTGTCAACTCACCCAAGGACTTGTTCAAGAAGTACGAAATGAGTTGCATTTCATGTTTAACCATCTCCTTGAACGATTGGACCAAATCAACAAGTCTTCCGCCCTTAGATTTCAAGCACTTTGATGTTTTTTAAATTTCCGTTACTTCTTAGAAATTATTAGAAAAAATATTTCATGTTTAAGTCATTCTCTTAGTTTTAGAGATATGTAGATCATTTCTCGTGTTTTTATTGAATGAAATTACATGTTATATGCCATATTGTTTTGAGAATATGTTTGGTGCCTTAATACATAACTCATTTTGATGTTAACATCACCATTGTTGTCTTAAGCTTACAGGCAGACGGATCCCTCTTTTTAGCCTAGACGGATCCATCCAAGGGAAGAACCGTGGGATCCGTGCAACAGAAGACCTTTTTCTTACTAATTTGAGTCTTATTTGCAGAAAATTATGCATCATATACTTGTTTTCTAACCTCTGTTTTGTAGATTTTCAATATGCACTTGAAGACTTTGACACCCTCAACAAGAGGGAGTTTCTTGTCAAAGCAAAACAATTGCAAAACCATTTGCAATACTTTCACATAGGTTTACATTACTACTTGACGTCCTCCTCACAAAGGATCACTCGTCAAGGGGGAGCATGTTCGTCTAAAAGACGAAACCATTTGCAAACGATATTGCAAAACACTAGTTTAGCCTTCCTAATTACTTGACGCCCTCAACAAAGGGAAGCACCCGTCAAGGGGGAGCTAAGACGATAATTCTTCTCATCTCTTACTCTCTATTTTTCATATTTTTACTTTCTACATTTTTTTAAAACTATGTGTTAGTTTCTTTTCGACGCTCTTTTTGTTTCGGCAAAAAGGGGGAGAAGAGAGTAAAAACTCCAATTCAAACTTTTACAATTTTAGTTTTCCTTAAAATAATCTTATGTTTTGTCATCAACAAAAGAGGAGATTTTTAATACAAATAAGCCGTAAAAACGTTTATTTATATTTTACGATCTTCTAATGTTTTGTTGATAACAAACGTAAAATCATTTTAACGAAACAAATAAAATACGTAAATGGTTTGAGCCAATAGTTTACTAACACACTTATGTTTTCATATAAAATACTAAACAAGTAATAGTGTTTTCATGTTATAGTAATGCATATGTATAACAATGTTTACATAATGGGTATATATATACATACTTAGTATGTATTGTAATGGGTAAGAATCTAAGTACTTGACCCACTAACTAGACACATTGAATGTAGTTGGGTAAAACCCAAAGTCCATGACCCATACCCATGGAGCATGATCCATAACCCATGACCCATTGCATGACATCATGCATGAAGTCATGTTGGGTAATATCCATAACCCATGAAGCTAACCCATTGACTAGATGCATTGCATCTTCTAGATACATTGTATCTATTGAGATACCCATGGTCCAAAGTCTATGACCCATGACCCATGATCCATGACCCATAACCCATTTAGGGGGAGCGTCCTACGGATCCCCAGGATTACACTGGACGGATCCCTCAAGCAAGGGATCCGTGAGACATTAGTGAATTTTTATCTATAAATAGTGAGCCATTTCTTCATTGTAAGTGGCCACTTCTACACATACTTTCTCCTAGTATTGTAAACTCTCTAACCTTAGATCTAAACGATCTTTTTATGTAGTTTTATGTTTGTCTTTGTGTGATTCTCTAGGTTCCTCTTAAAGGCGAGATCACCACCTCTTGAAGTCAAGCAAACTCAAGTCCATGAGTTGCCAAGCTTCGTCATCATCAAGATTACTGAGGTTCTCTTGTTGATAGCTCTTTCCTCTTCTCTAGAAGTGTCGTGTTGAAGGCATTAGTGAAAGATGCCAAAAAGGGTCAAGTCGAAGGCATTAGTGAAAGGTGCCGAAAGTCCGTGTCTAAGAAATTAGTGAAGGGTGCCAAAGGTCCATGATGAAGGCATTAGTGAAAGGTGTCAAAAGATCATGTCAAGGGCATTAGTGAGAGATGCCAAAGGTGTACAATCGATATGGTGCATCGATGTATAGACATAGATAGGCTGTGTCCAAGGATATTGATATCCTTGATGATGTTGTAATAACGAGGGTGTCTCCTTGGGATAGGTGTTGTGTAGTGTTGGGTAGTAGTTCCTCCTGTAATGGAACTCGGTATCTAGCCTCATCTGGATAAAGTGTAGGCGACGTTGTGATAGGTTTGGTTCTACCTGTGGAAGAACCCGGTGTCTAGCCTTGTACCGGATAAAGAGTAGGTGACGTTGTGAAGGCTTCTCCGCCACAAGGAGATTGTGTTGTGTAGTGATTATGAACTCTCGAGTAGGTGACTCGGGGAGTGGAGTAGGGCAAGGAAGGTGTCCTTGTAGCCGAACCACTATAAACACTTGTGTCGTGGTTTTGTGTTTCTAACTCTTTATCTTTGCATTGTTTTACTTATATGCTTATCTATCAATATCCAACACACACATTCAATAGATTGACATAAGTCGATCTAAATATTTTAAAATGAAGTTTTAATCAGTAAAACTATTCAACCGCCCCTTCTAGTTTTCCACAGGCCGTTTACTTGGTGATTTTTTTTGTTTTTCCGTTTCTAAATTCTTAGAGAAGGGATTGATTTTTCTTCTCTAAAGAAGAGTTGAGAATTTTGAAAACCCCGTTTAAATAAAATTATATTTTTCTATTTTTAAAGATAAAAGATATTTAGATGAAGCTCTTTTCAAACATTTTTTTCTTTTTTAAATCAACTATATTTTTTCATATTGGATCTTTGTACATTTTTATCCATTTTATACGCTTTGTATGGTTTTATACGTTTTCATCCGTTTTTGTACGTTATCATTCGTTTTTATCCACTTTTATACGTTTCATCCGATTTTATTACGTTTTACACGCTTTTAAACTTTTTTCATCCATTCTCGTCCAGTTTCTTCCGTTTTGTATGCTTTTGTATGTTTTATACGTTTTCGTCCATTTTATACGTTTCATCATTGTCGTACTGTTTGCATACGTTTTAACCGTTTTTTTTCTTTTTATGTTTTTGTCTGATTTTTTACGTTTTCGTCTATTTTTACGTTTTCGTATGTTTTTTACGTTGTCTTTTTTTACGTTTTCGTACATTTTTTTACGTTTTCCTCCGCTTTTCGCTTTTGCCTGTTACTCTTTAGTGCATTTTCGTTTTACTTGGTTTTTAACGTTTACGTTTTAGTCCGTTTTCTTACATAAGATAGCATAAGGAAACGTACAAAACTTACGAAATCATATGAAAACGGGCCAAAAACTATAAAAAAAAAACGAAAACATAAAAAACCGACGCAAATGTAAGAAAAGGGACGAAAACGTAAGAAAACAGATGACGTAAAAAAAGAGGATGAAAACGTAAATAAACAGATGAAAACGTAAAAAATGGACGAAAACGTAAAAACAAATGAAAGCGTATATATCAGTTGAAAACGTAAAATAATAGACGAAAACATAAAAAAAATAGACGAAAACGTAAAATAACAGACGAAAATGTAAAAATAGACGGACGGAAACGTAAAAAAACAGACGAAAACGTAAAAAATAGACGAAAAAGTAAAAAGCAGACGAAAACGTGAAAAAGGACGAACACGTAAAAAAAGACGAAAACATAAAAAAACATACGAAAAAGTAAAAAAAAAAATCGACGAAAAAGTGAAAAAAAATCGACGAAAACGTAAAAAAACGGATTAAAACATAAAATAACAGACGAATATGTAAAATAACAGACGAAGACGTAAAAAAAGACGAAAACGTAAAAAAATGGCCGAAAACTTAAAAAAAACGGATGAAAACGTAAAAAGCCGGACGAAAACGTAAAAAAACTGAAGAAAACGTAAAAAAGTGGATGAAAACGTAAAAAATTAGACGAAAACGTAACGATCAAGTTTTTAGGCATATTAGTAGGCATATTAATTAGGTACAAGTATCATTTTTATATTGTTTATTGTTTATGATTCATTCAATGCTAAACCCAAAACTCTAAACTCTAAACCTATTAAGCTTTAACATTTAATTTTTAATATATTTTTTAATTAGAGTAAAGTCCAAAATACATCCATGTGGTTTGCCACGTGGGTCGGTTTCATCCTAAACTTTTTTGGCACAAAATCATCCTCATTAGTAAAGTTGGCACAAATACATCCTCTGTTAGTAAAGTCGGTTAGTGGGGACTAACGGTGCAAATTTTACTCAGTTATCTCTAGCGAAAAGAAAATATTTGCACCGTTAGTCCTTAGGACTAACGATGCAATAAAATAAATGCATCGTTAGTCCTAAGGACTAACGGTGCACTCCACCGCTATCTCCACACAACAATACCAACCGAAACTCAGCCTCCAACCAAACTATTCTAGCTCGGTCTCAAACCAATCGGTACCAAGGATCCATCCGAATCTAATAAGAGTAACCAAACAATAACAACAAAACACCAAGAACAACATCAAGAACAACACCAACAACATCACACCATGAGCTTAAGCTCATGGCTAACTGACTCGACACACACACGACACATAATATGGATACCAAACTATGTTCTAGTCACCTTTTTATTAACAAATCTTGTTTTCCCATGTTTTCTAGTCTAACCCGAACCAAGAACGAGTCAACTCGTGACTCGGTGACATGAGTTACAACAATACCGAGTCACAAACGCGCGTGACTTGGACCTTACCTTTTCTTCTTCGTGGTACAAAGAGGTGGTGGTGATACGATGAAAAAGGGTGGCGCGTGGGGTTGTAGAAATGTGTGAAGTGGTGTGTTTGGGTGCGTGTGGTATTAGATCGAAAGAGGAGGTGTCAAGGAGTGTTTTGGTGGTGGCGGTGTGGTATGGTGACCGGCGGTGTGGTGGTGGCGAGGGTTTTCCCTGCGGCTAGGGTAGGAGATGAGGAGGAGAGAGAGTGAGGTGAAGGGGATGAAGTGTGTTTGTATGTGTGCTAATTAACCACAAGGACCATTTATTCATTTACCCTTTAAAAAATAACCAATAATATTGCCTTGTCGGTGAAGGTGGCGTTGATGGTGGTGGTGGCATTGGGTGGCGGTGGTGGCGGCGGTGGAGGTGGGGGTGGTGGCGTTGGGTGGTGGTGGGTGGAGATAGCGGTGGAGTGCACCGTTAGTCCTTAGGACTAACGATGCAATTTATTTTATTGCATCGTTAGTCCTAAGGACTAACGGTGCAAATATTTTCTTCAGTTAGGAGATAACGGAGATATATTTGCACCGTTAGTCCTCATTAACTGATTTTACTAACAGAGGGATGTATTTGTGCCAACTTTACTAACGGAGGGATGATTTTGTGCCAAAAAAAAGTTTAGGGATGAAAACCGACCCACAGGGCAAACCACAGGGATGTATTTTGGACTTAAATATTTTAATTATTTTAATTTTCAACACTCCTTTTCTCTCACGTTTGACTCTCACATTTGACTGTTGTTGAATAATCCAACTTTTCTACTTGACCATTTTCAATTTATATATAGTTAGGATTAAATCTTGAATTGATTTAATCATCTCACGATCTGACGCAAATCAATCTTGAAATGAAACATTAGATAATGACGGAAGAAATCAAAATGAAGAAGCAAATGCGTAATTATTTAAATAGAGTTTTTCGAATTTTAAGGTGTGATCTTATTCTACTAACCCGCTCCCCTAAATCAAACCTAAAAAATCTTGAGATTATTGTCACTTAGACTAATCATGGACTAGAAAAATTTGGGATTATTGTCACGGAGTGACTCAAAACATATACTCTCGTCGCTCATGGACTAAAAAAAGAAAGAGAACTTATGGTGACCGGCCTACCAAACGTGAGGCTTAAAACTTATGGCCCCTCCTTTTTTTTTAATGTTTAGTGTGTGTGTGAGATATTTAGTAAGATATATTTGTATAAAGTGACTATTTTAATAAAAGGTGAGAAGAAGATGGTAAGAGTGAGTGAGAAGAGAGAAAAAACTGAGGTGACGCTGATGTGGATGGAGAAGAGGTGATCAATGATTTTGAAACTGGGCTTTTAATCGACGATCGAGTCACCGGATTACCGGTTCAACCGTCGGGTCAACCCAGTTTTCTTTTAAAAAAAACTTTTTTTCAACTGGTTCGACCACCGGATCAACTTAGTTTTTTATAAAAAAATGAAAAAAATCAAGCTCGGCCGGGTTTCGAAAATCGAGTTGACCCAATTCACTTAAAAACCAACAAGTTTAATCGATTAACCAAGTTTTTTTTACCCGGTTTTTTCCAGACCCGATTCAACCGATTGAACAGGCCAAATCAAATCGGGTTTCAAAACACTTAAGGTGAGGGTGAGGGTGATTACGACTCCCTTTAGCCTTAGATTACACCTAACCCACGTGGGTTTTAGAAGTACAACTGGACCTAAATAGTAAAATAATCCCACAACTTAGCTTCATCTTACACTTCTTCACATACTCAAAAACATCAAAAAGCAATTCTAAGTTCTAAAACAACATCAAACAACAACAATGGGTGCCTTGTTAAAAGTAATAGACGCAATAATATTCTTCTTCTTTCTCATAATAGCAATAGGAGCACCACTCCTAGATTCTCAAACAGTTCTCCCAACAAGTATCTACCCAGACATCCTAGTACAGCTCAAAACATGGTACACACAGGAGTACGAGGATTACCTGGTAGGTGAAAAGCCACATTTCTTTGTGGGACTTGTTTGGTTGCAGCTTGTGTTTGCATGGCCACTTGCTGTTGCTTCTTTGTATGGGATTGTATTTGGGAAGTCTTGGTTGAGGACTACTTGCTTGATGTATGGTGTCACTACTTTGACTTCTATGGTATGTGCTTGTTTTTTACTTTTGTATATCTTTTTTAGAGTTTGATTTATGATAATACCTGATCCGGCCGTAGCTAGGTACTTGGGACGTATAATGTAGACAGATCGTACCCCTGCCCCATGGGTTTACCCGAAAGTAGGTAGACTGCTTTTAGAAGTTTGATTTATTGTAATAAGGGTCAAGTTTTATTTTTGAATGATTTCCTTGAATTTCGGTGTTTAGGATTGTAGGTATGTTATGAGGACCAACATTCTTGTAAATGTTTGTGGGTTCTAGTCCTGTCCGTGATATTTGTAAATATTGTGAGATTGTTAGCTGTTTTTTCCAAAAAGTAAAAGAAAAGAAAACTATCATAATGAGGGTCTAAACTTGGATTTGAACTTTTATATAGGTGAATTAGATCACAATGTTAGAGATTTTGAAAATGTAGATTAAGTGGGTGTTGGAAATGCGTTTTAAACACAGATTTTGCGTTTGCATAACTATGTTTTCAAAAAGCAGATTGAGACTTTTAGACACGTGTTTTTTCTATACTAGTGTTGTAAAAATCGGCCATGGCGGTTGGTGGTGGTCCACTGCCACGATATTTCCCATATCGGTCTAACTTATCTGTTTTGGTCAAAATCGGAGCGTGGCGGTCAAAATCGGCCATGGCGGTGGTCGGTCGACTTGAGATCTAGGGTTTTTTCATATCCGTGCGGTCAACGCCATCAAATGCAGATCCAGTTTTTTTTTTTTTTTTTTTTTTTTTTTTTTTTTTTTTTGTTTTGTTTTTTCATATTCACGCGGTCAACTTTGATTTTTTGATTTTGTTTTAATTTGGGAACAAACAAAGCAGATTTATAATTATATAACAGAAGATATATAACTAAAAATAATAAAAACATTAATATTGCTAATATATATATATTTTATAAAATAAATTTCTTTATAATTTATGGTCTCCATCATGGCACCGCCGTATCGCCGCCAAGACCGATATGGCGCTTGGCGGGGGTCGACCGCCACTGTACCGCCGAGTGATATTTACAACCTTAATAGGAATAGGTTTCCTAATGGTTTACCAAAGTGTTTTACAAATGCAACAGATGATCTATCCCAAAACGCAGTCCCAAAGACCCTCTAAGTTATATTTATGAGTCATGTTGTTGTTGCTCCATTTGATGATAGGAATGTTTGGAAGTATCTGTTGTTGTGTTATAAGAGAGCTGGAGTTGGATATGGGAGATGTTAGTTACTTAGTTGAAGTTGTTAGCTATATATGAGAGTTCGGAAAAATTGGCTATAGCTATAGTAGAAGCTAAAAAGTGTAATATGACATAAGAAAACAAAACATAAAAGATCCAAACTGTGTAGAAAAGGGCATAGCCCAAGTGGTGTGTTGATTCAGTGAGCCTTTGTGACAAGTCTATTACAGAATGGATGA
This sequence comes from Chrysanthemum lavandulifolium, assembly GCA_022545495.1. Classification (NCBI taxonomy): domain Eukaryota; kingdom Viridiplantae; phylum Streptophyta; class Magnoliopsida; order Asterales; family Asteraceae; genus Chrysanthemum; species Chrysanthemum lavandulifolium. Next base: position 231,584,561 of record CM040242.1, on the reverse strand, counting down.
GTTTCTCTTTAGATCAATCCACCGATGATGAGAAATTAGAGAGCACCAAGTTTGTTACTGAGACGTGTAGAAGAAAACATATTTTTTTTAATTAGGCTCTTGTATCCGTAAATGTAGGAGACATTTAGACTGACCCGGTGTATACAGTGGAAGAAATAGAATTTTCGACCAGGGTATTGGTACCAGAGTAAATTTTCGACCAGGCCTGTAGAAGATGACTTCCATGTAGCCCCGTCTGTGTTGATAGTGTTTTTCATGCCGAATGTAAAATGTCGGTAATAACTTTGAGTTATTCTGTATTAACATGATTAGAGAATCTTTTTTATTTTCTTTCAGGCTGCAATAACATCAGAACTTTTGGGATCTGGAAAAGCATCAGAAAAGCTTTTGAAGTTGTATCTCCCCTTCATGGGTTTTGCTGTTTTAGCTATCTTGCGAGGTCTTCTACCACATTCAGAAAAGTCGAAAGCAATTAGCACAAAACCTATTACGGCCAGGAAAAAGAGAGCTTGAACGTTTTTCCAAGATCAGCATTCATTAGTCAGTTCTCTCTAATTTTAATAGCTTCCTCTGATCTAATAGAGAGTTCTGTTTCAATTTTTGTGGCGTTTGTATCACTAAATTCACGTAATGAACCAATGCTCGTCTATAATTTACTGGTCTGCATTGATGCTTAAATCCGAGGATTATGATATTGTTGTAACAGACAAGGGACACAAATTATTCTTTCCATATTGTGAATTGAATTGTTTGTCATTTCATTCTCATGTATGATTAAGACTAACACTGTCATCTGTTGAACCTAGCATATGCAAGTTGGGATGGCTTGGTTCAGGGTTGTTCCGCAACACATATGCACAACTTCTATTGCACTATTTAAGTGATTGTAGTAACATGGCTATTTATATGGCAACTCTAGCTCCAGAAAGACATGATTTTCCATTAGAGTATGTAGTATTTATTCCTATGGATTATGATAACCAAACAGCACCCAAAACTACCAAAATGTTGATAAATGTGAAAAGCACCAACACATACCCTCAAAGTCCAGAACTATGTATATCGCATATCGTGAAAAAACAAGGCCTCTAAAAGCCAACACATAGTTTCGTACCAAACTCTTTCACCTTTCATCATTCAAACAGCTTAAAGATCCTCTTTATTTAACTAACAGACATAATCCTATTCATGTGCTTCGTTGTAGTCTTATTTTCAGTTCCATTATTAGATGCTCAAACCATTCTTCCTTCCAATATCTATTACAGTTCAGGAACTGGTTTGTCAATGTATTTGGAACTTACGTTGATCTTGCTTGGCTTGAGCTTGTTTTCGCGTGCCCCCTCAGAATTGCTTAGTCATATGGTATATTTTCTGGGAGATCTTGGTTGCCAATGACCATTTTAATGTATGGTGTCTACTCACTAACTATTTTGGTATTCTTAACTAAATTTCATTGACCAAATGCCAATAATTGCCAAACGTTTCTCTTTATAAGCACTTGGCTACTCTTTGTAGTTAGCCAAATAGTTCTGTATTTTTTTGCTACGGAGATAAAATTTTTTCCTTAATATTTTGTACTGTGGTTATCTTGTATGAATTATTAGACACTTGATGTATAAAATATGATTGCATAAACTATAATATTTAATACACTAATATCGTTTTATTAAAAGGGATTGCTAACCAGTGCCCTCAGGGCATTGGTTAAACCGTATTTATTAAACAGAAACTTTGTTTTTAGATTAATAATTGTATTTAATGCACATTAATTAATAAAACTTATAAATGAACATAATTAAATATAATTTTTCATTAAATAAACTCAATGTTTCCTTTTATACTAACTCTTAAACTCTTGCTCGAGCAAGACCAGTTAAACAAACCCATTCATTCTTAGGTGCTTAAGATAAGAATTTGGTAACATAATAGTAGTGTTTTGACACAAGATTATGAAGAGATTATCTATTTTTCAAAAATAAGCTTACTTAAAATAATCTTTGTTTGGCAACATAACTTATAAGAGATTAAAAAAAAAAAAAAAAAAAAAAAAATCTCGTAATCTCGAAAATAAAGGTTCTTAATGTAATTTATAAAATAATCTCTTTTATAATCTTTTTCAAAGAACAAGATCAAGAATAACAACAACACCAAGACAATTTTGCCAAACATATTACTCACGGGGCTTCTTGAGTTAACTTACAAGAATTATAAGTATATATTAAAACTCAAAAATACGACGCAGTTTTATGTCTTTGTAGCTACTGATGCAAGATACTGACACATGCTACTGATGTTGGGTTTGGGCGGGTTGACTACGATCGACGCGGGTCATTGCTACAAGAAAGTCTACTGATGATGTGGAAAAAAAAAAAAAAAAAAAGGTTATAAAATCTTTATAAAAAGTTTATAAAATTTTTAAGAAATTTATAAATTTTTATAAAAGGTTTATAAAAATTGATAAAAAAGTTTATAAAAAGTTTATAAAAAGTTTATAAAAAAAAGTTTATAAAAATTTATAAGATATTTATAAAAATTTATGAAAAAGGTTTATAAAAGTTTATAAAAATTTATAAAAAGGTTTATAAAAGTTTATAAAAAAGTTTATAAAAGTTTATAAAAAATTTATAAAAATTTATAACAAATTTATATAAAAAACGCAATTTTTTTAAATCGGAAAAAAGCGGTTTTTTTAAAAACCCAATATATATTTTAAGTAGATTTTAAGAAAAAAATAACACAAAAATATTACAAATACACAAAAAAACATAACGTAAAAAGCTGCACAAACGTATTTTTAAAAAAAAAAAAAAAAAATCATTAAAAAATTCGGCCATGCAACGCTGCAGACCAACGCCAGTCTCGTTGTATAAAAAGCAAATCTGACCCACATGAGTTTTGGAGTAACACTATATACAGTATTCCAATATTTTTATAAGATCAGATTGATTTGGATTTAAAAATCAATTATAAAGAAGAGATCTAGCTTTCCCATGTCTCTAAAGTCAACTCTAATATGCTCACTAAGCAGTTTAACCTGCAACATTCCAACATTCAAGTCATTTACCAAAACATAAACATATATACAAGATAAACTTCATTATAAACAAGTGGAAGATGTGGTCATCGATCAATATTATCGATGTGATCCTGTTCATCTACTTCACTGTAATTGCATTCGCAGTGCCACTTTTCGATGCTCAAACTATTTTTCCATCCTATATATATCCGGACTTCCTTGTACAATTCAAGAACTGGTTCATTAATGAATTTGGACACTATTTGTTATCAGAAAAACCTCATTTCTTTGTTGGTATTGCTTGGCTTGAGCTTCTGTTCGCTTGGCCCATCTCCATTGTTTCGTTATATGGTATTGTTGCTGGAAAATCTTGGTTTCAAACCACTTGTTTGATGTATGGCGTCTACTTCTTCACTGCTTTGGTATTCTTAACTTCATCCTCTTCATTAGTTCTACTTTTATTCATTTGTATACAGATATATCTGATATTATTTGTATGTTGAACTCAGCTACTATAAGATAGTGATTAGAATTGTTCGTGTGATCCCATTACAATGTTTGTAAATTGTCATGGAAATTAATTGTGAGCATTGCACTTTGTTGAGTTGTGTCGCTTAATGATCACTGTTCGTGTTGCTGTGATACCTTCGGCCTGATCACTTTCCCACTTTTAGATATACCTTGTAATTGTCAATCCAAAAGACGTAATTTTGTTTTACGTGGTTAGTTTTAGCTCTTACATTCCCAATTCGATGCTTCATATGTGTTTGTGTGCTCCCGTATGTATATGGGTTTTTGTTATTTCCTAACGCGCCTGGTTCATTCTTTATAAGTATGTCATCAGCCAAACGCCCAAACCTTCCCCCTTTTGTGTTCTACTATGTTTTTTTTGGGTTTTCATGTCTGGTAGTATTGCTTGTTTCCTTGAAATATGTCACACAAAAGATGCTGTGAGTAGATTAGTAAAGGTGAAAAAATGGGTGCGAATCGGGTCCAAAAGCATTTAAGTCAATACTTTTTGTGGCATTACGAGAACATAAACTATACTATTAAAATATCAATCTAATTATTTTTAATAAGCAGATTTCGAGAGGATATTTTGGTGACTTTTGAACCATTTGACCCGTTTTGACCCATTAGAGAAACTATATACTCCGTAATACTTGACTCTTTTTCAAGTTTGCGTGTATGAATCACAAATGGAGTAAATACTGATTCAATCTTTGCATATTGTTATATTAATTTTCAGGTTGCAATATTATCGGAGCTTGTGGGATCTGGACGAGCTTCACAAAAGCTATTGATATTTTACTACATCTTCTTGGGTTTTGCTGTTTTAGCCATATTACGAGGTCTGCTACCACATTTTCTACAGTCAAATGCAGTTGGCACACGACTCGCGCTGGTTATAAAAAAGAGAGCTTAATTGGTTTTCTAGAATCAGCACCCGTGGGTCAGTCCTCTATACTTTCACATCTTGATATCTATACGTGAGTTTCATTTCAAGGTCTGCAGCTCTTGTATAACCAAAATTGTGTTATGTACCATTGTCCGAAGGAATCATCCCTTTGTGGATGTATGTAAATTACAGTTTAAAATAACGAGATTTGTACTCATAATCTCTAAGTTATGAGATTTGTTAAAATATGAACAGTTGTCTATATTTAATCTAACATAGTACTCATAATCTCTAAGTTATGAGATTTGTTAAAATATGAACAGTTGTCTATATTTAATCTAACATAATCTTATCTAGTCATCAATTGGCTTGTAGAACTGCTAAGATTTACTGGTATCACTTTTTCGCCCTGTTAGATTGGCCAGTGTTGCCCATGTGTATTTACATCCAATTGTCGGTGTTTTCTGAATACTAATAAGGTTCAGGCCTTAGCAACCTCTTGTGAAGACATTGCAATTTGCCTCTTTCAAATTGGCCGTATTTTTGGATATAATCTCACTTACAATGCACATAAGTATCGGTGATTGGTCTTATATCCATAACGCTGAGTTCAATTAAAATTTTAGAAGTAAAATAATATTCTGAAAAAAAAAAAGACAGGCTGGATTTTACTGGTTTAGTAATCAGTGGATAACCTTAGTACAACCAATTTCCGGTTTAACTGGTTGGACTAGTGAATATATACTTACAGATTGCATACATGAATAATCCAGATAGAATCATGTGACCAACACATAAAAATTCAAATGAAACAGCAACTGGTACACCTTTCAAAAAGAGGTAATTATAAATTGACCCAGAAAGTCAACCTAAAAGTATATCTAATCCATTCTTTTTTGGATAAATGGCAAACACATATTCTCCATAGTCTATCTTCATCTTTACTATTGAATCTCCACTTCTAAGAAAGAAAAAGACAAGTCATATGCTTGTAATAGGTTACTCGTTTTAAAGGTAATCACATGTTTAAACAGTAAGTAAATTGATGACTGAATAGTCCTAACGGTTAAACTATAAAGTGCAATGTTACAATGAGTAAAATAGAACTAGCATGATGACTTTCTATGCCGTTAACTTTTTCAAAATATATCATAACAATGAAGCGGATAGCAACAATAAGTAGAGTGGGGATGCCAACTTGCTAAATGGGTGGCTACTTCTATAGGACGAAAGGTACTAGGTAGGGAAAACATAATAGAAGATCCTCATTTCTACACATGAACTTTTTTCATACATAAACATCATATATATACTAAGATCAAACTCAATCTACAAAAATACACAATGGGGGCCTTGATCACCCTATTGGACATAATCTTGTTCATTTACTTTCTAGGAATTACTATTGTAGTTCCTATTCTTGATGCTCAAATCGTTCTGCCTTTGAATATCTTCCCAGATGTCCTTGTACACTTGAATAAGTGGTACATAAATGAATTTGGAAACTATTTGGTATCTGAAAAACCTCATTTCTTTGTTGGGATTACTTGGCAAGAGCTTGTGTTCGCGTGGCCGCTATGCATTGCTTCGTTATATGGTATTGTTGCAGGGAAAACTTGGTTGCCAACTACTTGTTTGATCTATGGGTGTTGATTTTTTGACTGCCTTGGTATTTTTTTTAACATCTCTCACTTTGTTTTTCTACTTTAATTTGATTCGGGGGTGGGTAACCGTAGAAACTGGACTTTAACAGTACCTTGTCATGAATAGTACTCAAACTTTGGGTTTAAAATTCAAGTATACTTCTCATGATCACGCTGTCCTCAAACCTTCTCTCGACCCGACCTGTTATAAAATGTGTCTGGTCCACCCAATTTTGTTACTAATAATATGGCTTTCTTGTGTGTCAGTAATTCAGTATGGATATTATAAGTGAATCACCAGAGGTTGAAAATGAGTGGGTTAAACATGTTTTATAACGGGTCAAAACAGGTAGGGTTGTGTTGTGTTGCTAATCCTTTTTCGTCCATTTTGTTAAACTGTATAAATAGTTCATGTTTATGATTAAATGCTATACTATTAAATTAATAATATATATGTTATTTGCATAAATTATTTTGGAAGTTACTTAAGTGACTTTTGAACATTTGACCCGTTTCATTATTAGTCAACTTTCATAATTTTAGCATTTAGAGAAAATTGCATAACTAAAATCGACCCAAAGCAAGTAAATGGTAATTTAATATTTTCAGAGCTTGTAGTATCTAAAAAAGCATCAGATAAGCTCATAAGTTTGTACTCCATCTTCGTAGGTTTTGCAGTTTTAGCTGTCTTACAAGGTTTGCTACCACATTTTCAAAAGTCAAATGTAACACGACCTACACTAGTTAAGAAAAAAGACAGCTTTGCTGAAAGGTTAAAGACGGTTCAGTCAACTCTAAGTTCATACGGTATCTTCTTACATACACAAAAGAGGCCTGTCTGTAACCAAATATCTATCGGCTATATGATATCGTTATAACAATGGTTAAAAACTTTTTATTCACATTTTCTTGTCATTTTATATTCTCATGTAGGATTGATCTTTACTTCATTTATTAGCCTATGTTTTAGGTATATGAGCTTATTTTTTATCTTTAAATCATAACAAACACCAAAGCAAGATATAAGCTAAAAAAAGTAGGCTTATAAAGTATATACCGAAATTATATAAAAGCTTATAATAAGTATTTATAAACAAAATAATATCATTGGTGGTGTATGCAAATATTCAAATATCCGGTGGATACATCTAGGTCCTTTTAACTTATTTCGATTTCTTACATGCATGTTGTGATTATTAACTGTTAGATAATGAAAACTTCGTAGGTTACACTTTATCATTAATCACTATAAATATAGTACAAAGTAATATAGAAAAATCTTAATAGATTCAACCCATAAATGAGGCTTGGGCCAACTAACTTATTCATCTAATCTTCCCGCAATCCGAAGCGATAAAATTCTTAAAAGTTTCTGACCTGAAGAAGAAACTAGAAAAGAAAAACAAAAACATTAACATAAAAAAACATAACTTTAGTCACTCAGAATAAAACCGTCTTAACGTTTGACTTTAATGACCCATTGGTATCAACTGTCGGCTAAGTCGACTGATAACAAAACTGTACCAATGGTCGACTTTAAAGATTGGTACCAACGGTCAACTTTAGTCTACTGATAACAAAGTGTACGAATAATCGACTAACAAACAAACAATAAAACAACTATAATAATTATCATTTTTATTATTATTTTTTATTTTTTTGACAATGAAAACTTAAACTACTAATTTTAAAATCCAAAACATAAACCATAAAAACGAAACATCATTTTTCTTAAGCATATAAATCAAAAACAAGAGCCTTAATCTACTTCTTAGAATCCTCATCAACAAACTTCTGGTAATAAGCCACAAGAGCCTTAGCATAGACCTGTGAAGTGACCTTCACCTTTCACCCTGATCCTCATATCAACACATGCGGACATGCTTTGACCCACCAAGAGAATTGGTCCGTATACTTTTGTATAGAGGAATTCTGGCCGGATGTGTTTGATGGGGACACCGTTCACCTTGATTAGACCGTGCCCAGCCTTGCAGTTGGTGATTGGGACGGCTGTTTTCTTGCGGCTGAAGCACTGAACGGAAGATAATGAAAACTCCGTATGTTACACTTTATTATTGATCACTATAAATAGAGTACAAAACAACATAGAGAAACACTAATGGACTCAACCCACAAGTGGGGCTTGGGCCACCTAACTTATCCATCTAATACTCCCCGCAGTCCGAGCTGCAAAATCGCGAAAGCTCGGACTAGAGTAGTAAACTAGTAAAGAAAAAAACATTAATATAATAAAAACATAACTTTAGTCGACTAGTAACAAAATTGTACCAGCGATCGACTTTTGTCGACTGGTACCAACGGTTCACTAAGTCGGCTGGTAACAAAACCGTAACAACGGTCGATTTTAAGGACTGGTACCAAAGATCAACTTTAGTTGACTGGTAACATAGCCATACGAACAATCGACTAACAAATACACAATAAAACAACTACAATTTCTTTTTTTTAAGACGATGAAATCTTAAACTACTAATTTTAAAAATTCAAAACATTAACCATAAAACGAAACATCCTTTTCGTAGTGATGACGATAGTCCACATTCGGTCACGAACCCACCAATGACCGCTACTAGCGAGCCTTCTGTTGATCAAGCTAACCCGTAACGGTTTGGGCTCACGAGCCCCAAACCCGTTATTTATGGCTTTGGATATCGATATATCTTATTTTGGAGATATGTATTCAATGTCCGACTTAGGCGGATACGCGAAGGTTGGGAACACGAAACCAATAAGGATTTCGTGTGTATATAAAGGGCATCCAAGCCTCATTAAAAGGTACGATCTCAAACCCTAACTCTCCACTAAACCCTAAAACCGATTCTTACTCACGGGAGGATAATCGCGGAAACAATCCCACGTAAGCCTAATCTGTTTTCTGCTTTTAGTAGCGCAGTCTCAAGCATTAAGATCCAATTGATACGGGAACCGAGTCCAAACAAGGAACGCCTAACTTTTGTATCAACAAGTGCGCCATCCGTGGGACCAATCACTAAGAACTAGAATGACAAAGCACGGAAACCTAAGCCGGCGATCGATAGCGACTTACAAGGAAAAAACATCAAAGTGGATCGGCCTGGCGGGCCTCCGGAACAACAAGTACAACCGAAACCAAGGGTCGATCCGTCTTTGCAATAAGGAACCACGCGCGGGACAACCCATGCTGCACGACGACCACCGTGCCGAGGTTCCACAACAGACCCTCCTTACCACTCCCCGCAATCGGTGCGAAACGAACTTCACAACCCCACCAGGCACTGAGCATAACAGGGTTTCGAGGTGGAAACAGAAACCCTCGTGCTAGAAGGGGTCGCGCCTGAACTAGTGCCAGGTGACTTCGTGTCTCAAAACTACGAAACCTTGGTTGCCCTCATGCAAGAGGAGGCGAAAAAGAGGTAGAATCAAAACCTGCAGCACCGACTAAACTTCGACACGGAGTACGAGACATCCCCATCGCGTCATCAGAAGGAGAGGCGCGGGAAGGATAGCCGTCGCCCTCCAGTGTTTACCAGGATTGGGAAGAGAGTTGAGAACGATGAAGCAGGTGACCTACAGTATATGGAAGAACACGAAGAGGACGGACGGCGTACCAATGTCCACGCTAGGCTTGTAAACCGCAGGTCCATGACGAGACTGGACGACGACACTCCCAAGTGAAAGCTCTTCAAGATCCGATTCGAGGATAGTCGGTAAGCGCCGAAAGAGGGAGGCTCGTCTCCGAGATTCCTTAGACAACGAGGACATCGAACAGACACCGAAGTCCAGGAAAGATATCGCGACCGGAGGAGGAAGATATGTCTCTTACCGCGCCGCCAAAAGGTAGATCGTTCACCCGACGCATCGGCGATTTCTCGAAGATAAGAGAAGCGCATGCCCGCTAATGTGAAAACCTATGATGGAACAGGTGATCCGGACGACCACCTAAAATTTTTCGAATCAGCTGCTACCATCGAAAATTGGCCACAACCTGTGTGGTGCCACATGTTCAAGTCCACATTAGTGGGAAATGCGCGAAATTGGTTCACTAAGCTTCCACGCAGAAGCATTGATGGCTTTGAAGAGTTGCGAAATGCGTTTCGCCTAAATTTCACTCAAAGGAAGAAGTGCGCCAAAAACCCTGTCAAACTTGCTAGGGTGAAACAGCGCCAGGGGGAATCTACAAGCGCCTATGTGGAGCGCTACAAAGACGCAGTGCATACATGTCAAGGCATGTCCCAAATACTAAAGATCTCGTGATTCATGAACGGATAAATAACCTAACTCATCAAAAGCTTAACGACAAGGTCCCCAAACCTTTGATGAACTAATGAAACGCACAAGGTCATTTATCCAGGAGAAAACGCCACAGAGACAAAGAAGAAAGGCTACTCAAACTATAGGTCACAAGAACGACTGAGAGACAATCCATTGACCGTAGTAGCAACCGCAACAGAACTACCATGCGGGGGAGCCGGACGAGATAATGACAAATATACCCGCTAACCAAGACTCCAAAGGAGATATTCGCGGCGGGCGCGAACTTCCCGAGACCCCACCAATGCGCACCCCGAAGATCGGCGCGTGGGAACGAATCTGCTACTATCATGGATGGAAGGCCACACCACGAACGAGGTGTGTCCATTGCGCCGCCTAATTGATAAGCTAGTAAAAGAAGGCGATTGGACCATTTGGTTAAAAACATCAAGGAGGGGAAAGATAAGCAAAAGACTGGGAACAAGAAAGAAGTACCCCAAAGATAAGGCTGATACCATCTACATGATACAATCATGGCAGCGAATGACTCGGCAGAAGATCAGCCAAATTTTTTTCCGCGATAGCGAAATCTCCTTCCCCACCTTGGCTGCGGACAACGCAGTGGTAGAACCGCTCACCATAGAAATTAATGCAGGGGGTCACGATATCCACCGCATGTATGTTGATGGAGGAGCATCCGCAGATATAATGTATGAACACCGCTTTAAACGATCGCGACCGAGATACTGGTCAATTAAGCCCGGCCAGACGTCGTTGATCGGTTTTACAGAGAAAAGATATGGCCCATGGGGCAAATACGCCTACTAATCAATGTTGGTAATAAACGCCCACGACGGCTGGATGAATTTTATGGTGATTAAATCCCGCGCCATACAATGGCATTATTGGAAGACCGTGGATTTCACCATACGCTATCACGCCTACAAGACATGGATGCTCGAATTCCGGTGGAGGGAGGCATTGTTACTCTCACAATACCACCGCCACACGGAGAATGTAACACAATTACATGCAGACGACATACATTACGTAACAACGCGAACTAAAGTGCCAAACCTAAGGGTTGCAATTCATCCCGATTACCCAGAGGGAAGTATCGATCGGGGATCGCTATCCGATAACGCGAGCGGTTGTGTCGCGCTCTTGCAAAAGAACACGGATATCTTTGCATGGGAACCAAAGCACACGACCCGGTACCACGCTCGATTCGTAACACAAGTTGAGAACCGACAAGGATACTCCCAAGACTGACGAAGAAGCGGCCAGCTCCAGGCCGCAGACAAGCAATTCTAGCAAAAGTACATAACTTGTGGAGGCGGGTATAATCGAGAAGTCTATTACCATGGTGGCTTTCCAACCCGGTGATGGTCAAGAAGAGCGACGGTGTAGTTGGCGGATGTGCGTGGACTTCACGGATCTCAACAAAGCATGTCCACAAGATCGCTACCACTACCGAGAGATAGATCGGAAGATAGAATCTTTGTGTGGATACCCACTTAACCGCTTCTTGACGATACAAAGGATACCACCAAATACGGATGGCTAAAGAAGATGAAGAAAAACGGCCTTCCATACAAGCCAAGGCGTCTATTGTTATACTAAGATGCCCTTCGGCTTGAAGAACGCAGCGCCACCTACCGGTGATTGGTGGACAATGCATTTGAAAAGGTGGGTCGCAACCTGAGAGTTTATGTTGATGACATTGTCATAAAAATCCATCTGTAGGATGAATTGGTGCGCGACATTGAGGAAACATTTAAGACACTAAAAAGATCAAAATGAAGCTAAATCCCAAGAAATGCACTTTTGGCGCTCTGAAAGGCATGTTCCTGGATATTTGATAGAGCTGATGGCATCAAACCGTGTCGAGAAAAAGCGAAGGTCATCATCCAACTTCCTTCACCACGCACGTTGAAAGAAGTCCAATCTCGAACGGAACCGGCGGTTTGAATAGATTCTTGTCCAATCGGCAGACAAGTCACTCCTCTCTTCAAAACACTCAAAGTGTACAAAAAGGGAGACTTTCGCTAGACTACGGGCGGAAGAAGCTTTCATACAACTTAAACAAGACTTAGCGGCGCTCCCACACTAGTCGCGCCGCCCGAAGAATTAATTATGTACTTATCTGCGACTAATGGAGCGATCAAGTGATTACCGATGATGTGAATTTGGTACAAACACCAGTATACTTTGTAAGCAAAGCACTCAAGAAAACGGAGGTTAACTATAGTGCAATGGAGAAGTTGGTCCCGCATTAGTATTCGCCGCCAAAAGACTGCGCAGTACTTCCAAGCGCGATAGCGGTGATCATGCACCAACCTATCAAGCAAATCATCTCTAAACCCGATGCATCGGGACGACTACAAGTGGAGTGTATTGCTAGGTGAGCATAACATCTCCTATAGACCACGACCGCGCGTTAAGGGGCGGATACTAGCGAGACTTCATCATCGAAAAACCCGACATCGATGACGCACCTTCACAAAGCAAGGTGGAACTACAAGAACCATGGATCTTATTTACGGACGGATCTTCATGCGTGGAGCGACGGTCAGCGCAGCCTTATCCTCACGAGTCCGTATGAATGTAATTCACTTACGCACTGCGTTTTGAATTCACGACCATGAACAACGAGGCGGAGTATGAAGCCACGATTGTTGGATTACGCATTGCAGCTTGAATGGGCATACGCAACCTAGAAGCAAATGTGGATTCTCGTTTAGTAGCCAACCATGTGTTGGGCGAGTACCTAGCTAAAGAGGAAAACATGATTCAATACCTCGACAAAACAAGTCCCTAATCAAGGGCTTTGACAGGTTTAACATCAAACAAGTTCCTAGAGGGGAAAACAAAAAGGCGAATGCACTGAGCAAGATTGCATCCACAAGCTTTGCGCACCTGTCAAAACAAGTATTGGTGGAAACTCTGAAGAGCAAGTCCATCTCGGAGATGGAGATATCCACGGTGATAGAGGAACAAGGTCCTACATGGATAACCCCAATTGTCGAGTTTATAAGCAAGGGCAATTGTCGAGTTCTACTACAGCATCACAGAGGTTCGAACTTGATCGGTATACTATATCGGCGCTCATTTCTACAACCATGGCTTCGATGTGTCGGACCCCTTCAAGCGATTCGTGACTCGAGAGATCCATGCCGGTTCATGTAGTATGCACTCGGGACCACGGTCGGTTGTGGCACGCGCTTTACGGTCAGGATACTATTGGCCTACGATGCACCGTGACGCGGGACTTAATAAGAAAGTGTGGCGACTGCCAAGTTCACAGACCTATTCCACGCCAACCACAACAGGAGCTAACACCTATTACGTCGCCGTGGCCATTCTATAAATGGGGTATTGACATTGCGGGCCCCTTCCCTGTTGCGGCGGGGATTGAAATTCCTTATAGTGGCCATAGACTAGTTCACTAAATGGATTGAAGCAAAAGGCGGTCGCGACAATCACGGTAACCGTGTAAAAGCGATTTGTTTGGGAAAATATCGTATGCGCTTGGATTACAGGGAAATCATCTCGACAATGGAAAGCAATTATGTGACAACCCTTTCAAGGAATGGTGTGAAACCGAATATTGCACAACACTTGCGTCGGTTAAACACCCACAAACCAATGGTTTGGTCGGCGTGCAAATCGTAGTCTAGGTGAAGTAATTAAGGCACGCTTAGACAAACACAAAGGAAGGTGGGTAGAGGAATTATCGCATGTCTTGTGGGCGCACCGCACTTCAATCAAAATTAGCACGGAGACACTCCTTTTCTCTTGTCTATGGGATGAAGCCGTCATACCACCGAAATTGGGATGCCAACTATTCACATGCCGAAGTTAATGTTACAACCAATGATGATGAACGGCGATTGACTTGGACTTCTTTGGAAGAAAGGTGCGAGCGCCAGCTATATGCAGGCGAGAGCAAAGTCAAAAATGAAGGGATACTACGATGCTAAAGTTCGAGCGCCTCATTCGCACTGTGCAACCAGATATCGCGCCAATGATGCAAGCCACGCGAGAAGATACGGAAAACTTGGGTAAAAGTGGGAAGGACCTTATGAGGTCATTGAAGCATTAGGAAAAGGCGCACAAGTGCGTGACATGGAGGGTCGAGAGCTACCACGCACATGGAATATCTGCAATCTCAAACGATGTTATCTCTAGGAACAGCTACGGCCCAGTGCACGGATACTCCTGCACTTTAGTATAGTGCTCAATAAATATCCGTGTATTTATATTCTGTTTTACTTAGGCAAATGTCTTTTTTCTCTTTACAAAAACTTGCAAGTATTAATAAAACGTCGCAGTGTCTAGCTAACTCCGCGACACATTTCAATTTATTATTTACATAATATTTATGTTTCAACATTGTTGTAATATTGTGCCTACATGGCGTGCATGCACTTACTAAACCCACGATGGTGTAAAGGATGAGTAAACCTACTAAATAACTCGTTGAGTAAGAGGGTTGCAAACCCATCAACATTGGATCATGCATCCTTGTTAAACACCTTATTTTCAAGACGTTGGAATAAGTTCAATGCGCATTCCACGATGGATGCGCAACAATGCATATTGTGCGCGTTTAACAAACTAGGAATCAAGACTCTTGACTCCTTGATATGACATTTACAGTACGCTGCATATCACACCATACACGATTATGATAAAAGTACTTAGACATTATGTTTCAAGTATGGCAGATCATGACTTTCATACATGATTATGGACTTCATATATTATTCGCACTTATGTACCAGTTTGATACTTAGACAACAAGTATGTTTTTTATGAAAAAGACAGATAACTGAGTACAAACATTATAAGTCGCAACCACATTAACACGCATTCAACAAAAGGAACATTTTATTAAGGACTACGAGTTCTTACAAAAGGATATTTACAAAGAAGATATAACCTACACACTATAATTACAACGCCTAAGAGATGAGCTCTACACATGGCTTGCAGCGTCCCCAGCCTCTTTTAGCTTCTTCAACAACTCAGAATCTTGGCGTGATACCGTGGCAACACTAACAGGTACCCCGTCAGATCTAGGAAGATGCGCTGCGCCAAGACCACATAGAATGGCCTTTCCCTTAACACCCTTATTCTTTGCAAGCCTCGTAGCATGCGCTTCTAAGGATTCCTTCAAAGGAATCTCAAGTGCGAAAGGGTTCAAGATGTCGCGGGGGCGAGTAAAAATAGGCACCTGCAGCTGTGACTCATCAGGCTTAAAATAATAGTCCGGCTGTGCCTCTGCACCATCAGCACGGTGGCGAGCCAAAGTCAACCCATCCATAATCAAGCCTATGGGATAGTCCTGGTCACGCTCTAGTTGGGCAATCTGAGGAAGCTCTAATATCTTCATCTTCTTCATTGCAGCAACGAGATCCTCATAGGCGTGATCATTATACCTGTGAACCAGGCGCAGTGCACTTTCAATAGGCCACTCTCATGGAGTTCCTCTATGGCCTCCGCCTTACCGCGCGCCAACAAGACCGCACGACATCCCGGGCGTCCACTACCTCTTGAGATTCCAAAGTACTAAGGGCAGCAAGGTGCAAACCGTGGTTAATAAGCCACCTGCGCTCCGCAATTGAAGAAACAAGCTGAGGATACAGCTCTTCATCATATTCAATACTGAGCTTGCGAAGCTTCATCTCCTGCTCTTCCAGCGAGCTCCCCACGTTTGCACCAAACTCACCCAACCGAGCAAAAAACTCGTTTTTCCCATTCTCCAAATACTTAAGCACCCAGGAACAATTAGCCTTATAAACCTATAAATCAAGGCTCTCGCTCACTTGGGTCAAGAAAGACATCTTCTCCTCGAAGTTTTGGGAATAATGACCCATTTCCTCTGCTTCACCCTAAGCACTTGCCAAAAGCGCCTTCACTGAATCGCTTCATCCTTTGTGCGCCCTGGCTTCCCCAACATACCTTGACTTTAGCTGCGCAACCAATGTAGTCTGGTGCGCAGCGGCCAAAAAAAGCTCCTAAACTAGCTGGTCAGTGGGCACATCCCGAGATGCTAACGCCTCGGTGCCTTGGCCCTCGATCCCGAGGTCGGTGCGCACGGGACTTGCCTTGGGTGGTGACTCCCCAGATTGCTCAGAAGTAGTCCCAATGGCTTCAACATCGCACGCAAAGAGAGTGAATTAATAACACGACCAAAAATGAGATAAGCGATTTGGCGACAATACTTACTGGGGCGGCAACATTTGGGCGGGTGGCGACGATCGTCGATGATTTACTCCACGTCAAGAATGACGGACGTTTTTCTGGATGAGCTTGCGCCATCACCACCAAGCTCTCTTGCGCTTTAGCCCTTGCTTTGCCTCCTCCGTCTCTACATCGAGGTCTTCCGTGCCTCCGCTACATCGTGTGTGACGGCTCCACTAAAGGGAAGGTACCAGTGGTCGGGCACGCTTTGTAGGGTCGCCTCAGACAACGGTGACCCACCCCGCATTCCTCCAGTTCATCTCCATTGCGCGCCTGCGGTAGCTTCCGCAATGGACTTCTCCTTCAACCGGACGCACCCTACAAGAACATGGCGGCCGCCAACTTCACAACGCTGAATAGATCCATCTTTGCGCAGCAAGAAACAACCAAAAAACCAGTTATATAAAGTATGAAGGTGAAAAGAGAGGCTCACATTAATAAAGCAAAGGAGTACGAAGGACGAGCACCCACCTCGTCATCCTCGTCTAAGAAGGTTGGCACCTCATCGGTCTGTCGAAATAGTTGCGATCGATGCCCATGTGCACCAAGAATGCCTCGGGGTAGGAAACCGATGGGAATACGATTGGCATTTATCGCTTCCGCATCATCTGCGCTTATATGTACCGAGGAAGGGCGCCATCCTTGACAATAACTTTGGGTATAAAAAGGCGCCATGGGAACAACGCCTCATCCACCCGGAAGAATTTTTCTCTCGCCCTAAGCGCATCTACTTTATCCGTATAACATTGCAACCGTCCCAACCGCCAAGAACGACACCCATCCGCTTGACCATGTCGTATGGTAAACGCGGAAGCGATATATAGTGGGGTTAATCGCCAACAAACGACAATTAACCTCGAAGTTTGTTATTTTTTTGCCGCACTTATACAAAGGTAGGCGAGATATGCGACAATAGTAATTTAATACATCGCACAAGAATAAGGATACGGGCACACGCTGATTCGCAAATTCGAAAAATGCGTGTATCCTTCGGGAAATTCGCTATCGACACCTGCTCATCCGGAACTACTGGATGCAGCGCAAGTGGGATATAATGATCCAAGGTGAACTCACGAAGTTCATCCTCAGTCATATTGGACGCAAAATCAGGTAAACCAAGAACCATGACAGGGTTTTTAAATGCACACGCGCTGTTACCTTTGGAAGATTAAGGGTTTCTTGGTTGCAATTTGCGTTTTCAACAATAGTGGAAATGTCTTTTTACTGTGATAAACACAATAAATGGGAGGCGATGGTTTATATAGGGTTTTCACATCCATGGGATGCTTGACGCATGGATCCCACTTTCTCCAAACGTGTGGCTATCAGTTGTTGAGGTGGCACACTTTCCATGCACTTTCCCACATTTCCCGAGGGATGTATTTGACTCTACTTGACTAGCTTCACCGTATTTTTAGAAGGGAAATGTTTGAAGCTTCTACGCCACGCTCTCGAAGAATTTATGGGCTCTGTTATTAGTCCAGCATCCGCGGGTTTCACCCCGCATACTAGGCTGGGGGACATGATGACGATAGTCCACATTCGGTCACGAACCCACCAATGACCGCTACTAGCGAGCCTTGTGACGACCGGGCTAACCCGTGCACGTTTGGGCTCACGAAGGCCCAAACCCGAAGTTATTTATGGATTTGGATATCGGATATCTCTTATTTTGAGATATGTATTCAATGTCCGACTTAGGCGGATGCGCTAGAAGGTTGGGGAACACGAAACCAATAAGGATTTCGTGTGTATATAAAGGGCATCCAAGCCTCATTAAAGGTATGATCTCAAACCCTAACTCCACTAAACCCTAAAACCGACATTTACTCTCACGGGAGGATAATCATGGAAACAATCCCACGGTAAGCCTAACTGTGTTTCTGTTTTCTTAGTCTGCAGTCTCAAGCATTAAGATCCAATTGATACGGGAACCGGAGTCCAAACAAGGAACGCCCAACTTTTGTATCAACGGTAAGCATATAAATCCAAAACATAAATACCAAACCATTCAACGATAAGACTTTTGTAACCTTGCACAAGCACCACGCCCACCAAACATTTTCGACTCACATCTTCTAGGATCATTACCAAGAAAAGTCTTGTTATACCTAACAAGCAATCCTTAATCTCCTTTTTAGATTCCTCATCAACAAACTTCTCGTTATAAGCCACAAGAGCCTTAGCATAGATCCGTGAAGTGTGACCTTCACCTTTCACCACGATCCTCATGTCAACACCTGCATACATGCTTTGACCCATCAAGAGAATTTGTTCGTACACTTTTGTACGGAGGATTTATGGTCGAATGTGTTCGAAGGGACACCGCTCACCTTGATTAGAACGCACCCACCTTCCAAGAGGTGATCGCGACGACGATTTTCTTGCGGTCAAGCATTGAACGAAATTTGGGACGGCGAGGTTGCCATGATTCCTAGTATTGAGGTGATCAAGGGTGTAATCAGTGTGTGGGATTTAGAAAAAAAATATATATAATGTTTAGGGTTAGGAACCTAGTTGTGATGTCATGTTAGACATAAATAAACCCATATGTTACATTTTATTATTGATTACTATAAATAGAGTATAAAGCAACATAAAGATACCTTAATGGATCTAACTCACAAGTGGGGTTTGAACCAACTAACTTATCCATTTTTTTTTTAATTAATTAATTTTTGAACGACGATATATAAAAGCTAGCAAAAGCTAAAAAAAAATTACAAAGAAGCAATGCTAGTTACGGGGTTTTGCAACCAACCAACCCTACTAATATTATCCATCTAATATTAACTACTTATAAATTATAATTTAAGAAGTTTTCAGAACTGGAAAATACAATATTCGGGATTGCTTGTGATGAGTGTCGGTTATTAGTCGTTTTCATTGATTAGTATCAGTACAAGAGTTTGATCAAGTAAGCATCACTAAAAAAGTTGGTCAACTTATAATTGAGTTTGCTAATTCTTGATTAAGTTTCTTTATTGTTAATTTGTTTGATACCCTCACGTATTCACGTCTTATCACATACGCGTAGAAACTTAGCCTTTGTGACTATCACTAACTTAATTGGCCTTTGTGGCTATCACCCTATCACATACATTCCGTTATAATATTTGATAAATTGGTAGAAACAGAAATCGAGGAACGCTTGTATTTATGGTTTAATTTCAGTTAGCATGAATACGTTAAAATATATTCACTTGACCATGAACTTGTAAATACGATCATTTGAAGTTTATTATTAGGTATTTTTACCAATAACCGAACATATTTTCACTTTACATTCTTTAATTGTTTTTTAAGACATTCTTTGATTTTTTTTACCTTCTTTGATTGGTTTTTAATTGAATCTCGAGGAAAAGATGTGACGCACTTGTATGTATTTTTTATATAATAAGAAGTAACTGTTTTATATCAATCAATTTGACTAATATGTGAGATCAATTGTAAAATTGAGCTTTCTAAAATTGGTTTATGTTTGGTCAGACTCATTCGTTCACAAAAATAAATATGTATAAAAAAAACAGGTGTCGATTTTGTAAAAGAAACTAAAATATGAGGGGTTATTAATAAAAAATTAGTTGTTAAATTATAAATAAGTTATATAAAGTTAAGCGTAAACTTATTAGTTTCTACTTTTTTAATAACGTTACAAATTTAACAAATACCACCCTTAGACTTTATATTTTATTTAGTAAGAATCGATATAAAAGCATTATTTAAGTCCACTTTCATTAAAGCGCATATCTTTTTTCTCATTTTAAGGTTCGACTTTTTTAGGGCGATGAAGTTTTTCAACTTCGTTAACTATTTCGTTAGTAAATTACATGTTTGGTCCTTGATTTGCAGGCATTTCACGCCGGGTCTATTTTCGTCCGCTTTCACACGCTTGCATACGCCGTCCGCTTTATACGCCGCTCGCTGCCCGGTTTTGCGTTTCGTCCGCTTTACATTTTCGCCCGTTTTGCACGTTGCCGCTTTTTGCGTTTACGCTTTGCTCACATCGTTTCATCCGCTTACACGCTTCGCTTGTTTTACATGCCGTCCGTTTTGCGCGTTTTCTCCGCTTGCACATTTCGCTCGTTTTTACGCCCGCCTAAATAGACAAAACGACTAAAACGCAAAGCGCTTTTACATGTTTCGCTTTTTTCTTCGCTTTTGACGTTTCGTCTGCTTTACACGCAAAACGGACGGAAACGATAAACCCAAAAAAACGTAAAACCGCATGTAAACGCAAAGGATGCGAAACGTAAAACAAACGAAACGCAAAACGGACGAAACGTAAAAGATACGAACATGTAAAACGGACGAAACGTAAAATGGACTAAACGTGAAAAATGACAAAACGCAAAACGGACCAAACGTAAAAGCGAAGAAAACGTGCAAAACGGATGAAACGTAAAACAAACGAAACGTAAAACGGAAGAAAACGTAAAAAATGTATGAAACGTAAAAAAGCGTATGTAAACGTGAAAAATAGACTAAACGCAAAACGGACGAAACGTAGTAAACGGACGAAAACGCAAAACGGACGAAAACGTAAAACGGGTGAAAATGTATACAACGGACGAAAACGTATGAAAGCGTATGAAAACCGGACGAAAATAGACCAAACATGAAATGCCTATACAAACTCAAGGACCAAACATGTAATTTACTAACGAAATGGTTAACTAAGTTAGAAACCTAAATCGGTCCCAAAAAAAGTCGGGTACCTTAAATTGAGGGAAAAAAAATAAGACTTTAATTGAAATTGACATAAGATTAAGACTTTTTACGCGATTCGCCTTTATTTTAAAAAACAACATATATGTTTTTGTTTATAAATAGCATTATCAATACAAACTAAATTCATGTATATACAAACAACATATACCATCCTATTATAAAAATAAAATAATTGTATGAATCTGCTAAAGCTTTTGAAGTGTATTATTGGGAGTAAAATTTAAAATTTTATGAGACAAAGTTTTAAAGAATAAAAAGTACTAATTAAGTATTTAGATTAGACTAGAAAATGAGAAAAAAATGTACGAATATGATAAGATTTAAGTTCATTTACATACCAATAAATTATTCACATATTAAGAGATCAATTATAATCATTCATTTTTTCATCAAATAAAATACCCTCTTTCAAGATATGATGCACTTGTATATATTTTTTATATAATATAAGTTGATATACAATATGTGTTATATGCTTAGAATGTCATGAATGTGTGGTTTGCATCGCAAAACTCGGAGAGACTTTTTTATTTACACACAAATAATTATGTCAATTTTAATACAATTGTTTAATGTTCGAAATTTCAAGTTAATGTTAAATCACATGTGATTAGGGGTGAAAATGAGCCAAGTTGCTCGTGAAAAGCTTGTAATCGGATCGGTAAGATGCTCGAACGAGCCGAGCGTAAATGTGCGTGAACCCGAGATCGAGCCTAAGTTGTAGCTCATTTATTAATCGAGCTCAAGCCCAACTTTACATACAAAACTTTATTGGGCTTGCGAGCCTTAACGACGTACAATAAGATATTTTTATTATTAAACACATATAAAACGTTATGCATTTGTATCATAGCGCGAGCTTATTAACAAGCTCAATAACAAGCTTAAAATAGATATATTACGAGTAAAGCTCGAGCCAAGCTTTAATTTTTCATTGCCAAATCGTATAAACGAGCTCGAGCCGAGCCCGAGCCTGTATAACATAACACGACCTGAGCTCGAGCTTAAAAAATAAGGCTCGAATCGAGCCGAGCTCGAGCTCGAGCTTAAAAAATAAGGCTCGAATCGAGCCGAGCTCGAGCTTTATAAAACTTAAATGAGCTGAGTTTGAGCTCTGGCAGGCTCGCATTCGGCTCGTTTCCACCCCTAAATGTGATATATTATGTGAATTTCAATATTAAAAAAGTGAAAAACATGAAAATCTTAATTTTGTCTATATGAAAGTGTCGGTGTATGAAAATATAATAAAATGCTCGTCGCAACGGTATAATTTGTTTTGGTTAATGATTTTAGAGATATTCAAATTATAAAAGATTGGCGTAATTACATTTTGAATTAAAATATTAATTAATCTCTCATTTTGTCTCAATTGAAATATGAATAACTGAGATTTGTGCTTAGATATGCAGGAAACTTTTCATATGTAAATGATCTCTCCTCATATAATAAAGCTATTTTGAAGTGAATTATTAGAGGTAAAATTATAAAATTTGATATGAAAAAATATTAAAAGATAAAAAGCAAGAAAAAAAAAGGAAAAAAAAAAGAAAATAAATTGCTTTGTCATGTTGATGGGGAAGGGGGAGGTAAAAGAATAAATTAACATTGATTGACATGCCTAATTTATGTGTCTAATTAGATGTTTAATATTATGTATAATTATTTTATTGGTGACAGTAGATAAACCCACTCAATTACTAACCAATAAAACATTTCCACATCTTTTTAAGCATAAATATAGGGCATGTTTAGGAGAGGGGCTTATGGGGCTTAGGCTTTAAAGTAAGTCGGTTTATAAAATAAATCTCGTTTGTAATGCGGGCTTATGAAAGGGCTTATAAGTCATAAGTCTCTATAAGCCACAACCTCATAAAAGTGGCTAAAAACTTTAAACCGGGGCTTTTGAATAATAAATTACTTATTTTACTGACAAAAATATTTAACATATACAAAAAATCATTTAATTGTGTCATTTTTAGTAATTTTGCATTAGTAAACCTAAGCTTAAGCTAATTTGTCAAATAAATTTACAAAAATACAAATTTCAATTTCGGCTTGTAATATAAGTCTCAGCCCAAGCCCTAGACTTTTCGCCAAACATACCCTTAGTCACACATTTAAGCACCCTCATTTTCCGAATTAAATAAGGTGTAAGCTAGAGAGTAGCAATAACAACCGCCAGAAGATTAAACAATCATACAATACCAGATTAATGTGTCATGAAGCCAATATAATCAACTTAGGCGTAAATTTCTACTATACCTATGAATTAATGAATGTGAGATCACTTTGATCTCTTCACAAAGCATATCCTAATATATATGTTATCATTTTAGATTATTACCGTAATAATCAAGTTTAATCGTACTTTCATTCTTGCATACAAAGATCGACACAAAGCAAACATATATTCACGAGCAAAACATAAAATTCAACTTCGTTGATAGTATAAATAATTAAGGTAAAGATTAGTTCTACCATTGGGTTGGGTTTACATATAGATAACCCAAGCAAAAGTATATATATATACATGCAAACCAGATCAAGTTGAAATTGATCTATTAACACCATTAACAAATGTAGCCATGCATTCTTACTTGCTTGATCCGTTGGTGATCCCATGATGCAAGGTTTTTCTTTCACGTGTTACACATTCATGATCATCTTCTTTGTTCTGTTTCTTATCGAGACGAGGCAAATGGGCACTACCGCTAGCTCGGAGGAACTACACTGATTCCATAGTCGAAGTTGGAACCACTCTTTTGCATCAAACAAAGACGATTGCCTTCAAGTGTAAGAAAAGAGATGATCATGGTCACCATGTCTAGCGGAAGTTTAGAGAACGCCACCATATGAATTGAATATGCAGAACTACAATAACTAACATAAAATGGGTACCAGATTTTTCTCCTTCTGAAATCGAAAACGAGACAAAACTTTTAAAATATATCTTGTGCTCGAGAAGAAGCTCACATAAACAAGAGATATAAATGAGACAAAGTCAAGGATGGTACACATTGACAATGAATGGGGCATCCTTATACCTTTGCTTACGTTG
This sequence comes from Chrysanthemum lavandulifolium, assembly GCA_022545495.1. Lineage (NCBI taxonomy): Eukaryota > Viridiplantae > Streptophyta > Magnoliopsida > Asterales > Asteraceae > Chrysanthemum > Chrysanthemum lavandulifolium. Next base: position 231,560,214 of record CM040242.1, on the reverse strand, counting down.
AAGGACATGCCTATATAATGTATGTGATGCGAAGGGCACATATGATGCCATCATTTAGTTTTTAATATACATCTTTACTTCTATATAAAGCATTTGGACCTTCTCAAAATGCAAATATAAAAATATTAAACCAACATACTCTTTGTTATAAATAACATTATTTACAACACTTAAAAGTACTTTTTGTAAATATGTTTTAAAGAAAATTAATTAAAAAAATACGATGTAATTTAATATAAGGAAAAAAATGTTTATAACCATAACTGCTTATTAACTTTTCAACTTTTGTAATAAATGTTATTTTTAAAACACTCCTAAATGAAAAATACATGTTATTATGCATATTGTACAAACTAATAAATCACACAAAGCTTCATACAATTTATATGCAAACAAGTGGATGGTACATATGGTATTAAACCGACCGGAAAACGGATTCAACTGGAACCTGAGTTGCAACGGCTCGGTCTAGCCAATAAAAGCGTCCAAAACGAACTCGAGAGGACCGCTTAACCGGTCAAAACAGTGAACCGGCCGGACCGGGACCAATATCTTCTTTTTTTTCCTCAGGTTAATCAGATCGTCATTGTTATTTTGCTGGTGCCAAGACTTTAATCACATGGTACCCGCCGTCGCAACACGAGGGTACCCTGCTAGTTTCATATAATGTATATTAGTTACAAATCTCGTGCACACAGAGGGTTTCGACACAAATTCAAGTTAATTTAGACACCATGCACAAGTCTTTTTATAAGTTATTTATTTTTTAATTCTCATGCACGAACGAGGTTCATACTATAAATACAACTAATAATTGTATTTTAATTATATTTGCTCGGGGTGTACTTATAAGTCGTGCTTTTATTTTAATATTTATAGTTTCGCATTGATGCGGATAATTGTAAACACAAGAAGTTTTATAATCCTCCTAGCGCTTTACCTAACCGCTTGTAGTCTAGTATAGGTAAGACACGGTGATTGATCGTTCTCTAGAAGAATAGTGTTGTGAAGGCTCGAACTGTATGACGAATTAAATCTAAAGGTTGAGGGATGGTTATTTTTAGTCTTTTTATATTTTTTAGAAAACAATTAAAAATCTCGGGGTTTGAAGAGTTTTGTTTTATAACTACTAATTAACTAACTAAACTAAATATGCAGAAAAGTAAATTGGTGAACTCGTATGATAAGTAAATGTGTTTGGTTATAATCTTACTAATCCCTAGTTATATCATATTGATTAGTCGAATTGCCACGTCTTTGTGTTAATTAGCGCGTTGTATTATTAATATAAATCGTAAGGAGGTGCCAAATTCCCTAACTCTATAAATGTGTAGGACTCGTTAAGAACCTTAATGTCAACAACCGCAATTCCTAAATTAAAGAATATATAGGACTTTTAAGACTCTTAAAGTCAGCGACCGCAATTCACGCGAATACAACAAACACACCATCTATTGCACTATAGTGGAGTGTTTAGTTGCGCATTGAAGCAAACACCCTAATCCTAAGATCTAGCCAATTTTTTAATTCCTAACGCGATAACAACTAATTAAACAAGAGACGCCAATCAATAATTAATAACTAGGTTTCATTCAATACTAAGCAAACAATAATATATCTAGCCTAGCATGTTAAAGAGAAGGTAAACAATTAATCACACAACACATACACTTATTGTAATGATTAAAGGATGAATAATTTATCTTCAATTAAAACATGGAGTTTTGGAGGCAAAAAACCCTTACAAAAGCTAGAAAATTTGTATGCTAAAGGGTCTCTTCAGAGTCTTACCAATACGTGTCACACATAACAAAAGTCTTACGAAAAATATATATAGTATTACAAGCCGCGATCGTGTCACTTTACAACCTGTGGACGCCGTCCATATCGTCGTCATTGGGTTTCATGAACCGCAACGACTTAGTTGTGATGGCGTCGCTTTAAGGGTTGTGGCATTGTCGCTCTTCACGCTTTCTCGGTCATGACGCCGTCGACTCTAGACCGTCACTATCTTTAAAGCGCCACTTGTAAAATTTATAATCGGATCATCTTTGTGATTTTTCAAGTGACGGCGAACGTTGTATCTGTGACGCCGCCCCACCTCCTTTTCGTGGACGCCGTGACTTGGTCATTTTCGCTTTTCATCCGAATGAGCCAAAACACTTCAATTTCCAAATTTGCTTCCAAGTACCTAAAATTCAAATAGAAACGATTTAGGGCAATAAATGATCAAATATGTACGAGTTTAGAGGTTAAATGACCCCTCAAAAATGCATGTTTTTATACCTAATCAAATATCTCTACATTTGGGATTTATTTGTCATCAAGCATATGTGCTTTTTTCCTAATCAATTTACAAGCTAGGGGGCATTTAGCATTGGTTTAAAGATAATTTACAACACAACTCATTCCTCAATAGCCAAAATAAGCACGAAAATTATATACTAGCACCTCACATAAAGTATTTGGATTCTCACATCTCGGGTGTATAGGTTGTATAACATGTATTTGAAACGGAAAATTAAACACACTCTACGTGTCATAGCACATAGATTACCATACGCTTGATAAATGATCAAACATCCACCGCTTTAGCGTAAGCACCTAGAATAAACTATCAAAGAGGACCTCTAAAGGGTTGTAACGTTAGGTGTAAGGCTAAGAAAAACACAGTTTTATAGATATGGGGAAATTTACTAGTGGCAAGCTAATTATCTAAGTTAATTACATGTATAAAAGTGACATTGCTAAGCCAAGACTCGACACACTAACTCTAACTCTTTTTGTGTTTTTCTTGAATCTTTTTTACTCAAACAAAAATAAAAGGCGGGATGGTAGTCCATTTTTTTTTAATTTTTAATACACTTTTTCTCTACCATCCGCAAAATAATACATAAATGCCCAAGGGATTTATAGTTGCATCCCTACACTTGAACTTTTACATAAATAAAAACAAGCTAATGACCCGAATTAAGAAGATCATTAAATATGGAGTACTTAAATATTAACGTACATATGGTGGTAATAATTTTGAATTTCTTCCCCATTACTCCATAACAATAGTACTAAACCCATGAGTCTCAATCGTCCCAAAACTATATTTACAAAGATATGACTCAAATTAGCAACCATGTAATCAACTAGATAATTAACTAAGGGTTTAACATACATGTTGTAACAATAATGCACTAAAAATGAGTGCATATAAGAAAGGCTAAGGCGATTTGGGTGTTACATTTGGGGGTGGATTGTAAACAATGTTCTTCATTAATATTTCGGAATCCACTGAATATCACGAGAACCGCGAAAAGGATAAGATCAGAGGGGTTCACTAGGGGTATCTTGTACTAAAAATTAGTATATAGCAAGGGTGTAGGGTAATTACTTGACCAATATAGCCAACGTAATTATATAAACAGGTTTAAAACAAGGGTTATCCTAATGCCTCTTATCATTTAGTAAATCCTAATTACACGAATGTAATATCACTAGCGACCTCGGGATGTATCACTAAAACAAGTTCTAGAATCTATATACTCACTCTTAAAGGTGAATGCTTTTATCCTACGTATCTAAAGGCGAACCTTATATTTTTGGGGTGGAATTTGAGTGGGAGGGTTTTTTTGCTAGCTATATAACTCCTATCCATGAAACGCTTTATTAAGACTAAAGTTTCACTCATAAATGTCATAAAAAGTTTAAATTTGGTGCTTATATTATCTTTACAAGTATTTCGGTTTATTACACAATTACTAAAGAACAGAACAAATAACAAATGTGTGACTAGTTTTTAAGGTGTCCTTTTTTACCCTCCCTACATTTAAATTAAGCATTGTCCCCAATGTTCTTAAAAATTACCAAAGATATGCTAACGGGAAAAATAAAAGAGATAAAAGAAACTAGTACTCCCTTGATTATCTTGGTATGAACAGAAAGGAAATACGGTCAAATCCTCCTCCAAGTAGATAAATAAAATAAGTACATATCATTTGGACAATCTCATCTTCTTGTCCAATATAACTTGTACACCACTAAGAAAACGAACACGAAACAACGCATAAAATCGGCGGTAAACACTATATAAAATAAAAACTAAATTAGAAAGCGAATAAGATATAATGCTCGCAAAATAAATGTTTGCAGAAATCTGGAAATTAAAAATTCTGGATATTTTTCAAAAATTAAGTTTCACTGAAAAAACAAAAATCTGGAAAAATTTATTGCCAAAGTGCCTGACAGATTGTTTCGTTTTGTTTCTTGGAAATTTTTTGAAAAAAATCTAAATTTTAAGACCTGGAATTTTCTGCAAAACATTCATTATGACTCGATACAAGCATTTGACTCAAAAAACACACAAATAAGATAGAATATATGCTAATCATTAATTGTAAATTTTCATATTCAAGTTTCGTTCTTTTAAACAAATATGAATTTTCCTACACTTATCTTTTTGAAAAATACCTTTATATGCAATCAAGATGAAGTTAAAAACAAAAGAAATAATTTCCACATATTATTCGAAACATGGAAATTAAATAATTACGATGGAACATATATGACTCAAACAAACAAACAAAATAAAAACATAAAACAATTAAATATATGGGTTGCCTCACAAGACGCGTTTGTTTTTGTTCGAGTTTCGAGCTTGACTCTACCTTTATTTAACGGATAAAAGGGAGGTTTTTCCTACACTTAATATTAAGTGCGTGTGATAGTAGTGATACACACCATTTAGGTGAAATGGAGCCATATGATGAGAGATTGGTGATTGAATTATATGCTTAAAAGGGTGTGCTTCTTTAATCTTAACATTTCCTAATTTATTTGGGCCAATGAGCAAATCAAAGTTTTTTTTATTAAAAAGGGATCATCTTCTATCAACTTCGAGAGACTCCTAGTTAGAACTCTATCTTGACCTAATAAACCCGGTTTAACCCTATACTGTTTCTTGTGATCAATCATAAATGGGTGATGTAAGTATGTAAGGTTATGTTTCATTTGGAATTAGCTTCCTCTCCACATGTCTTAGTGTCTACTACCTTTATCCTGTAAATATCCGGACTATATGGTTTAATGAGTGGATCGGGACCTATTTTAACTCATAGATTCACATCTAAGGATGAAAACTGGGTAAGGGTTTCGATTGAGGCTTCGGTTCATCAAAACTAGGAACTTCCCTAAAACTAAGATAAAGGTCATGGCAACAAGTATTCAAATATATTTCCTCTAGTTGTATTTGGTTCAAAAGTTCTACCTTCATGGGGGTTCCTATGGTCTCTTCTACTTCTTTCAGGTAAGTCACGGGGGGTGTGTATACCTCAAATGATGGTGGAACTTGTGGGGTATTTAGCGAGTTTGGATATCTATCCTCATTATCCATAGTATCTAAATCACCTATATGTTTATCATGTGTTTTGGTAGGATCTAACTCAAACATACTCCTAAGTAGCTCAAATCCTTCTCGAACCATTTCAATTCTAAGTTTGATTCGTAATAATCTTCCTCAATAACTTGATTACTATATTCCAATTGCCCAAAGGATTCCTCATCCGTTTCATATGTTTTGGTGAAATCTAACCCACGCATGCACCTAGGTAGCTCAACTCTAACCATCTGACAATCTTGGTTTGTTTCAAGGTCCATGTTCTTAAAAAATAGGTATTTTTGTTCATGGTACCTATAATCGGATAAATCCTCTTCATTTGTTTCCTCAGATTGTGATGTGTACAAACCTGTCAATTCATTCAACCTATGGTTCACGATTAGGATGCTTTCTTCAAAAAAATTCCAGACAGTCTCATTAAAAGGATTTGATCCTAACAATGATTGTTCAATAGAAGTCACATATGCAATAAATTCATCAAACACATCTAACTTTACCCCCATCTCCTCTTGGATATCTCTAAGGTCAGTAAAAAACTCATTGCAACAACAAGAAGCAAATCTATCCGTGTAATATAAATGTTACTCTATTGTCAGCGATTTAAATAGGAAATTATCCGCCACAGTGACGAATGAAAAGGGTTATACGAACAAAAGAAATGAAGAAAGGATAGATTAAAAGAAAGCTACAAAATGAAAAGGAAAATCTCACTTGATAGGAATCTAGTGAGTAGACCTAAACGAGATAGAAATCGAAACGTAAACTATTCCCCGGAAACGGTGCCAAAAACTTAATGCGGATAATTGTAAACACAAAAAGTTTTACAATCCTTCTAGGCAGTGTACCTAACATTTGTAGTGTAGTATAGGTAAGACACGGGAGATTGATCGTTCTCTAGGGGAATAGTGTTGTGAAGGCTCGAAGTGTATGACGAATTAAGTCTAAAGGTTGAGGGATGGTTATTTTTAGTCTTTTTAGAATTTTAGAAAGAAATTAAAAATCTCAGGGTTTGAAGAGTTTTGTTTTATAACTAATAATTAACTAATTAAACTAAATATGCAGAAAAGTAAATTGGTGAAATCGTATGATAAGTAAATGTGTTTACTTGGAATCTTACTGCTCTCTAGTTATATCCTATTGATTATTCGAATTGTCACGTCCTTGTTTTAATTAGCGTGTTGTATTCCTCAATATCAATCGTAGGGAGGTGGCAAATGCCCTAACTCTATGAATGTATATGACTCGTTAAGAACCTTAATGTCAGCGACCGCAATCCCTAAAATAAAATATACATAGGACTTGTTAAGGCTTCTAATGTCAGCAACCGCAGTTCACGCAATAAATACAACGAACAAACCATTCACTTCACTATAATGGAGCGTCTAGTTCGGCGTTCAGGCAAGCATCCTAATCCTATGATCTAGCCAGTTTTTCAACTCCTATCGCGATGAAAACTAATTAAACAAGAGACGACAATCAATAATCAATAACTAGGTTTCATTTAATACTAATCAAACACTAATAGATCTAGCCTAGCATGTTAAAGAGAAGAGAAGATAAATAATTAATCACACAACACATAGACATATTGTAATGATTAAAGGATGAATAACTTATCTTCAATTAAAACATAGAGTTTTGAGGGCTGAAAACCCTTACAAAAGCTGGAAAACCATGCACTAAAAGGTCTCTCCAAAGTCTTACCAATATGTGTCACAAATTATGAAAATCCTAAAAAATATATATATAGTATTACAACTGTAACGGCGTCACTTTACAAGTGTGACACTGTTAAATCACCGTCACTTTACGCCGTCGCTCTTCATTTTTCTGGTCATAACGCCGTCAGCTCTAGACCGTTACTATCTTCTGAAGCGTCAATTGTAAAATATATAATTGGATCATCTTCATGATTCTTCAAGTGACGGTGTCACGTTGTATCTGTGACGCCGCCTCACCTCCTTTTCAAGGATGTTTTCGTGACTTGGTCGCTTTTTTTTTTTCATCCAAATGAGCCAAAACACTTCAATTTCCAGATTTACTTTCCAAGTACCTAAACCTCAAATAGAAACGATTTAGGGCAATAAATGATCAAATATGTATGAGTTTAGAGGTTAAATGACCCTTAAAAAATGCATGATTTTACACCTCATCATGCATTAGCAGTTATTTGATGTTACAATTAAATTAAATGCTAATTGCATGAAAATGTATCTAACTTTTGAAATTTAAAACTGGTCATACGATACACTAAAAATATGAAATTTAAAAGTATGCTACATAGATCTAGGGGAAAAAAATAATTGGCTACACAAAACTATAAAAATTGACAAATTAGATACATTTTCGTGCAATTAGTCCTCAAAATATAATTTAAGTTTTGCTATATTTTAATTTTTTTTAATCCATGTACGCACGGTTTATTAAATACGGGTTAGGTTCGAAAAATGACCATAAATATCAAAATGAACACACGATTTATAAGTACACACCGAACTAAATATAGCTGAAATATAATTATTAGTTGTACTTATAGTTTGAACCCGTGTGTGAAATAAAATAATTATAAAATATTAAACACTGGAAAATCTATACAACTATATATTGCTAAAATTTTAAACAAATTTTGATTTACATTAGAACATCGCAGATATCGTAGATCTATAACTAGTTATCAGATATAAGTAATTGTGTGCAATATTATAGTATAGATGCATGTATACAAATAATAAGTATGTTAAATTGGTATTACTTACTTGGGCAAATTTTCTATTCAAGTTATGTATGTCTTACATAATAAGCGACGATATAAAATGGAAAAAATGATTTTTTTTATCAACTATCGAGTGAGCTCAATTTTGAAATCAAGTTTTGTAATAAAAGTCAATATTAATTTCAACTAGGTCAAACTTATTCAAATTTCATCTATCAAAATAAATATGCGATGGGGGATGACATCATTAAAATCAAGAACGAAGACATTTTTTCAGGTATTTAATGTGTAGCTAAGTTATGGATGTCTGCTCATATTAGATCAGACGTGAAGATGGATTGGAAGTGTTGGGTGGCTAGGCATTTTGATTCATTTTCCTAAATTGTTTATGTAGTCTCTGTTTAGTTTAGTTTCTAGCCTATTGGTTCCCATGTACAGCTTCCTTTTTAGTTTGTAAGGCCTTGGTTTTTGGGTCCTCTCTTTATAAAATCTTGCCTTAAAAAAAAAATAATAAAAAAATATATGTATAAAAACACGTATTTTGATTTTATAAATAGTTGTATAGCTTCCATTTTTTTTAACTTGATAAATTTAATAAATACCTCATAGACTTTATATATTAAAAAAAAAAGACATATACCTTGTTGTTTTTAATTATTATTATTATTATTATTATTGTTGTTATAATATACTAAAAAATTAATAAATATGCATGAAATTATAAATATTAAAATGAAAACACGAGTTATTGTAATACTTAAATAAATATACGAAGTTGTACATTTACTAACGACTCGTGTTATTATTCTTTATGAGATTAGGTAAGGAAATCCGCAAGAGTATTTTATGTTTGGGAAAATCAACTAAAAATATACAGACTTACCCATTTTTTGGGGTGAATGAGAAAAAATCGATTGAACTCGACTATTTATGTGATTGTGTGTAATAACTATTTTTTCTTTAGATGTCTTTAACTTCAAATTTCGATCGTTATGTGTTTTTGACTATTCCGCCATGTAAAATGACCATTTTACCCTTCAACTTTGAAAAATTAAGGGTAAAATTACACAATAATCGAATTTTGAAAGTTCAAGACACACAAGAAAAAATTAGTAGGCTACACACAATCATAAAAAGTGTCAAGCTCGATCGTTTTTTGTCATTATTCCTTTTCTATTTGTGTGTAGCCATTTTTGCTTTTAATATACCAATCAACTTTTGATTTCGATTTTACAGATTACGCATGTAAAATGGCCATTTTACCTTTCGCTTCAATAAAGTGATTACAAAATATAAAGGTAAAATAGTCATTTACATGCGTAAATACACACAAAAGTCAAAACTTAAAAGTTTGATGATTTAATAACAAAAATAAAATAAAAAGAAAAGAAAAGAAAAGAGATGGCTACACACAATTAGAAAATGGGTAAATTACAATTTTAGGTGATTTGCCCTTTATGTTTTTACTAATGGCGCTTAATTTATATGTTTAACTCACAGATATATATTTAAAAATTAAATACGGCTAACATTATTAACAGGAATATAAATATTAAAATGAAGGCACGACGTCACAGGTTACTATAAGATGGAAATAAATACACGAGATTGTACATATAGCAACGGGGCATGTAATTCCTCTTTAGAGTTTAAACAAGGATATTCGGAAAATATATTTTCAAGAGTCATTACATGCTATTAAACCCATATAATGTCTAAATTATGATATTAATAGCTATATTTAAACAACATCAACCTCAATATCATGTCAATTAACAAGGTCAAATGCCCATCTAACAAAAATATATACAAAATATTAATCGATACATAATGAAAATTTTATGTAAAACCCGCGAGTGCACTGTTATAGTAACTATATAAGTATAAAAGATTTAAAATACTTTTAAAGCAAAATCTTATTTAATAGCCCTTGTATGCAGAATGTAGAAACCCATGCATGCACTATAACTATATAAACATAAGATATTTGATAAAATTTTAGAAGAATTTGATTTAAAAATCTCGTGTATGCACGAGGTTAAAAAATTATTTGTATAATTATATTATAACCCGTTGAGCAAAACTCGTGATAAATAAATTAAAAAAGGACAACACAAATATGTTTAGTGAGGGTCATGGACGGAACTATGTAGGAGCAGGGGAGGGCCCCGGCTTCCCCAAAATTTATGACACCTAGCATAAATATTATAGGTTTTAAGAGTAATTTAGTTGAGGTTACAAACAAATCTCCGATTCGGCGTTTCCAAAATAAATTCGGCCCTCCCAAAATATATTCAGCCTCCCCTAAAAGAAAAAACGTTCAAGCTCCGCCTACATGGTGTGCTGATGTTCCCTTCGGTTCTTAGTTTGTTACTACTTTCTTACAAAGTTATCTTCTATAACTCTTTAAAAGAGGTTAGCGCCATAATATTATTCAACTAAACTAGGGTACGTACTAGTTTTTATATCTTGATGGGGCTTTCCACGTTGTTGTACATATACATCAACAATCAACACAAATGATTTCCGATTAGCATGACACTAGACAATGATAGGAAATGGAACATTTTAATATTTTCCGATTGATATGAACATGACGCTAGAGTTTTACCTCAACTTTAACCTTGCTTCAAATACACTTCGTCTAAAACATATTTATGAGCGAATGCGCGCATTAAATGCACATGATCAAGTAATTTATTTTGAATCAATAGGCGTCTGGAGTAGGTCACAAATCTTGAAAGGTAATGTTAAGTAGATGTATTTGGTAGTAGGTATACATTGGGGAGTATCGATCATGTGCAAAGGAGGGAAAACACGCTTTATAGAAAGGAATTGATTTGTATACTTTTATTGTTGACGGAGATACTTCAATTATTGCATTAGACACTTGTATCATTTTATCCTACTTTAAATATTTGTCCAAAGGAGTGTCCAAGTAAAGAAAGTTGTGCAAATCACCTCTTTTACAAAGTAAATTGCAAACTTTGTCCCTGTGATTTCTTATTTTTGCACACCGCCACTCTTAAACTTTAATTACAAAAATGTTATTGATGTTCGCATTTTGTTACAAATTTAGTCCATGTGGCTATTGAAATGACTAACATACAATCGTCTTCTTCTCCAATTAGATTTTCTAGTGAATTTTTAATTAATTTTAAACGATTATCAAGAACAAACCCAAATTTTCCATAATTTTAATAAGCAAAACATCAATTTTCATTCTTCATTTATGTTGATACCAACATTATAAACACCTAACCTTGTCATAACAATTGTTGTTTCTAACGACATGTTCTTCATTTTTATTCGCAACCTTTTTATCAACTATAGAAAAAGCCCATTTAACCAAAGCCTCCCTTAACCCTTCACCACCCCATTTAACCAAAGGATAATCCTTTTGTAAATTTAGTACAAACGAGGTGGAGAGCCCAGCGCTGTCGCGGTATGTTTTATTAAAGATGGATGCCATATAATAGGTTTGAAGTAAATGTATAATCTATGCTTTTCTTTTTATATATCTGCTGCTATTAGTGCGCACCAAAACAATGGTTTCTTGTAATCTCATGCACCTCTTTGTATGTGCACTAAAACTATGAGTCAAAAGTATATGAAATTCTACATCCGTGATATGGAATCAAGATTAATACATAAGCAAGAAAACCGCATTACAACAACAACATATTCAATTTCCACCAACACCATCATGCCTAAGCTTACAACAGTTTTATTGAAGGGCATTTAAGCCATAGAGAAACCACCAACATACATCATTCATGACTAACCTCTAGTTTTTTTCCCCTTCCCTTTTGACCTATCTTTGGCAAATGGTTTCATACCTATCTCTTCACAAAAATGAGGATTGGGAAGGACAAGAATCTTGGTCCTGGCATTAAAAGCCTCTTTGGCAATATGTTTTGGAGTTTTAGCCATGATATCATCATTTCTTCGGGCTAGTTGTTTTGGAGTTTTAATCCTTCTAGCATCTTCTTTTTAAGAGTCTGAGCCACAGTAATCAATTGGAAGGTAGTCTTCCCACGGCATAGGAAGTTCAGGACCTTCTGAGCTTGATTCACTGCTTGAAATGTAGATGATTTCTGCACATAAAAAAAAAATAAAAAGTCAGTGTATGTGCTCATGGTGTGCCCTTCTGATATAAAGATGAAAATGAAAAATAGAAACCTTTTTTCTTGTTGGAATTCATGGTGTGGTCTGTTTCAGATTATTGTTTGGTGAATGAATGTTTGGTGGAGAGGCTTTTTATAGATGAAATTTCAGATGAGTGTTTGGTTTATGAATGGAATATGTGCAGAAAATGTCCAGCCTTGAAGAAAAAAATAGTGAATTAAAGTAGTCAATGTATACAGGCTTGATGTGATTAAAGCAGACAATATACATGCTTCAGTTGATTGTTTTTCTATGATCAAATTTCAATAATGGAATATGTACAGATGTGTAGTGCATGCTTGAAGAAAAAAATAGTGAATCAAAGATGCTTATTTCATCAAAAGCAGCAGTCAATGTGCTATGCAGTGAAAAAAGACTGAATCCAAAATTTGCAGTATAGGGTTGAGAGCAGTGAATTTGCCATGACAGATTGTGAATTGCATATTGCATGCACATATTTTCAATCACACAGTTACCACATATGAACGGTGGTCACACAAAACAATTTGCAGCAGCAAATAATGGAGTAAATTTTACCTGCGAACACTTTGTTCCAAACAATAGAGCTGGTAGGCTGCTGCATCACCGCCTCCAACCTTACATGGGTTCTATGTATAATAGTGACTTTCGGACTGAAGTGAGAGCGATATTCTTGAACCTGTGAGAAATATAGTGAGTGATTAGATCGAAGCACAATTAGATTGGCCATACAGTTTTATCCCTACAACTATCATGATTACCTCAATCGCAACCTGAGCGATGCTGGCCTCTCCTAGATGATCTGCGATTCCAGTACACACCGCAGAAGCCGCGTGAAGTTGATGCAAAACCAAACCAAAATCTGAACACAAATTTAGAACTCCAAATTATATTTTCCAACCATAATGGTGTTACCTATGGGCCAAAAATATAAGCATAAGACCAATATTAAAACGGGTGCACAATCTTGTAATTACCGGGTGTATTTGTTGGAGCTGCAAACTGCATTATCAGTTCCTTTCCTATCTTTTTGGGCTTCCTTCTCTTGCTCATTTCAACTTTCATATTCATGCTAATCCGTCAGCAAGTGATGTTGACAAACTGGGAAAGAATTATGCCCATCCTGCCACACTAAAACCACTATTGTCAGACCCTGAATTTAATTAAATGTCGTCTAAAAATGAAATATTAAGAAGTATGTAAAATATAACATACCTTGTTCCTGATGAAGTAGAACATACGTTGTTCCTCATGGTATACAAAGATTATAAGTATATCCAGCAAAAACATTTATTGAAATCCATAACTTTTAACTAATAAAATCTTAAATAAGCAATTCGACTGTTTAGACAACACTCATTATAAACAATTATTAAGCTAACGGATAAGCAAGCAACAATTAAAAAAAAAAGGCATTAAGTGAATGCGGGTCAAAACTGGAACAAATTGAGCTTTACAGTTTCCTTACTGTAAAAGAGGCTTCTAAATAAGAGCATTTGATGACCCGACAGAATATAATGACGCATACCAAGTAACCCACTGTAGATTGTCCAGCTGCAATCTAGGTTTGTTGCTTGAATGGCATGCCAGATCTAGCATGATCTATAAATTGTACAAATGATCCTGTGTTTGACGTGCTATTCAACCAACAAAGTCGGATTGTAAGTAAAGAAATGCTCGCACCGGTTTGACTCAAGTGCATTTAAGATATATTATTGTTCATTCTCTATCTACAATGGTTAAATATCGCAACTATCATGTTTCTAGTTTTTATCATTTTTTTAAATTTTTTTTTTCGTTCATATATATATATATATATATATATATATATATATATATATATATATATATATATATATATATATATATATATATATATATATATATATATATATATATATATATAGAGTTAGGATTAAATAAGAAGATTACTTAAAATAAGAAGAATAAGAAGAACTATAACCACAAATCCGAGATGCACCGACCTAAATTAGATGCATCCATATAATCTTAGATGCATTATAACACACCGTAGTGTGTTTTCTAGCTTTTAATCAGATGCATATACGTATATTAGATGCATTTCACGATTTCTCTTGTTTTTTGTTCCTCTGCACATGCCGAAATAAAGAAAATCAATTTGCACCATCTATACATCAAATTAACTTTCGAAACTCAAGATGTTGCTTCTATATGAATAAAAATGCGTCTAATGCAAGTCGTTGCATCTCAAATACGTGGTTTTGGTCACTTCTCACCACTTCTTATTTTAATTTACTTCTCACTGGATCCCTACTCTCTCTCTCTCTCTATATATATATATATATATATATATATATATATATATATATATATATCCGGTTTCGTATTTTTATTAATAAGAGCGATTGATTTTTTAGGGAGTGCATTTGGAAAAAAAAAAGGCAAGTATGTGAAAGGTTGCTAATTAATGGTTGTTTATGGGGAAGCCAAATCCATCATTACTTTCTTTTGGCTTTGGTGGCTCTAGGGTGGCAGTCAAATCAAATGCCTTATAAGTCATGTACTATCACACAATAGCAATTATAACTTAAGAAAAATCTGCTCTTTAAAACACACACATAGCAAATAAGATCTTATTTAGAACAAAAAAAAAGATGAAAACACCAATGCCTTTCTATGAAGAGCTTGCTGCTGCTGGTTCGAGTCTTGTTAGGGATATGATGGTTGTTCGATTTCGCAGGAGGCGACCGACTATGGTGGATGAAGGAGAGTTGATGAAAAAGCCCAAGACATTAGGTCTCGTGGTGAGAGAGAGGACTATGTCATTGGAGAGTTGGAGCTTTTGTATCCTTTTGATTCTTGTGTGAAGAGTATTTCGAGTGACCAGTTGCAAACCAAGATTCGAGCAAAGCGTCGCTGATTTTGGTGAATGTCATGAAGCGTAGCGAACACGTGTTTTCCGCCATTCATTGAGAAGTCAAGGGATGGTGTATTGATGTGGTTGATTTTGGTGTTTCAAATCTATTTTGGGTTTAAGCAATCTTGCAAACGGGTAGGGTTGTTCGGATATGTTGACCAAGACTTGTTAATGTTTATGCTTTTGGATCTTTGAACATCTGCTTTTTTATGTTTCGATGGTTAATGAATTTATGTTTTATGGTGGCATATTAATTTTGTTGAATATACCGCTTTTTGATATCTCATGCAACTTGTTTGCCTTGCTATGATGATGTTGTAGCCATGTAGTGTTAAATTGATCTGGGAGCCTTTGGTTTGTTCCATAAGTAGTTGCTCCACCGGTAGTGCAATGCTAACTCCGTTACAATAAGTTGATTGTTACCGCCTAAGGAGAAAAATTAAATGTTAAAACTTTCGAATTATGGAAAACCGGAATTCTAGTTTAAATGTAAAGTGTGATTCAAATAGAACTTCAAAGTTGAATGTAACCACAAAGAATGGGATAATCAGTTTTAGTAAGGCAACTACCTAAATATGGTAAATGTAAGTCTTTGTTGTTTTAGATTGATGATCAGGCATACACGGCAAAAAAAGAAATCGTTGTATTAGTAACTGATGGTAGAAAAAAAAGAAAGTATCATACATATTTGTATAACCATCTGAAATTTCTAAAGTAATTCTAGGAGTATTGTGAATCACATTATCAGCGATTTTTGTTTACACTGGGGAATAAATACTCCTATTGATAACGCTACACGCCGTCGGGTCAAGGAAACTTCCTTTTCTTCGAAAGTTTTATAACACCCTAGGCAAAGGAACCTAATCGCTTAGTGTAGTAATTAGGGTAAGCCAGGTATTGATATCGCTCTCTGGGGAATAGGAATGCTAGTGAGAAGTTACTACGCTAAGGTTGAGGTTGAGGAAGATTATTTTTATCTTTTTATATTTTATGAAATGGAAAGGTACGAATCTCGGTATTGATTCGGGGTTGGTATTTCACCGATTACTCTACTATTATCTAATTATCTAAACTAAGTGGTGGGAGTCTATGTCTAATTAATGTGTGCTCATGATGATAGTTTAAAGATGTGTTTACTTAGGTTTTACTACTCCTTAATTATCTCCTATTGATGGTTGATTTGTCACGCCCTTATTCCTAGTTGCGCAGTGATTCTAAGGCCATAGGCGTGCTTGTTTCTAACTCTTTGAAATTACCAAAGGGTCTTGTTTACAAATCCTCTAGTGATTTATAGACGCCTACTCTACGGTTGTTCCTTGAATACTTTATCCTACAATTACCTAGATAATTATATTCTAAAGTTCACAAAGAAAAGTCAAGATTACATACACAACGAATAATCTAGCGACTCTAGATCATTAGTCAACTAAGATAAGTATCAACCAATCAATATTCAATAATTAAGTTTCATATTCCCTAAGCAAACACACAAATAAATTAGCTTGACATGGAGAACATGCAAGCATACACACAAATAATCAAAGACATAATTAAATTAATGAAGTAAATACTTATCTTGATGTATAATAGGGTTTAGAACCCTAAAATACTGCACAAGAAAGCCTTGGTTCGGTTTTAGGTTTTACCCAAAAGACTACCCCAAAACCGAAAAATTCGGATTCTATATATAAGATTACATCTCGCGACGGCCACCTTATGTTTCGTCGGCCGCCGTGTCGCCGTCATTAGGGTTTCGCCTTGGCCACGTAAACCTATGCGGCGCCACCTTATGATCGTGACGCCGCCCTTCACCGACGCCGCCTTGGCGCATCTAGGTCGTCTCGAGTTACGACGGCCTATTCTTTAGAACTCGACGCCGCCCTTGAAAACATGCAATTTCGCTCGACCCGTGTAAAATTCCTTCCCACGGCGCCGCAGATATGCATGGACGCCGTCGCTTTATGTTTCGAAGACTTTGAGTGTCTCGATTCGACTTTGGCCATTTTCTTCAGATATTCGCGTCTTTTCGTCAAATAAGCATCATTCCAAAGATTTTGCCTTCAAGAGACCTAAAAGTGAAAAGGAACGATATTAAGCAATAACGGATATGTAAGTGATCAATAAGGGCTTAAATGACCCCTTAAAAGGTACCTTTAAAACCTTATCAAATATCCCTACACTTGGTATTTGCTTGTCCTCAAGCAAATGTGCTTTTAGCCAATTAATTTATAAGTTAGGTCATGAAGCATTCATTCAAAACGGTCCACAACACATATAAGCCCCAGTAAAGTCATAACAAGCACGGAATTACATACTAGCACCTCACATGGGGTGTTTGGATACTCACATCTCTCGGTGTATATATGAAATATAACAAATCGGAAATGGAAGATAAACACTCATTAACCTGGTCCTAGTACATAGATTACCATAGGCTTGAGAATAGATCAAACCTCCATCGCTTAGGTAAGCACCTAGGAAAGACTATCAAAGAGGTCTTTAAAGGGTTGTAATGTTAGGCTTACGTAGGGAAATGAAGGGTTTGGTGGGATAGGCTATTTAGTGGTGGATAGTCAAAAATCTCTATGTTGCAAGTATATCAAGAATGGCGTTGCTATAAGCCAAGACTCGACACTCTAAAACTCTAGGCAACGAAAATAAACAAACATAATTTAAAAGATAGATGTAGGATGGTAGCCAGATGGTTTTTTTTTTTTTTTTTTTTTTTTTTTTTTTTTTTTTTTTTCACTCTATATTTTTTTTTCGAATTTTTTTTTTTTTTTTTTTTTTTTTTTTTGCATACACTTTTACTCTACCATCCTCTATGGTACATCAAAATGATAGGGATTTATAGACACATCCCTACACTTGAGTTTTATTATTCTAACACTAATTTGACCCGAATTGAAAAGATCAAAACACTTGAGTACATTATTATGCAAACAAAGGAATTTGAGTTTAACGCTCTCTTCCCTATATTTCATAAACTTTAACTTTTCCCATGAATCCCAATCATCCCAAAATCAGATACAAAGGATATGACTCGACTTAGCAACTCATGCAAGCAACCGATAATTGAACTAAGGGTTTTGGGTGATAACATAAATTTGCACTAAAAGCGAGTGCAATAAAGGTAGGCTAAGGCGATTTGGGTGTATATTAGGGGTGGTGTAAATAATGTTTTCATTGATATTCGAAAAACCAAACATCACGAGACCGCGAAAAGGATAGGCTCGAGGGGTTAATTAGGGTATCGTGGTACTAAAGATGAGTACAACGCAGTGGTGCGGGGAATTACTCAACCGAGGTGGAAGAAGTAATTATATTGTGTATCAAACAAGGGTTTATCCTAATGCCTCTTATCATTTAGTTAATCCTAACTACACAAGTGTAGTCTCACTAGCGATCTCGAATGCATCATAAAACAAGTTCTAGAATCTAATATACTACTGGTTCACACTCTAAGCATTAAAGATGAATGCTTTAATTCTACTAATCTAAGGCGATCCTCACATTTTGTGGAATTTAGGTGGTAAAGGGTTTTGTTGCTAGTCATGCAACTTCCTATCCATGAGACGCTTTTGTTAAGACTAATGGCCCACTTATACGTATGAAAAAATTTTAAATTTGGCTAAAATTACCTAACCTACATTTTCTCATGGTTTATTACACAAATACACTGACAAAGCAAACAACAAGGATAAGCATAGTTTCAAAGTTCCCGCTTATTTTCCTCCCTACACTTAAACCGAACATTGTCCCAATGTTCCCGAAAGTATCAAAGTTATGATAATAGAAGGTAATTAAAACGAAAGAAACTAATACTCCTGATTAGCTCGGTAGGATCCGTAAAAAGTGGTGGTTAAATCTTTCCAAGAAGAGTTTTTGCGTGAAAGGCTCCTTCCAAACTTGTGTAACTTCTTCTTGACAAACTAAACTCGCACACTAGAAGAAAACAAACGAAACCTTGGCGTAAAATCAAGGTAATAATATACATAAGGCTCGATTTAAACTAGGATATAATGCTTGTGGAATGGATGTTTACGTAATTTGTTTTGAAAGTTAAGATCCGAAAATTCCAAAATTTTACAAGTAGCTCGTAAAACGAGAAAAGCAAGTCGATGTTTTTATTCCTTCCTCGACGGCACAAGTTGCAATCTCGACGCCACAAAGTTATCCCGACAAAAATCGTCTCAGCGATTTTCGGAAAAATTCGAAAATTTACATCTTTAGAATACGGAAAACTTCCGCAAAAACATCCATTATGACTCGATACAAGCATTTGACTCGAACAAACAAACATATATATCTTTTAGTTAATTGTTATTCTCATGTTTACGCTTTATGAAAACGTGTGTAATCCTCCCTACACTTATCCTTTATGTAAAATACCTTATATGTAATTAAGACGAGGTTAAAAACAAAATAAAGCATTTTACAAATTCAAACCCGAGGACAAACAATTAATAAAAGATATATGACACTAATAAGCAAACAATTAAGCATGGGTTGCCTCCCACGAAGCGCTTTTCTTTATTTAAGAGTCTTGTAGCTAGACTCGTAGTCCTACTCCCACGTTGCCTCGCTTTTGCATTCTCAATGAGAATTCTATCATGTTGACAAAATTTTCATCGACTCTATACCTAGGCCCTAGGGTCAAGCAATCCTTATAATAATGCCTCCTTCTTTCCCACATGAATTTATAACCCTTTCAACATCTTCCTTGCTTTTGTCCTCAAAAGCTTTGATGTTGTCTCGATCATAAATGGACAAGTGGCCATACTCGCTTGTTTTCCAAGGCATCCTATAGGTAATCTCATCTTGCCTCCTTAAACCTAACGGTTCCATCATGCTTGTTATGGCCCATCCTAGATGCTTCAAGAAACGGTTTCTAGCACTACTTGGATAGGCTATAGTCAATGACGATCCTACATCTTCTAGGATCATAAAATCAACAAGGTAGGTGAAATTTCCTATAAAGACATGCACATCTTTGACTCTTCCCACAAAGTTGCAAATTCCTCCTGATAATTAGTGGTCTCTCTAATATTGAGTCGCTCATTCATAATGTCATTGTAAAAGCAGATGACATTATATTGATGGAGATTCCGTATCTATGTAAGCGTGGTCGATACTCCTATATCCGATCATACAAGGAATTTTAGGTTCCAGGATTTCCTCTCCTAATCTTAGGGCATATCCTAATGATAGGTGATCGTGATTATTGATTATGTATTGATGGTACGCAACCTCTTCCTTAGTGGGGTAAAGATTGAAGCACGCACTATTTTCCTCGTCCACTTTGTTGTTGGTTATGCCATTGTCCAATTATTGCTAATCATAGAGCCAACTATAAAATACTGACTACTTTCTCAACAACTTTCTCCGATTGTACTATCGAATGTTTTTGCAAATCCGAAGGTCGGTGTTTCTACTCACATAGCTATTCGACGCTGGTGTTGGTTATTGGGTCGGGTTTGAGCGACATTGGTTGGTTACCACCTTCCATGGTGAAAAGTGATGGTTGTTACGAACAAAGGTCACGAAGAAGGGGATAGACCAAGAGAAAGCTAAAAATGAGAAAAAATTTACTTGATAGAATCACAAAGAAACCTAAACGAGTGGATCACTAACTAGCTATTCTATTCCCGCAGCGCGCCAAAACTTGATAACGCCACACGCTGTCGTTCGGGTCAAGGAAACTTCCTTTCTTCGAGCAAGTTTTATAACACCCTAGGCAAAGGAACCTAATCGCTGTAGTGTAGTAATTAGGTAAGCCACGGTATTGATATCGCTCTCTGGGAATAGGAATGCTAGTGAGAAGTTACTACGCTAAGGTTGAGGTTGAGGAAGATTATTTTTATCTTTTATATTTTATGAAATGGAAAGGTACGAATCTCGGTATTGGATTTGGGGGTTGGTATTTCACCGATTACTCTACTATTATCTAATTATCTAAACTAAGGTGCGGGAGTCTATGTCTAATTAATGTGTGCTCGTGATGATAAGTTTAAAGATGTGTTTACTTAGGTTTTACTACTCCTTAATTATCTCCTATTGATGGTTGATTTGTCACGCCCTTATTCCTAGTCATTGCAAGTGATTCTAAGGCTATAGGCGTGCTTGTTTCCTAACTCTTTGAAATTACCAAAGTGGTCTTGTTTACAAATCCTCTAGTGATTTATAGACGCCACTCTACTTGGTTGTCCTTGAATACTTTATCCTACAATTACCTAGATAATTATATTCTAAAGTTCACAAAGAAAAGTCAAGCATTATACACAACGAATAATCTAGCGCACTCTAGATCATTAGTCAACTAAGATAAGTATCAACCAATCAATATTCAATAATTAAGTTTCATATTCCTAAGCAAACACACAAATAAATTAGCTTGACATGGAGAACATGCAAGCATACACACAAATAATCAAAGACATAATTAAATTAATGAAGTAAATACTTATCTTGATGTATAATAGGGTTTAGAACCCTAAAATATCGCACAAGAAAGCCTTGGTTCGGTTTAGGTTTTACTCCAAAAGACTACCCCCAAAACCGAAAATTTTGATTCTATATATAAGATTACATCCGCGACGGCGCTACCTTATGTTTCGTGACGCCGCCGTGTCGCCATTATTGGGTTTCGCCTGGCCACGTAAACCTTGCGACGCTGCCACC
This sequence comes from Chrysanthemum lavandulifolium, assembly GCA_022545495.1. NCBI lineage: Eukaryota > Viridiplantae > Streptophyta > Magnoliopsida > Asterales > Asteraceae > Chrysanthemum > Chrysanthemum lavandulifolium. Next base: position 231,538,389 of record CM040242.1, on the reverse strand, counting down.
TTATGACCGTGACGTGGCCGCCTTCACCGACGCCGCCTTGGGCGCATCTAGGCCGTCTCGAGTCATGCGGCGGCTATTCCTTTAGAACCTCGACGTCGTCTCCTTGAAAACATGCAATTTCGCTTCGACCGTCATAGTTTCTTCCCGACGACGCGTCGCAGATATGCAAAGGACGCCGCTTTATGTTTCAAAGCAGCCTTCGAGTGTCTCGATTCGACTTTGGCCATTTTCAGATATTCGCTACTTTTCGTCAAATAAGCATCATTCCAGCATTTTGCCTTCAAGAGACCTAAAAAGTGAAAAGGAACGATATTAAGCAATAACGGATATGTATGATCGAATAAGGGCTTAAATGACCCTTAAAAGGTACCTTTTAAACCTTATCACCTATATACGGGGAATCACATATATAGACGCCAGATCGCGAGTACGGAAGCTGTGATTGAGGCCCGCCATGGTCAGAACCATAATGTGGATGTGGGTGCCATGGCAATGCATTTGAAATTGATAAACTACGCCAACAAAGACATAAATGCGAAAACTATCATCATCGCGTCGCCCACCTTATTATATATTATGTATTATATATATCTACATAACAATTAGCAAGATTTCTTCTACTAAGCTTCATTATCAAGTGTCTTTACTCTAAAAAAAATTATAAAGCAAGGTTGCGACATCCTATTTGGCTTTGATGAACAGAGCAATGCAAAGTAAAATAGGAAACATAATATATATTATGCTCATACCTCATTGGCGCAACATTACTGGGATAAAGCCACCAGATATCCGTATTTGTTTATACTACTGCACCCATCCTATTCATATTCACTCACACCCTTCGTTTACCTTTTAGATGCCGACGGGTATACCTCCGTAAAATTATACGGCGATATTTTGATCCGAAGATAGTTGCAGCGACAGTCTGAAAAGAACGGTTACACTTGGCGTAGCTTGTAATCAAACAGATAGCAAACTAACATGTTAAGAAAAGGATACATCCATCGCCGCAACTATTATGGGTTGCCCGCCAACATGCGGATAACCTCATCTTAAGGCTTAGATTTGCACATGTAAAATCAAACAAAATATCGCCATAGCCGCATTCCAAACCGCTTTGTTAAGATACCAAAGATCGCAAATTATGTAAGTGAAGCATTCAATTGCATACAAGTATCATCATCGCTTTAAGAAAATAGTTTTTTTTCTTCGTGGGTGCAACCAATGAAGGTTAACGGTGAAGATTCCACAACCGCCACGATAAAAGTGGAAATGTCGCTTGACATGTGCCTGGGATAATATTCAAGCAAAGAGGATACACCGCCATGGCTCAACAGCTTGTATGTCACCGCCAAGATACGGTCATCTCATGTTTGGCCGAATAAACCCCAATTCATCACGGCCTCGACAAAAGGAATACAAAGGGCGACTATTTAGCGTGCTAGCTTCGCCCAAAACCGCAGCTATACAAAATAACATTCACGGGCTTTCTTAGATTTGGATACACGATCATCAAATCAAAGTTTCATACAAATACATTTCACCAAAGATCAACATAACAAAACAAAGTCTTTCTGTTATAACATCATTCAAAGGAAGTCGCACTCGAGAAATCCTCAAGAATAAGGGCAACATAAGAAACAAATGCTCATGGTAATAGTAACATTAAAACAAAATCCACACTCACCAAGAGTTAATTTTCGAAAAGATCATGATAGCCCAATGGAAGTGGTACTCGAAAAAAGATGGTCAAAACCATATGGTCACCCCGCCAAGGTATGTTTTTCTCTGCAGACTTTAGTTACCAAGACAAACAAAGATCGCCAAATATCATGGCTCCTCACCCTAAACCGCACACGATACAAATGACAAACCCGACATTACCATGTTTCTAGACATACCAAAGCAATCGCATTATGTGAATTGTTGCATTTTGCGCCGCATCATCGCTAGCAAACCCATAGAACCAAATGGCATCCAACCGCCATGGTCGCAAACACGACATCGCTATGGCCCACCAAGATACAGGTCACTGCCATGGCTGGAAGCTGAGCAAGCTTACCCAGCCAAAGCATCACCTGAAAACATGGCAAACCTACAAACATTTGTAGAAGTTATAATATTTCAGTAAAATCTAATTCACGTAAACTGCTTAAGCATAAGATATAAGATCCCATTTGACCAACATGAGCACATGGCTGAACCTTTTTTTACACAGACTAAATTGACATCAATTATGAAAAGAGGACTTAATTTTATAATCATTAAATTGATTTATAAACTTGAAATTAGAAAACGGTCATAATAATTTTAGAAACTAAAAAAACTTAAATTAAATCTAAACCCCGATTCGCATGAACTATTTAACCAATAAAATTAAACCTAAACCCTCACAATAACGAACTCACGCCTAAAAATATATGAAGCATAAAAAGGACGGGACCAAAAGAATAGCGCACTGATGCGTATATAATAGGTTTAAAGTAAATGTATAATCTGCTTTTCTTTTTATGTCGCTGCCTTATTGTTGTGCACTAAAACAATGGTCCGTTGTAACCTTGTTCATCTCTTTTGTATATGTGCAGTAAAACTATGTGTCAAAACTATATGAAATCTTGCATCCGCATATGAAATCACTACTAATACAAAAGCAACTAAACTGCATTACATCACCGACATATTCAATTTCCACCAACACCATCATGCCTAAGCTTACAACAGTTTTATTGAAGGCCATTTAAGCCATAGAGAAACCACCAACATACATCATTCATGACTAACCTCTAGTTTTTTTCCCTTCCCTTTTGACCCATCATTGCCAAATGGTTTCATACCTATCTCTTCACAAAAATGACCATTAAGAAGGCCAAGAACCTTCTTATATGGTCCAGCAAAGGGCCCGGGTAAAAAAACAAAACCCAACCACACTATTCATAAGAAGGCCCAATGAATAAATGTATCTGATGTGGGTAAGTATTTTTCCAAATATTTATAAGGCTTAGATTTGCACATTTAAAATCTGAAACAAAATATCGCCATGGTCGCAATTCCAAATCGCCCGCCAAGATACCAAGACGCAGATTATGTAAACGAAACATTCAATTTCATACATGCATCATCATTTCCTTAACCAGATAGTTTTTTTGGGTCATGGGTGCAACTAATGAAGGTTAGCGGTGAAGAACCCACAATTAGTTTTACGACAAAATTGCAAATGTCGCTGTACAGGTGGCTCAAATGGGTGAATATTCAAGCAAAGAGGATACACTCGCCATGGTCGCAATAGCTTGTATGTCGCCCGCCAAGATACGGGTCATCTCATGTTCGTCAAGAAACCACAATTCATCGTAGCCTCAAAAAGGAATACAAAGGGCCACTATTCAACAGTGGTAGCCACCAAAACCGCGAATCGCATAAAATAACATTCATGGGCCTTCTTGTATTCGTAATCCAAGATCATGAAATGAAAGTTTCGCATAATCACATTTCACCAAAGATCAACATAAAACCAAAGCCTTGTCTCAGAACAACATCATTCAAGAGAAGTGGCCATTACGCCCACCAAGATACGTGTCATCGCCATGGTCGCAAGCTCAACAAGCCTCACCCTACCACAACGCCACCAAAACATGGCAAACCCACAAACATTTGTAGATATTATAATATTTCAGTAAAATCTAATTCACATAAATTGCTTAAGCATAAGATATAAGATCCCATTTCACCAGCATGAGCACATAGCTGAACCTTTTTTAACACAAAGCAAATTGACAACAATTATGAAAAGAGGACTTAATTTTATCATCATTAAATTGATTTACAAAGTTGAAAATAGAAAACGCCCAAAATAATTTTAGAAAATAAAAAAACCTAAATTCAACCTAAACCCTAATTCGTATGAACTATTTAACCCAAAACTTAAACCTAAACCCTCACAATAACGAACCTAGGCAAAAAGTAAAGGAAAAACATGCAACCTAGTATCCAATCTTCCAAACAAAGAAACTTGTTGAAGTTTATTTGGATCACAAATAATTGATCCATCTAACTTTAATTAGACAAATTTACTATATATGAAGCGTAAAAAGGATGTGGACCAAAAAGAGTGCAAATGATAGCACTTACCAAATGGAAAAACACATCTACAAACGCAATAAAAAACTGGGTTGATAGTATCGCCTGATCAGAGCCCCTCACAATCGGTTGTACTACCAATGAATTCCATTTTCTTCTGATAAAAAATCACGGATAATTTTCTCTGAGGTACACCCGTCCGATTGAAAAGGTAAATGTAGGCCTCGAAAGTTAAGATGAATAGGGATGGGTCGAGTAAGTATAAAGCTAAAGGGTCCCGTAAAATAAATCAAATACACTATTCATAAGAAGGCCCAATGAATGTAATTTTGTATAATATGTACTATTGGTAATTTCATATTAAGTTTGAGTATATGCTAATCTACACCTATCCTTATAATTTAATTGCGTAGTTTTAGTAACAATGTGTCATACAACAAATAACTAAAACATCTTAATTAATTACACGTAGTAAATAACGCCATATAATCGACAATACACGTTATTAGCACATAAAATTGCATAAACCCTAGGTTTTAGTTCTACCAATTTTAAAGATCACAAAGATCAAACTTTTACTCTAAAAATCGCCGAAAGGGCTTATAAAATAAAGAGCGATTAAACAATTGACAATATATATGATTTAACGTTTTTTAGGTAATATATTACACTATTTAACGGCTCGTGATACCAGTTTTGGAGTTTAAGCATATTAGCAAGTAATATAAACATATAATAACACGACTACGCAATGAAAGACAAGATCAATAAGTGTATAATAATTAACCTAATAATAAACGGAATTGTGTAATTTTGGCTAGTTTATGCAAACGAACAATGAAGCTATGAACACGCTGATGTATTCTTTGATATACATGAAACCCAATCCAATTACTAAAAAAGTAACCTCTATGGTTGCTCACACTACGTGTTGCACATAAACGCTTAAGATTCTAATGTTTTTTATGAACTAAACAACTAAACACATGGTTTTGTTTCTTGCAAAGAACCGATCGGAACCTTTATAATACTAAAATTTAATCAATCATTATTAATGAATAAATAGAGGAATCATTGTCTGCTCATATATATAGCAAAACCAAACCATATTGACGATCATACATATATATCAAGATATCATCATTCACCAATAACGATTTATTATATAAAGGGTTTTATTTTCAAACCTATCTTAACCCCGCCGAAACTCATGAGAATCAATTTTTACTTTTAGATTAACTTGATCAATGGTTAATATTATAAAATAACATTTTTGTAATTAAAGAAAACATCATTTCCTGAAAATATTAATGAAAACGGGTATAAAAGTTATTTTATAATACACTATCTCATTAAATGGTGCTACAAAAACGGGATTTTTTTTCAAAACTTCCTCCGATAATCATGAAAACCAACTTGCAACATATATCTTATAAGATCGTCACTTATTATTTAAAAAAACATACATTGATTTCACTTACAACCCTAAACCCCCAATCCTCTAAAGAGCGGCGAAATCCCCATCATAGAAATCAGTTTTATAGTCAATTTTTACAAAGAAAAACAACAATTAATGGAAGGTATGATCATCAATGTTCTGTAATTGTATTTTAATAAGTTTTTTTTCTTCTTATTGTTGTTGGTTTATGGTGCGATCAAAAAATGTAATTGCATGTATGTTAATCTTAATTTTAATGATAATATAATGTAAATGCATGTTTTTGGTTTATTGTTGTTGGTCTATGGTGCGATCAAGAATGTTAATGATGACAAATCTTTTATTTTTGTTATAGGAAACCAGAAACTAATCTTTGGTCACAATTGTTTGTTTTAGTTTTGTTTAGTATTTTTTTAATTTTTTTTATAATTTTGTTTTATTTATAATTTTTTAGATGAAATCAGTAATGTTAATGAGGAGGATGTGTTCTTTTATAACTGAATGATTAAGGATGCATCATGTTATTTTCTTTTTAAAAGTAGTTGTTTGATGCGTAAATGTATTCGTTTACTTATATGGGTGTTTGAATGACTAGAAGTAGTATCAGGGGTGTTTGATAATGTAGTATCAGGGGTGTTTGATAATGTACTTGATAATGTGTTTGAATAACTATAAGTAGTATGAGGGTTTTTGAATAACTATAAGTAGTTTATATGGGTGAGTTACAAGTAACACATGTGTTCGATAATGCAGTGGAGTAAATGTGTTTGGATTTTTTTAGTATCGATTTGGTTATGAAGTTGAAGTAACAGAGGTGTTATGATTTTATATTTATTTATGAACATTAGGTTCGAAAAATAGTCAATACCAAAAGAAGGTTAAAAGGCAAAGAGGTCGTTAATGTTGCAAAGAGAGGAGATAAATGTTGAAGAAGAGGAGATCAAGATGACTTTGTTGATGATCAATGGAACAACTCGTGTAATTTGTCGACATTGTTGATTGTTTATATTTTTATATTAACGATAATGACTGTGGATGTTGATAGTGGTTGGAATATATTGATGAAACTTGTTGTGATAATACTATTAGCATGTTAAGATAATACTATTAGCATGTTAAGTAATAATAAGTGATGCAACCGGGTCGAGTAAGAAGAAGGGTGATTGAATAACGATATAACTATTAGCGTGTTAAGATAATAAGTGAGGAGTGTTGTTAGTATACCGATGAAATTGATGCACCATGGGTGTTTGGATTAAGAATGGTTATCAATCAATGAAACAAGTGGTGTTTGGATAACGATATAACTATTAGCATGTTAAGATAATAACCGATAAGTGTTGTTAGAATAATCGATGAAACCGGTTGTGCACTATGGGTGTTTGGATAACGATATAACTATTAGGTATTAAGATAATAATTAGGTACCGTTGTTAGTATATCGATGGAACTGGTTGTCACCATGGTGTTTGATTAAGAATGGTTAACAATCAATGAATATATATGTTTCGTGTTTAAGAATAGTCGATCAAGAAAGGAACCATGTAAACCGATGTTGGTCAAGAGGGAAAGGAAACTTCGGTTAGCAAAGGTACGTAATTGTTCATGGATATGTGTGGTTGTACATGGCAATATATTCATTTTTGTGGTTGAAAGGTAAGTAATTGTTGATGTATTTTATGTGTTTTGTATGTGATAGGTGAATATGGAAGAAATCGTCAAGCAGGAAAGGGTTCCCAAACATAAGAGGAAGAAGGGTGAAACTTCAAAAGGAGAAGTGAGTAATACATATGTGTTCCAGACCCGAACAAGTCCAAAAAACTGTTCAATGCTATACATACACTAACGCCAAAACAGAAGGCATGTCTGGAGAGAATTGGGTTTGGAGGGTTGTTGGATTTTAAGTTAGATGGTATTCCGAATAGGCTAGGATTTTATGTTGTTGACAATTTTAATACATATAAGATGGAAATGAAGCTCGGTAAATCTTCTATTCTGATTACTAAGGATTTAATTGAAGAGATGCTGGGAATTAGGAACGAGGGGAATGATATCATGGCAGGCTGGCAGCAGAGATCGAAAAGGATAGTGAGATGGTTGATAGTTGGAATTATCAATTTGGTGGAAAAAGGAAATTTTACAGGGACATTAAAGTTATGATTAGTGTTGAAAGTCATGGACCGAACTATAAACTAAATTTCATTGTCCTATTTGCCAATGTTATGGGTCGTGTTAAAGGAAAAGGAGTTTGTGATGTAAGTGTCCCGGATCATTTAAGTTGATACTGGCTTGTCTAAAATTAACTCGGTGTGATTATGTTTAGAGGTCTCCAAACATGCAAAGAAGGATGGAAGTGAGACAACGCCAACATTTATTTTTGGGACCAATAATGTTTCTAATCAGAAGTTCTAGATCGCTTTTAGTATATAAATTGTAAGTATGAATTATTATTTTTGTATCATAACTGTTTTTTAATTGAGAATTATGTATAAAACAGATGACGTACGTGAATGGAACGGTATGTAATGGGTTCAGTGTTCCTCGTATTAGATCGCCTACAAATTTCTAGACAATCGAATTGTTGAAAGAGAGGGAAAAAGAAGAAACTGATGGGGAAGGACTGAGCATGGGTGAACTAGCAGGTCCATATATTGAAGAAGATGCGCATCCAATGCCTGATGATGAGGAGGTAATATATGACAGTTAATAAAATTATGTAGTATTTGTTTTGCGTAAGTGTGATTGAAACATACTGTATGAATTCAATGTAGGGATTCGTATGGAAACTCTCCAAAGTTATAGAAGCTATAAGGCGTGAGCGGAGCTGTTTTGAAATTTTTTTGGAGGCGGGGCTTGCCATGTTCCCTGGTAACTTGTTGATATCTGATTTGAATCAACAATACAAAGGCAAAGATTGCCGATTACGCAGTCGGTGAGGACGGTGCACCGGGTCATCGTTGAAAACCATGGACAATGCTTTCAAGACTAAGGAAGGCATTGATGTTTCGAACAAAGATCCTTTTGATTCGCCTGCATTCTTGATGGGTCAGGAAATACAGGTGGAAGTTTTTAGATCATCGGATAAGTATGCGCATAATTATATGGTAATGAATATGCAGGGGGCATGGATGCACTGAGTTTCAGTATTGGCTTAACACATGACCCGTTATTCGCAACGCAAAAAAGTGTGGAAGGAAGTGGGTCAAGAAAGGAACAAGAAGAACATGAAGTATCTCGTACAAGCTACCGTAATAGGAAAAGTCAAGTCGAAAGAAATGAATGTGAAAAGGGAAAAGGGCCTGCTGATAGGATAGAGACGGTGAATGCGATTGTTATGTGTTGAAAGGGTCGAGATAAAGCGTAGGTAACAAAATCGAACGAATGGTTTCACCATATTTTGCAAGAGTGCTTGAATCGACAAGATGCTAACTGGCAAGATGAGAAGCAAATTGATATATATCCGATTAAGAAGAATCATGTGATCTAAGGTAATCAAGTTTGTTTAAAATGAACTAGTTGTATAATATAATACCTGATATTATCTGAAAATTTTGATTACAGTGAGGTTATGTTTGAGGCTGAAATTGGGGTAAAAACGACACTGCAACAAATTTATACTCTAGTTAATGGTCAAAACATTGATGATGAGGTTATCAATGTGTGGTCTGCATTTCTAAATTCACTATAGAAGTATAAAGACAGTTGCTCATATTCCCGGTTTTACTTTCCGACTTTTGCTGTTGTAAGTTTTATACTTGGTTTTTTTTTTCTAAATTTTAAAAATAAACAGTTGTAAGCTAAAAAACACATGTGCATAGGATAAAAAAATTTTCAATAAAAGCGACAATGAGGCAGATGATAATGTAAAAGAGTTTCTGATGTATGCGGAGGTGTGGGCTGCACGTGCAGGAAAGAAAGATATGCTTATAATTATCTTTTCTAGTATTCTGGTTAGTTAAATTAATAATATAGATATTTAGTATGCATACTAGTTTTAATCCAGGAATGTAGACTCTAGGATTCACCGTGTATAGATTTCGGAAATGTGTATTGGGCTGTACGCGATATTCAGAGACAAGGGTGTTTGTGGTTTTGTAGAATTTAGGATTTATATTGTATGTATTGGGTTGTATGTGTATTGCGGATGTATTGGGTAGAATCTAGGATGTATATAGTATGTATTGGGCTGTTTGGAGTTTTGTAGAAGCTAGGATATTCGAGAAAGGGTGTTTGTAGTTTTGTAGAATCTATGATGTATCAATGTATTCGTGGACAAGGTGTTTGTATGTATCCCGTGAAAAGGATGGTCAATTAGTTTGTATGTTCTATATTAAAAATTGCATGCTTTCACACGAGTTAGTAATGGAGACCACAAGTGTGTTGTGCCCTAATTTGAAGTAATCCTGAAGTTAATGTGTTTGATAACAAATGATGAGAAATAAAACGGGTATGCTAAACTTGTTTATTTGACTAATACAATGTATACGAGTTGTCGAAACTCGCACGTAAATGTTTTAAGTCACGTTAGTCTCATGACTAATACAATGTATATTAGGGTTTCGCCTCGCCACGTTAGTCTTGCGACGGCCACCTTGTGCTTGTGACGCCGTCCCTTCGCCTCGACGCCGTCTCGATCAAATCTAGGTCGTCGAGTCATGACGGCCTACTCTTTTAAAGCCCCGACACCGCTACTTGAAAATAAGCAATTTGGCTAATGTCCCATCGCAGAAGTGTTCGACGGAGTCGCAGCTAAGCAAACGACGTCCCCTTGTATTTCAAAGCAGCCTTGAGTGTCTCGATTCTCGACTTTGGCCATTTTCTTCAGATATCCGCGCTTTTCGTCCAAATAAGTGCCATTCCAGAATTTGCCTTCAAGAGACCTAAAAGTGAAAAGGAACGATATTAAGTAATAACGGATACAAAAGTGATCAAATAAGGGCTTAAACGACCCTCAAAAAGGTACATTTTAAAACCTTATCAAATATCCCTACACTTGGTATTTGCTTGTCCTCAAGCAAATGTGCTTTTAGCCAATTAATTTATAAGTTAGGGGTCATCAAGCATTGGTTTAAAACAGTCCACAACACATATAAGCCCCGAAAAGTCATAACAAGCACGGAATTACATACTAGCACCTCACATGGGGTGTTGGATACTCTCATCTCTCGGTGTATATGAAATATAACAAGTTGGAAATGGAAAATAAACACTCATTAACCGGTCCTAGTACATTGATTACCATAGGCTCGAGAATAGATCAAACCTCCATCGCTTACGAGCTGTAAGCACCTAGGAAAGACTATCAAAGAGGTCTTTAAAGGGTTGTAACGTTAGGCTTACTAGTAGGGAAACAAAGGGTTTGTGGATAGGCTATTTAATAGTGGCAAGTCAAAATCTCTATGTTACAAGCATACTGAAGAATATGCTAAAGCCAAGACTCTAAATAGTGGTGGTACACTCTAAACTCTAGATAACCAAGACAAACAAACAAACATAAATTTAAAGGATAGATGTAGGATGGTAGCCTGCTTTTTTTTAGCACTCTATTTTTTTTTTTTCTTTTTCTATTTTTTTTCTATTTTTTTTATACACTTTTACTCTACCATCCTCTACGGTTACATCAAAATGATAGGGATTTATAGGCACATCCCTACACTTGAGTTTTTATTACTCTAACACTAATTTGACCCGAAGTGAAAAGATCAAAACACTTGGGGTACGTTATTACGCAAATAAGGGAATTTAACGCTCCTTCCGTCATTTCATAAACTTTAACTTTTCCCATGAGTCCCAATCATCCCAAAACTCAGGTGCAAAGGATATGACTCGACTTAGCAACTCATGCAAGCAACTAGATAACCGAACTAAGGGTTTGGGGTGATAACAATAATGCACTAAAAGTGAGTGCATAAGGTGTAGGCTAAGGCGATTTGGGTGTACATTTGGGGTGGTGTAAACAATGCTCTTCATTGATATTCTTGAAAACCAAAACATCACGAGAACCGCGAAAAGGATAGGCTCTAAGGGTTAACTAGGGTATCGTGTACTAAAGATGAGTACAACGCAAAGGGTGTGGGGAATTACTCAACCGATGTGGAAGAAGTAATTATATTACGGTATCAAACAAGGGTTATCTTAATGCCTCTTATCATTTAGTTATTCCTAACTACACAAGTGTAGTCTTACTAGCGATCTCGGATGCATCACAAAACAAGTTCTAGAATCTAATATACTACCGTTCACACTCTAAGCATTAAAGATGAATGCTTTAATTCCTACTAATCTAAGGGCGATCCTCACATTTTGGGTGGAATTTAGGTGGTAAAGGGTTTTGTGCTAGTCATATAACTTCCTATCCGTGAGACGCTTTTGTTATGACTAATGGCCCACTCCTATATGTCATGAAAAATTTAAATTTGGTGCCAAAATTACCCTAACCGACATTTTTTCATGGTTTATTACACAAATACAATTGGACACGCAAATAATCAAGGATAAGCATAGTTTCAAAGTTCCTGCTTTATTTTCCTCCCTACACTTCAACCGAACATTGTCCCCAATGTTCCCGAAAGTATCAAAGTTATGATAATAGAAGGTAATGAAAACGAAAGAAACTAATACTCCCTGATTAGCTCGGTAGGATCCGTGTGTGAAGTAGTGGCTAAATCCTTTCCAAGAAGAATGTATGCGTGAAAAGCTCCTTCCAATCTTATGTAACTTCTTCTTGATAAATTAAACATGCACACTTGTAGAAAACAAACGAAACCTTCGCAGAAATTGACTGTAATAATATATATAAGACTCGACTAAACTAGGATATAATACTTGTGGAATGGATGTTTACTGCACTTCGAAAATTAAGACCTTGAAAATTCCAAAAATTTATAAGTAGCTCGAAAACGAGAAAAATAATCGGTTGTTTTACTCCTTCCCGACGCCGTTTGCGATCCCGACGCCTTCAGTTATCCCGACAAAAACGGTCTCGCGATTTTCCGAAAAAATTCGGAAAATTTACATCTTTAGAATCGGAAAATTTCGCAAAACATCCATTATGACTCGATACAAGCATTTGACTCGAACAAACACACATATATATCTTTTAATTAATTGTTATACTCATGTTTACGCTTTTGAAAACGTGTAATCCTCCCTACACTTATCCTTTATGTAAAATACCTTTATATGCAATTAAGACGAGGTTAAAACAAAATAAAGCATTTTACAAATTTAAACATGAGAGTAAGCAATCACTAAAAGATATATGACACTAACAAGCAAACAATTAAGCATGGGTTGCCTCCCACGAAGCGCTTTTCTTTATTTATGAGTCTTGTAGCTAGACTCGTAGTTGTGCCCCACGTGACTTCATTGCCGCCCTTCTTTCTTCCACTAAGCCTTCATCATAAGGTTGTAGACGTTGTATGCTCACCGTGAATTCTCTTCCAACATCGCTCATTATGATAACGATTTTATTTTTAGATTAGTTTCTTTCACCGTATAAGGTCCAAACCATCTTGGCTTATTCCTTCCCATAATGCTTTTATTCTTGATTTATACAAAAGCACCTTTTCTCCATTCAAAAATTCCTTAGGTTCTTTTGAGTTTGTGGTATTGTGGTATAGTTATTTCCTAACTTTTATCACGCTTCCAAAATGTTGCATTTAACCTTGAACCATGAATTCTCTAAGCCCTTTTTCCCAATCGCTCATTTTCTTCCTAACCACATTGTTGGAGACTTGTGGATTCTCATCCGTAATCTTCTCCATGATCTTAAGAGGATATCTCGAACAATAGGTATCCTAACTTGTCCTTTCCACTTTTGAGTATCATAATCCTTCACCGCATTTGATGGTTGCCTTGGCGGTGGTCGTGAAAGGTGTCCCTGTGATTAATGATGTTTTTATATTCCTCAATGTCTACAATTGCGAAGTCCACCGGATAGACAATATTGGCAACCTCAATTAAGACATCCTCCGCTATTCCTATGGGATAAACATATGAATGATTTGCTAAGGAAAGTCTAAGATTGGTCTTGGTCGGTTCCTCCTTAGTCAACTTATTATAGATCGACAATGACATTATGTTTACATCGGATCCTCGGTCGCCAAGGCATTTAGGTTCTCTAAGTCACCTATGCTACATGGAATTACAAAGTTCCCGAGATCTCTTGCTTTTAGTTACTAGCTTTCTCGAATCGACTGCACATAGGTCCAATAGGCATGGTGTCATATTCTTCCTCTCCTATTTCACCTAAGAGGGCTTTCCTAAGAACATCATTGCACCTAAAGTTTTCACTTGGTTAACGATTGTTTTCTTATTGATCTCATGCTTAAGGTAATGCTTGATGAATTTGGGTTCATCATCATCCGAGCCTCATTCTTATCCTTACTATCCTTGCCGCCTCGTGCTCCTTCTTCTCAACCGCTCCATCTTCATCCAAGCAATGGAAATGGCGCTAACATACAAAGTGGGGTGGCGTGCTCATCGTTCCTCACTAGCACCTTCTCGGGAATCTTCGTCTTAGTGTACTCTTTCACTAAGTCCATCATCTCCGCCATTTTTTCCTGTATTTCATCCCTTTGTCCATTGAAGGCTTCTAAGAGGGTGTCGAGCTTGGTTGTCATCTCGCTTTGTCGTTGCTTGAAATCGGCTTCAAGTTGTGTCAATCGAGCTTCTTGAGATGACATGAATTTGGACACCATTCCCTCAAGACTAGTGGAAGTTCCGGTGTTTGGAGGGTTGTTGTAGGATTTTCCTAAGTTATTAGGCTCGAGCTTAGGAGTCTCGTTGCTCATTAGGAATTTGACTTGATCTTCAAGTTCGAGCATCCTACGATTGGAAGGTTGTGAGTCAACGGAGGCAAAGAGACCGCTTTATCGCTTTGGACAACTCACGGGGTCATTCCAACATTCGCTTTCATAGAGGCAAGGTCCTCTATTATACCCCACAATTCTTCCACGGTGAGTTTACTAAGTTTTCCACCGCCGCTTGGTCAATGGATCGCTTAGTGGGAAATTGACATGATCATAGAAGATTTGGACTTGAAGCCAAAGATCAATGCCGTGATGAGGGACTTTATGAAGTAAGTCCTTGAATCGAGTCCATGCTTCGTAGATAGATTCACCTTGACGTTGTTGGAACATCAAGATGTCATTCCTAAGCTTAGTGGTTCTCCCCGGTGGGAAAAATTGAGCAAGGAAGCGAGAGGTGAGATCATCCCAACTTGGGATGGAGTCGGCGGGAAGTCGCTCAAGCCAATTACTAGCTTGGTCCCGTATAGAGAATTGGAAGAGACGCAGGCGCATGGTCTCCCGACTAGTAGCATCGAGGTCGATGGAATCGACAATTTTAAGGAAATCCTTAAGATGCTGGTTAGCATCTTTGGAACGAAGTCCATGGAATGCACATCCGTTTTGCACCAACCGGATGGTGTCGGATCGCAGGGCCATAGTTTGGGCTTGGTCGGGAAGCTCAATCTTGTTCCTATAACCTTGGTGGCTTGGTCTCGAGTATTCACCAAGAGTACGGTCTCTTGGAGGGACAATGATTTGAGGGGGGTTGATAAATGGTGGGTGGTTATCACCTTCCGTGATGAAAAGTGATGGGGTTACGAACAAAGGTCACGAAGAAGGGGGATAGACTACGAGGAAGCTAAAAATGGGAAAAAATTTACTTGATAGGAATCAAGCAAAGAAACCTAAACGAGGTGGACTACTAACTAGCTATTCTATTCCCGGCAACGCGCCAAAACTTGATAACGCTACACGCGCCGCTCGGGGTCAAAGGAACTTCCTTTTCGTCGAGCAAGTTTTTCAACACCCTAGGCAAAGAACCTAATCGTTGTAGTGTAGTATTAGGGTAAGCCACGGAATTGATATCGCTCTCTAGGGAATAGGAATGCTAGTGAGAAGTTACTACGCTAAGGTTGGGGTTGAGGAAGATTATTTTTATCTTTTATGTTTTTAGGAAATGGAAAGGTACGAATCTCGGGTTCGATTTGGGGGTTGGTATTTCACCGATTACTCTACTTATCTAATTATCTAACCTAAGGTGATGATAGTCTATGTCTATTGTTGTGTGCTCGTATGATAGTTAAAGATGCGTTTACCTAGATGCTACTACTCCCTAGTTATCTCCTATTGATGGTTGAATTGTCACGCCCTTATTCTTAACGCTTGTGTTTTCTAAGGTCGTAAGGTGCGCATTCCCTAACTCTTTGAAGTCACCTTTAAGTGTAGTAAACGAGATCCACTAAGTCATTCATAAACTAACTTTGAGGTTATCTTTGGGTTTAGTAAACGAAACCACTAAGTCATTCATAAACTATCAAAGATTTATCAAGTATTAAACACAACGATAGCCTAGTCGCACTCCTAAGCCAATTACAATTAAGATAAGAGACAACCTAACAATAATTAACAACTAGGTTTCATATATCTAAGCAAACACACAAGTAATTTAGCCGGACATGGTAAACATGCAAGCATACACACAATCAATTGAAGACATAATTGAATTAATGAAGTAAAACACTTATCTTGATGTAAGATAGGGTTTAGAACCCTAAAATACTGTACAAGACAGCCTTGGTTCGGTTTAGGTTTTTACTCCAAAAGACTACACACTAAAACCGAAAAATTCGATTCTATATATAAGATTACAATCGCGGCGGCCACCTTATGATTTGTGACGCCGGTCGCCGCCATTAGGGTTTCGCCTTGGCCACATTAGTCTTGGCGACGGCCACCTTGTGCTTGTGACGCCGTCCCTTCGCCTCGACGCCGTCTGGATCAAATCTAGGCCGCCCGAGTTGCGACGGCCTACTCTTTTAAAGCCCCGACACCGCCACTTGAAAATAAGCAATTTGGCTAATGTCCCGTCACAAAGTGCTCCGACGGCGTCATAGCTAAGCGAACGACGCCCCCTTGTATTTCAAAGAAACTGAGTGTCTCGATTCTTGACTTTGGCAATTTTCTTCAGATATCCGCGCCTTTTCGTCCAAATAAGTGCCATTCCAAAGAATTTGCCTTCAAAAGACCTAAAAGTGAAAAGGAACGATATTAAGTAATAACGGATACAAAAGTGATCAAATAAGGGCTTAAACGACCCTCAAAAGGTACCTTTTAAAACCTTATCAAATATCCCTACACTTGGCATTTGCTTGTCCTCAAGCAAATGTGCTTTTAGCCAATTAATTTATAAGTTAGGGGTCATCAGCATTGGTTTAAAATAGTCCACAACACATATAAGCCCCAAAAAGTCATAACAAGCACGAAATTACATACTAGCACCTCACATGGGTGTTTGGATACTCTCATCTCTCTCGTGTATATGAAATATAACAAGTTGGAAATGGAAAATAAACACTCATTAACCGGTCCTAGTACATAGATTACCATAGGCTTGAGAATAGATCAAACCTCCATCGCTTACGTAAGCACCTAGGAAAGACTATCAAAGAGGTCTTTAAAGGGTTGTAACGTTAGGCTTACGGTAGGGAAACAAAGGGTTTGGTGGGATAGGCTATTTAGTAATGGCAAGTCAAAATCTCTATGTTACAAGCATACAAAGAATGGCGCTATAAGCCAAGACTCGACACTCTAAACTCTAGATAACCGAAACAAACAAACATAAATTTAAAGAATGGATGTAGATGGTAGCACTGCTTTTTTTTTTTTTTTTTTTATACACTTTTACTCTACCATCCTCTACGGTTACATCAAAATGATAAGGATTTATAGGCACATCCCTACACTTGAGTTTTTATTATCAGAACACTAATTTGACCCGAAGTGAAAAGATCAAAACACTTGGGGTACGTTATTACGCAAATAAGGGAATTTAACGTTCCCTTCCAGTCATTCCATAAACTTTAACTTTTCCCATGAGTCCCAATCATCCCAAAACTGTGTGCAAAGGATATGACTCGACTTAGCAACTCATGCAAGCAACTAGATAAATGAACTAAGGGTTTGGGGTGATAACAATAATGCACTAAAAGTGAGTGCATAAAGGGTAGGCTAAGGCGATTTGGGTGTACATTTGGGGGTGGGGTGTAAACAATGCTCTTCATTGATATTCCGGAAAAACTAAAACATCACGAGAACCGCGAAAAGGATAGGCTCGAGGGGTTAACTAGGGTATCGTGTACTAAAGATGAGTACAACGCAGGGTGTGGGGAATTACTCAACCGATGTGGAAGAAGTAATTATATTACGGTATCAAACAAGGGTTATCTTAATGCCTCTTATCATTTAGTTATTCCTAACTACACAAGTGTAGTCTTACTAGCGATCTCGGATGCATCACAAAACAAGTTATAGAATCTAATATACTACCGGTTCACACTCTAAGCATTAAAGATGAATGCTTTAATTCCTACTAATCTAAGGGCGATCCTCACATTTTGGGTGGAATTTAGTGGTAAAGGGTTTTGTGCTAGTCATATAACTTCCTATCCGTGAGACGCTTTTGTTAAGACTAATGGCCCACTTCTATATGTCATGAAAAATTTAAATTTGGTGCCAAAATTACCCTAACCGACATTTTCTCATGGTTTATTACACAAATACAATTGACACAGCAAATAATCAAGGATAAGCATAGTTTTAAAGTTCCGCTTTATTTTCCTCCCTACACTTAAACCGAACATTGTCCCCAATGTTCCCGAAGTATCAAAGTTATGATAATAGAAGGTAATGAAAACGAAGAAACTAATACTCCCGATTAGCTCGGTAGGATCCGTGTGAAGTAGTGGTTAAATCCTTTCCAAGAAGAATGTATGCGTGAAAAGCTCCTTCCAATCTTATGTAACTTCTTCTTGATAAATTAAACATGCACACTTGTAGAAAACAAACTAAACCTTCGTAAAATTGATCGGTAATAATATATATAAGACTCGACTAAACTAGGATATAATACTTGTGGAATGGATGTTTACGCACTTTACGAAAATTAAGACCGAAAATTCCAAAATTTATAAGTAGCTCGTAAAACGAGAAAAAATAATCGGTTGTTTTACTCCTTCCCGACGCCACAGTTGCGATCCCGACGCCTTCAAAGTTATCCCGACAAAACCGGTCTCATGATTTTCTGAAAAATTTCGAAAATTTACATCTTTAGAACTGGAAAATTTCGCAAAACATCCATTATGACTCGATACAAGCATTTGACTCGAACAAACACACATATATATCTTTTAATTAATTGTTATACTCATGTTTACGCTTTTTTGAAAACGTGTAATCCTCCCTACACTTATCCTTTATGTAAAATACCTTTATATGCAATTAAGACGAGGTTAAAAACAAAATAAAGCATTTTTACAAATTTAAACATGAGAGTAAGCAATCACTAAAAGATATATGACACTAACAAGCAAACAATTAAGCATGGGTTGCCTCCCACGAAGCGCTTTTCTTTATTTATGAGTCTTGTAGCTAGACTCGTAGTTGTGCCCCTACGTGACTTCATTGCCGTCCTTCTTTTCTTCCACTAAGCCTTCATCATAAGGTTGTAGACGTTGTATGCTCACCGTGAATTCTCTTCCAACATCGCCTATTATGATAACGATTTTATTTTTTAGATTAGTTTTTCACCGTATAAGGTCCAAACCATCTTGGCTTATTCCTTCCCATAATGCTTTTATTCTTGATTTATACAAAAGCACCTTTTCTCCATTCAAAATTCCTTAGGTTCTTTTGAGTTTGTGGTATTGTGGTATAGTTATTTCCTAACTTTTATCACGCTTCCACAATGTTGCATTTAACCCTTGAACCATGAATTCTCTAAGCCCTTTTTCCCAATCGTCATTTTCTTCCTAACCACATTGTTGGGGACTTGTGGATTCTCATCCGTAATCTTCTCCATGATCTTAAGAGGATATCTCGAACAATAGGTATCCTAACTTGTCCTTTTCCACTTTTGAGTATCATAATCCTTCACCGCATTTGATGGTTGCCTTGGCGGTGGTCGAAAGGTGTCCCCAAGATTAATGATGTGTTTTTATCTTCCTCAATGTCTACAATTGTGAAGTCCACCGGATAGACAATATTGGCAACCTCAATTAAGACATCCTCCGCTATTCCTATGGGATAAACATATGAATGATTTGCTAAGGAAAGTCTAAGATTGGTCTTGGTCGGTTCCTCCTAGTCAACTTATTATAGACCGACAAATGCATTATGTTTACATCGGATCCCCTGGTCGGCCAAGGCATTTAGGTTCTCTAAGTCACCTATGCTACATGGAATTACAAAGTTCCCAGAGATCTCTTGCTTCTTAGTTACTAGCTTTCTCAGAATCGACTCGTACATAGGTCCAATAGGCATGGTGTCATATTCTTCCTCTCCTATTTCACCTAAGAGGGCTTTCCTAAGAACATCATTGCACCTAAAGTTTTTCACTTGGTTAACGATTGTTTTCTTATTGATCTCATGCTTAAGTTAATGCTTGATGAATTTGGGTTCATCATCAGTCCGAGCCTCATTCTTATCCTTACTATCCTTGCCGCCTCGTGCTCCTTCTTCTCAACCGCCCATCTTCATCTAAGCAATGGAAATGGCGCAATGCACAAAGTGGGGTGGCGTGCTCATCGCTCCTCACTAGCACCTTCTCGGAATCTTCGCCTTAGTGTACTCTTTCACTAAGTCCATCATCTCCGCCATTTTTTCCTCAGTATTTCATCCCTTTGTCCATTGAAGGCTTCTAAGAGGTGTCGAGCTTGGTTGTCATCTCGCTTTGTCGTTGCTTGAAATCGGCTTCAAGTTGTGTCAATCGAGCTTCTTGAGATGACATGAATTTGGACACCATTCCTCAAGACTAGTGGAAGTTCCGTGTTTGGAGGGTTGTTGTAGGATTTTCCTAAGTTATTAGGCTCGAGCTTAGAGTCTCGTTGCTCATTAGAATTTGACTTGATCTTCAAGTTCGATCATCCCACGATTGGAAGGTTGTGAGTCAACGGAGGCAAAGAGATCGCTTTATCGCTTTGGACAACTCACGGGGTCATTCCAACATTCGCTTTCATAGAGGAAAGGTCCTCTATTATACCCCACGATTCTTCCACGGTGAGTTTACTAAGTTTTCCACCGCCGCTTGGTCAATGGATCGCTTAGTGGGAAATTGACATGATCATAGAAGATTTGGACTTGAAGCCAAAGATCAATGCCGTGATGAGGGACTTTATGAAGTAAGTCCTGAATCGAGTCCATGTTTCAGAGAGATTCACCTTGACGTTGTTGGAACATCAAGATGTCATTCCTAAGCTTAGTGGTTCTCCCGTGGGAAAAATCGAGCAAGGAAGCGAGAGGTAGATCATCCCAACTGGGATGGAGTCGGCGGAAGTCGCCAAGCCAATTACTAGCTTGGTCCCGTGATAGAGAATTGGAAGAGACGCAGCGCGTGGTCTCCCGACTAGTAGCATCGAGGTCGATGGAATCGACAATTTTAAGGAAATCCTTAAGATGTCGATTAGGATCTTTGGAACGAAGTCCATGGAATGCACATCCGCTTTGCACCAACCGGATGGTGTCGGATCGCAGGCCGTAGTTCGGGCTTGGCCGGGAAGCTCAATCTTGTTCCTATAACCTTGGTGGCTTGGTCTCGAGTATTCACCAAGAGTACGGTCTCGAGGACAATGATTCGGGGGGTTGATAAATGGCGGGTGGTTATCACCTTCCGTGATGAAAAGTGATGGGGTTACGAACAAAGGTCACGAGAAGGGGATAGACTACGAGGAAGCTAAAATGGGAAAAATTTACTTGATAGGAATCAAGCAAAGAAACCTAAACGAGGTGGACTACTAACTAGCTATTCTATTCCCGCCAGCGCGCCAAAAACTTGATAACGCCACACGCGTCGTCCGGGTCAACGGAACTTCCTTTTCGTCGAGCAAGTTTTTCAACACCCTAGGCAAGTGAACCTAATCGCTGTAGTGTAGTATTAGGGTAAGCCACGGAATTGATATCGCTCTCAGGGAATAGGAATGCTAGTGAGAAGTTACTACGCTAAGGTCAGTCGAGGAAGATTATTTTTTATCTTTTATGTTTTTAGGAAATGGAAAGGTACGAATCTCGGGTTTGGATTTGGGGTTGGTATTTCACCGATTACTCTACTTATCTAATTATCTAACCTAAGGTGAGGATAGTCTATGTCTATTGTTGTGCTTGTGATGAGTTCAAATACTCATCATTTTGTACAATATAAACCGCAAAATCATCTCGAAACACTCGTAAACACATCAAAATGATCAAAATATCACAAATCGTTGTTTTATGTGTTTTAAATCCAAAATATCAAAATCGATGAAAAACGATCAAATTTGCAAAATTGCGCTTTAGTCCCCAAGTTTCAAAATTGTCAAAACAATCCTCGTAAATCAAAACAAAGAAATGTCATTTAAGGTCCATGGATTCAAAAGTTGTCAAACAAACCTTTGAAGTGTAAATTGCAAAATTACAACTTTAGTCCCTAAAGTTTGAAAAATGTCATGATTAGTCCTTGAATTTTCAAAATGGCAAAATGGTCCTTATATTATTTGAGATTGTCAAACCAATCCTTGGATTACAATTTTCGAATGAACAGATTTGGTCCTGAAGTTGCAGCTTATACACTTTGGTCCTCGCTAATCCTAAAACTAACCAAATGGACCCTTGTATTATCCTTGGCCCAATCCAAAGCCCAACACCCTCTAACCCACAACCCGGTTTATTAATAAAACCAACCCAAGACCCGGTCAAAGGGTTAAACCCGCCCAATCAAATATTACCCACTTGGCGCCATTTTAGTCATCCCCTTCATCACCTGCTCCCTGCTATATCTCCACACATCCATCCCCCCTCATCTCCTTGTCCCCCCACCTCAACACAAGACAAATATCATTAAATGATCCCTTTCCCCCTCACTCAACCTCACCACCTGTCATATGCAACTTGGCGCAAAAAATTCAATCCATGGCCAAGATGACTCCAAATAATCCAATGGCTAATATTACAAGTGGGAAATGCTCAGAAAGTCAAGGGGAAGCAAGTTGGTATAAAAGAAAAGAAGAATGAAGCTATGAGGGAGCTAGCTAGTTTTTAATATTTCTAAAATGTCGTTTTTTAGTTAAAAGTTTTAATTTTAGTTCAAATGATGTAATTTAAGTTTCTTTGTGTAACATTCAAGTAAAATCAACATTGTAGGGTAATTTTGAATATCAATCTCAAGTTTTTATTTAAGCTCATATTTTCAAGTCTACTGTTTCAATCTTCAGTTTTAAATTCTATGGTCAAAGTTGTTAGTGGCTTATTTGAAGCTTTAATAAGCTTGTCTAAACTCCTTATAAACTTTTTATAAGCTACATTTCATTTTCAAGTAACTTTGTGAATTGGTCAACGAAAGTCAACTGCCTAAGCTCATTTGGATTCGAGCATGGAATTTGGGTGTTGCAGAGTCGATGCGGGTTGGAATAGCTTAATATAGTGTAGTCTTGGTTCCGGTCTTAGCCTACAAAGCAGTTGGACATCCATGAGTTTGTAGTTCATTTTCATTTTCATTCCATTTTGCACATTGTACTTGAAATTGTGCCTGTGGTTTAAATTAGTTTCCTCCTATTGATTAAGTGTTAATTGTTGATTAAACTCGGTTAATGTCCGCATAGGCTAGTTTAGCGCTTAACTTAGTTTTAATTGCTTATCGCTTCTTAAAGCGGTGTTTGAACTGCTTTATCTCGTGTTCATGGCTTGTTCAAGGATAAATTCTTGTTGCTTCATGTTTGTCTTGCTCATTTGAGTCATAGTTTTGGTTCAGACCACAAAAGTCAAAACTCCATTGATCCATCTCAACAAATACCATCGTTGAGATTTTAGCAAGATCAAAGGCTTAATTTATGCTTAAAATACATAGAACTAGATTGCTTTAGCTTTATTTCATCAAAATACATCATTTTCGCTTCACAATTCATGATCAAAACTCAAATTGGTCAACTTCTCGCTTTGTTCAAAAGTCAAATCATAAAATTTACTTTTGAGCCCAAATAGAAAGATTTTTAATGGACTCATTTCTTGGTCAAATCAAGTGAATTTTGTGGCTTTTAAAAGTTCTAACGCCTAGTTTCTTGTTGTTATTTTTGTGCAATTTGTGAATTTTCTATAAGCTTCAAGAAGCTTGTCAAAATGTCATAGTCCCCTGCAGGCAATCGTTGTTCAGATGTGTGCTCAGCAGTTTTGTAAGGCCCGCATGTGTTTCATTCTAGCTCAATTAGGTCTCGATTTTGGTTCATAGGTACTTAGCCGTGCCCTCTCCAAGTTCTAATTGTTGTTTTCCTTTTAGCTTATTTTGAAGCTTGTGCAATAGCTCAAACTTGGTACCCATTTAATGCTTTTAGCTCATTTGCTCAATTGACCAAATCATTGCAACTTGTAATCCAGAGGTCATAGCAGTTGAGACTTGTTGCTTTTGAGCTATTTTAGCTTATTATAGCTTGTGTAACAATGGGTAGCTTTTGGACCCATTTGTTAGATAAAGTGCTTATTTCAATAAGCACTTCCACTTCAGCCATATTCTTGCACTTAAGCCCTTGTTTTTCTATTTTTCCTAGCTTCTATATATTATTTTAGACTTTTCCTGAAATTTTCATATTTTTCTAAGTTGTTTTGCTATTTTTCTTAATTTAAATTAGTTTTTAAGTATTTTTAATTAGCTTTAAAAACAAATAATTAAGAAAAGCTCCAAAAAAAATAATTTTTCATTTTTCTTAAGTTTAGATAAATGTAAAAAGCTTAAAAAGTATTTTTCCATAATTTTCTTAGTTTAAAAGTATTTTCTAGCATTTTAATAAGTTTTAAATAGTTTTAAATTAATAATAAATATATAAAAAGTCTAAAAAATATATTTTCAGTTTTAAAATTAGTTTTATCATATTTTAGATTTTTCTAAGTCTTAATTTTATTTTTCTAGTCTTATTTCATATTTTCTTTTATTTTAGAGTATTATTAAATAGTTTAAATTAGTTTTTAATTAATAATAATTACATAAATAGTTGTAAAATTAATTTTCTTTTTCTAAATATTTTCTTTTATAATTAGGATTGTAAAAATGTATTTTTCATATTTTTAGGATTTATATTGTGTAAGTTTCACTTTTTATTTTGTACGTTTACGTAATTTTTATTTAAACGTAAGTTTTAGGTTTTAAACGTTCATCACTTTAAAAATAGTGATAGCGCTTATTTAATATCTTTATCTTTTAATTTTCTTAATTTGCATTTAAGTCGCTTTAATTTATAAACTTTTCAAGAGTGTAATTATCCTATCCAAATCCTTTCCGATCACTATCATTAGTGATCATTCTATCGTCGATCTAGTGTTTGACACACCATTGAGTCTCCGTGGGACTTAACGACCCGGAATCTACCAGATTCTCGATCTTCATTGCATTTGTGCTTGAGCTGTTTTAAGTCTGTTAGACTTGACGGTTTCTTGTGCAGATCAAAATTTTATGCCACGGGGAGGCTTTAGCGTGTGTTAGCCTTTTCGATCCATTCTTGCACATACCCCATCTTTTGTAAAAGTTTTTTGTAAAGTTTTCAAAATCCAAAAGTTCATTAACACTTTTCCCAAGTGTTTTAAAACCCAAAATATTTTCATTCTTTGTTTTTGCAAATGTTTTCAAAATGCCAAAATATTCCTCTTTACCCTCTTACCCTTTTGATTCTTTATTCCTTTACCTCTATCCATTTGATTCTACCTTCTCCTATTCTCATGGAATCGTTTATTCCTTGTGTCGGTTGTGGTGAGCCTCTTTATGGTTCACCCCGTCATTGTGTACGTGTGTACAAAGTGTGGTAATGATATTCAAAACGGAGTTGTTTGTTTTGTGGTTCGAGGAATTCATTTGATTATGATCCTAATCCGAACTCATTTAACGACCCTCAAACTTTTCCAACTACCCACCACAAAATTCGACTTTTCTAACCATCGTGAGTATTGTGGAGGTCCTCACCCGAGTTTTGAGTGTCAAACGGGAACATGCTTGTCTATGAGCATAATCCTTGTAACAATTATGACTACTCTTATCATGACCAACCTCCACAATACCAAACGATTCAAACACAACCTCTCGAAATTCCTCAAGAACTTCTCCAAAATTGTCTCGATACACTCAAAGATTTAAAAGAATTGATTAAAGAAGAGTCTCGCGTAAAACGATGTCAAGAACAAGCAACTAGAGTAAGCTCCCAATATTGGAAACCTCTCTCACAGACGATTATGATGACGACGACGACGACGATGATTTTGATGAGGAATCTACGACTCGAGTGACAATCCCACCCCTGCTTTGAGCCTTTCATTTCGACTCTTCCCTTCACTCACGCCGGTTGAGAGAAGTGAATTCCTTTTGGAAGAGGTCGATGATCCTATTTCTTTGAAATTCTTTGATCCCGAGGACTCTCTCATAATGGAGGATGATCATCTCAAGACTATTTCGGAAACGGAATCATCGAGTGTTGAGGATCTTGTCCTAATCCCAAGTGAGTCTCGAGGATATATCCAATAGTGATTGGGATTTGCATGTTTGTGATTCTCTCGACATTTCGAGGTTACTTCCGGATTTTCTCAAATCCTCTTTTGAATTTAATGATGACTACACTTTTGCGGTAAATCCTCTTTTCGATGAAATGTCCGATTCGATACAGAGACCATCACGGAAGTGGTGGAAATTGCTAGCTCTCGAGCACACCACTTGTCCCACCTCTCGTATTCTATCTTCTCTTCCATCATGTGATGATGATTTTATCCTCACTAATGAGATTCATGATCCAAAATCATGAATTCTTCCGATAATGAGGAGTTAGTCATGATCATTATCATAATTCTCCTTCTTTTCTTCACCTACCCGGTGACTTCCTCTCTTCTTCACTCCTTCGGGAATGAGGACACTATTTTTGATCCCGGCATTTTCAATTATCATTTTTGAGCCGGTTCTCTCTATATCTCATCGGTGTGGAACTTTCAACACATTCAATGTTTATACAAATATCTTGAATGAAAGTCCGATGGAGATTGTTTCTTCCACGTTGTTTCCCATGAACCAATGAATTGGGTCGAGTCAAGCTAGCGACTGGAAACCAAAAACAAGAGAAACACCATATGGGTTTTCACCCATATTTCGCCTTCTTACCCCTTTCTACCACCTAAGTGCGGGGTGATGCCCCACAGTGTTATATATATATATATCTTCTAAAAAAAATAAAAAAATAAAAAAATAAAATAAAATCTTTCTAAATAATGGCGTAGTATTTCCCTTTTACGTTTTTGTTTCGATAACCGCCGGTACTTTGAATATTGAGGGCAATATTCATTTCTAAGTGCTGGGGAATTCTCACGAATTTCATGTATTATCTACCCAATTCCCCCGCTTTTGGCCAAAATTTTTTTTTGGAGCAAGTGTTTTACACTTACTCAATTGGTTATCATCCGCCATGTTTGATAAACTAAAGGATTGGCTAATCCAGAGCAAACGGCTCTTGGTAAAGATTTCTCAAACCGCTTATATGGCTTGCAATTTGCCCAAAATTGTATGGTATTCACCACCATATCCTAAAAAGTGAAGAGTTAGCTAGCCCGCAAGATTATGGCTTGTGGTAAAGGCAAAGGAAAAACCATAATTGGTAATCACCACCAAAGATAATCCCGATAATTTATCTAAGAGTTGGCTAGTCCGTATGGTACGGCTTCGTAAAGACACATCAAACCGTTATATGGTTTATGATTTGCTAATAAATCATATGGTTATCGATGTACCATGGTTCTTATTTGAACCGAAACATTTGGCTACTCCAGTGATGGCTTTTGGTAAAGAGTTTTCAAATCCATCAAGTTTTTCAAATCATTGCTAGGGACTAGCAATATCTCATGTGGGGATTGATGAGTGTCTAAATACTCATCATTTTTGTACAATATAAACCGCAAAATCATCCGAAAACACTCGTAAACACATCAAAATGATCAAAATATCACAAATCGTTGTTTTATGTGTTTTAAATGCAAAATATCAAAATCGATGAAAACGATCAAATTTTCAAAATTGCGCTTTAGTCCCCAAGTTTCAAAATTGTCAAAACAGCCCCTGTAAATCAAAACAAAGAGAAATGTCATTTAAGGTCCATGGGATTCAAAAGTTGTCAAAACAAACCTTTGAAGTGTAAATTGTAAAATTACAACTTTAGTCCCTAAAGTTTGAAAAATGTCATGATTAGTCCTTGGAATTTTCAAAATGGCAAAATGGTCCTTATATTATTTGAGATTGTCAAAACCAATCCTTGGATTACAATTTTCGAATGAATAGATTTGGTCCTCGGTTGCAGCTTATACACTTTTGGTCCTCATGGCTAATCCTAAACTAACCAAATGGACCCTTGTATTATCCTTGGCCCAATCCAAAGCCCAACACCCTCTAACCCACAACCCGGTTTATTAATAAAACCAACCCAAGACCCGGTCAAAGGGTTAAACCCGCCCAGTCAAATATTACCCACTTGGCGCCATTTTAGTCATCCCCTTCATCACCTGCTCCCTGCTATATCTCCACACATCCATCCCCCCTCATCTCCTTGTCCCCCCACCTCAACACAAGACAAATATCATTAAATGATCCCTTTCCCCCCTCACTCAACCTCACCACCTGTCATATGCAACTTGGCGCAAAAATTCAATCCATGGCCAAGATGACTCCAAATAATCCAATGGCTAATATTACAAGTGGAAATGCTCGAAAGTCAAGGGAAGCAAGTTGGTATAAAAGAAAAGAAGAATGAAGCTATGAGGAGCTAGCTAGTTTTAATATTTCTAAAATGTCGCTTTTTAGTTAAAAGTTTTAATTTTAGTTCAAATGATGTAATTTAAGTTTCTTTGTGTAACATTCAAGTAAAATCAACATTGTAGGGTAATTTTGAATATCAATCTCAAGTTTTTATTTAAGCTCATATTTTCAAGTCTCACTGCTTCAATCTTCGCTTTAAATTTATGGTCAAAGTTGTTAGTGGCTTATTTGAAGCTTTAATAAGCTTGTCTAAACTCCTTATAAACTTTTATAAGCTACATTTCATTTTCAAGTAACTTTGTGAATTGGTCAACTAAAGTCAACCGCCTAAGCTCATTTGGATTTGAGCATGGAATTTGGGTGTTGCAGAGTTGGATGGGTTGAATAGCTTAATATAGTGTAGTCTTGGTTTCGGTCTTAGCCTACAAAGCATTGGACATCCTGAGTTTGTAGTTCATTTTTCATTTTCATTCCATTTTGCACATTGTACTTGAAATTGTGCCTGGTTTAAATTAGTTTCCTCCTATTGATTAAGTGTTAATTAAGTTGATTAAACTCATTTGAATGTCTCGTGATAGGCTAGTTTAGCGCTTAGCTTAGTTTTAATTGCTTATCGCTTTCTTAAAGGGTGTTTGAACTCATTGCTTTATCTCGTGTTCATGGCTTGTTCAAGGATAAATTCTTGTTGCTTCATGTTTGTCTTGCTCATTTGAGTCATAGTTTTGGTTCATAAGACCACAAAAGTCAAAACTCCATTGATCCATCTCAATACCATCGTTGAGATTTTAGCAAGATCAAAGGCTTAATTTATGCTTAAAATACATAGAACTAGATTGCTTTAGCTTTATTTCATCAAAATACATCATTTTCAGTTCACAATTCATGATCAAAACTCAAATTGGTCAACTTCTCAGTTTTGTTCAAAAAGTCAAATTGCAAAATTTCTGTTTTGAGCCCAAATAGAAAGATTTTTAATGGACTCATTTCTTGGTCAAATCAAGTGAATTTTGTGGCTTTTAAAAGTTCTACTGCCCTAGTTTCTTGTTGTTATTTTTGTGCAATTTTGTGAATTTTCTATAAGCTTCTAAGAAGCTTGTCAAAATGTCGCAGTCCTCTGCAGGCAGGCACTGCTGTTCAAGATGTGTCAAGGCAGTTTTGTAAGGCCTGCACAGGTTTCATTCTAGCTCAATTAGGTCTGATTTTTGGTTCATAGGTACTTAGCCAGGTCCTCTCCAAGTTCTAATTGTTGTTTTCCCTTTTTAGCTTATTTTGAAGCTTGTGCAATAGCTCAAACTTGGTACCCATTTAACAGTTTTAGCTCATTTGCTCAATTGACCAAATCATTGCAACTTGTAATCCAGAGGTCATAAGCAGTTGAGACTTGTTGCTTTTGAGCTATTTTAGCTTATTATAGCTTGTGTAACAGTTGGGTAGCTTTTGGACTCCATTTGCTAGATAAAGTGCTTATTTCAATAAGCACTTCCACTTCCGTTTCATATTCTTGCACTTAAGCCCTTGTTTTTCTATTTTTCCTAGCTTCTATATATTATTTTAGACTTTTCCTGAAATTTTCATATTTTTCTAAGTTGTTTTGCTATTTTTCTTAATTTAAATTAGTTTTTAAGTATTTTTAATTAGCTTTAAATACAAATAATTAAGAAAAGCTTCAAAAAAAATAATTTTTCATTTTTCTTAAGTTTAGATAAATGTAAAAAGCTTAAAAAGTATTTTTCCATAATTTTCTTAGTTTAAAAAGTATTTTCTAGCATTTTAATTAGTTTTAAATAGTTTTAAATTAATAATAAATATATAAAAAGTCTAAAAAATATATTTTCAGTTTTAAAATTAGTTTTATCATATTTTAGATTTTTCTAAGTCTTAATTTTATTTTTCTAGTCTTATTTCATATTTTCTTTTATTTTAGAGTATTATTAAATAGTTTAAATTAGTTTTTAATTAATAATAATTACATAAATAGTTGTAAAATTAATTTTCTTTTCTAAATATTTTCTTTATAATTAGGATTGTAAAATGTATTTTTCATATTTTAGGATTTATATTGTGTAAGTTTCACTTTTTATTTTGTACGCTTACGTTATTTTTATTTAAACGTAAGTTTTAAGTTTTAAGTTTTAAACGCTCATCACTTTAAAAATAGTGATAGCGTTTATTTAATATCTTTATCTTTTAATTTTCTTAATTTGCATTTAAGTCGCTTTAATTTATAAACTTTTCAAGAGTGTAATTATCCTATCCAAATCCTTTCCGATCACTATCATTAGTGATCATTCTATCGTCTCGATCTAGTGTTTGACACACCATTGAGTCTCCGTGGGACTTAACGACCCGAATCCATCAGATTCTCTCGATCTTCATTGCATTTGTGCTTGAGCTGTTTTAAGTCTGTTAGACTTGACGGTTTTGCGCAGATCAGCTTGTATGATAGTTAAAGATGTGTTTACCTAGATGCTACTACTCCCTAGTTATCTCCTATTGATGGTTGAATTGTCACGTCCTTATTCTTAACGAGTTGTGTTTTCTAAGGTCGTAAGGTGTGCATTCCCTAACTCTTTGAAGTCACCTTTAAGTGTAGTAAACGATATCCACTAAGTCATTCATAAACTAACTTTGAGGTTATCTTTGGGTTTAGTAAACGAAATCCACTAAGTCATTCATAAACTATCAAAGATTTATCAAGTATTAAACACAACGATAGCCTAGTCGCACTCCTAAGCCAATTACAATTAAGATAAGAGACAACCTAACAATAATTAACAACTAGGTTTCATATATCTAAGCAAACACACAAGTAATTTAGCCGACATGGTAAACGTGCAAGCATACACACAATCAATTGAAGACATAATTGAATTAATGAAGTAAAACACTTATCTTGATGTAAGATAGGGTTTAGAACCCTAAATACTCGTACAAGATGTACCTTGGTCTGGTTTAGGTTTTTATTCCAAAAGACTACACACTAAAACCGAAAAATTCGGATTCTATATATAATATTACAATCACGACGCGCCACCTTATGATTTGTGACGCCGCCGGGTCGCCGCCTTTGGGTTTCGCCTTGGCCACGTTAGTCTTGCGACGGCGCCACCTTGTGCTTGTGATGCCGCCCCTTCGCCTCTCGACCGTCTGGATCAAATCTAGGCCGCCCGAGTTGCGACGGCCTACTCTTTAAAGCCCCGACACCGCTACTTGAAAATAAGCACTTGGCTAATGTCCCGTCATAGGTGCTCACGGCGCGCAGCTAAGCAAAGGATGCCGTCCCCTTGTATTTCAAAGAACTGAGTGTCTCGATTCTCGACTTTGGCCATTTTCTTCAGATATCCGCGCTTTTCATTCAAATAAGTGCCATTCCAAGAATTTGCCTTCAAGAGACCTAAAAGTGAAAAGGAACGATATTAAATAATAACGGATACAAAAGTGATCAAATAAGGGCTTAAACGACCCTCAAAAGGTACCTTTTAAAACCTTATCAGCGGAATTGTAGCCGACGAAAAAAACAGGCAACACAATTGGCCAAGCTTCGAAGAAAGTACGCTGCTAGTCTACTCCTAGCAGAATGCAACGCGCACAAAGACAAAATCATGACAGAGCTGGCGGATATGCAGGCAGGAAATGTTGGCATGAAAGCAAGAAAAGTACCATGTCCACGCAACTGAATGAAAAAGTATCTAATCATTAGTATTTTATCTTTTTTTAACTGGTTTAGCTTAAGACAATGTGTTATGGTATATTTTGGGCATGGACTTCTGGATTTCTGATCGGAACATGATCGTATGGTTTGTTTTGCTTTTTGTTTATGGGAACTTGAAACGTTTTATTTGAATTAGGAACAAACTTGTTATCTGAAAATGCATATATTATATTTTGTTGGTTTATTTTATGAAGTTGCATTATGTATGTAGTTTTTTACTATATGGAAATGCATTCTGTTTATAATGATGCTTGCAAAAGTGTTTGATTGTTCAAAATGTTTTATTAAGTCATACATGTAAAAAAACATGTATGTAAACAAGAAACTTGTTTATGATATAAATTTATATATGTTAAAATACAAGTATGTTAGATTTTCTAGCTCGTTGCTGTTAAAAAACATGTTTTATTAATCACGATCTTAATGACTTTTTATCGCTTATTTATATGTAATAAAATTTTGTTTTCACAAAAGTTTTCTATTTTCACTAAATTACGACTTTACTAAAAGAGATTTGCAAAATAAAATAAAAATTGAAACCGGGAGGCCAAGCAGTAGGCTAGATCCTTTGACCTCAACCAATTTCAACACACTTAACACAAAGAACTAACCAGCGCTCTAGGACTTACATTCCTAGTATGCATTACTTTTTATTTAACCCATGAAGCATTTTTAAATTTCAGCCCTTTAAAGCTTGTTTATAGCTTATTTCTATATGCTTGGTTTTTACTCTTATTTTTTTCCATTTTTAACAACTTAAAGTACTTTTCACATAATTTTTTTCCATATTTATTTGTTATCAATGAAACTAGTGTTATGATATGTTGGTATGAGTTTAGCATGTATGTTTTTAAAACATAAATGTTATCAACACACTTGAGTTATGATATGTTGGTATGAGTTTAATTTTGAAACCATGTGTGTCTAAAAATATGCATGTTTTAAACGTCTTATGAATGACAAAAAAAAAGTGTTCTTAAAACATCAACGTAAAAACTTGATTCTTGTGAGTTAAATATTTGAAAACATGTATGTCTAAAAATATGCATGTTTTAAAAGTCTTATGTATGTCTCGAAAACATATATGTTCTCATGCGTATGAATGTGACTAATTTAATAAACCAATTATATACTTACAACATGAATGTTCTCATGCACATGAATGTGGATCGGATTTAATAAACATACATGTTCTCATGCACATGAATGTGGACGGATCTAATAAACATGTATGTTTAAACATGATTGTTCCATAAAATAAATTAAACATGACTGCTTCAAAATTAAACTTGACGTATTAAGAACCAACAAAGAGAGTTACAAATGTGTATAGTAAATTTATTTGATATAAAGCGAATAGTAATTCGCTATAAAACCACTAGTCGTCCGCTTCTTCATCGCTTTCTTCAAATCTTCCGATTCATGTGATTGGTCAAAATCTTCTGATTCTTGAGATTGGTTGTCTTCATCAAGTTCAATGTAATCACCATCTTCATCATATTTCTCATAAGAATGATACTTCCGCTACTTGTTTCTTCTTGCATTTACCCGGTCTTCTATTATGACCCAATTCACCACAAGCACTACATGTACGTTGTTTGAAAGGTACCTTCCTGTTTGTTCTTGCTTTCTTTTGCGCTTTACCTTTTTCTCGCGAAGCTTTTATTCTGCCAGATCCATTTAGATTACACTTTTTTGGATTCTTGATATTTGGGAGGAGCAGAAACACCCAAAAGATCTTCATACAATGCATCTGTGTTTTGATGACCAGCTGGTACGGGGACATTAGCCTCAATATCTAGCTTCAAACCTTGGACCTTTGAAGGGAAATCAGATAGCAATTCGGGGTCAGATCTAATAAGATTTATAGATTCTTCAACCGTGGAAATAATTTTAGATGCTATAATCTCAGTTTCTTCAATACACGGTCCATAACGATGTCTCTTTTCACGTAAATGCGCGGGTAGGACATTTTACGCCAACGAGTAGCTATGTATCTGGATGGAATTGTGTTTATCCCATTAATGTTAAATACACGTAAAACATGCATGCACAAAATTCCATGTCGGTTGAAATGACCACAAGAGCATTCTACGATACCACCAACTTATAATTGAAACCCAGAATAATAAATATGATCAATTAAAATATCCATGTTTCAAAATGTAGGAATCGAGCAAAATAAAACAAGAATGAACCATAAATGTTTACGGAAATTTGAGAAAGAAACTTACCGTTGCATCTACTTAATCGTATTGTTTATCTTGTCCCTATGGTGTATGACACAATAATCAACATCTCCTTCATCCGAGAACCAATTTGTGCACATGCATACAACGCCAGATTTCATGTTGTACATCCCTAAAAAAAACAGACAGTAAACTCCGAGATGCATGATGCTCAATAGCTAATCAAGGCAAACATTACAAGACTCTTTTCAACCGCTGTGTTGTCTAACACATGTTGGGTGTACCGCTTTTCATAGCTGATTCAAAACATAACATAAAATGAACAAGGAGTTCCCGGATTAGAAAACACCGAAAAAGCGCTTAAACTTTCGTAACGCAAGTTGTCTTCATCAAACCACACATAGGCAATCGGTCAAAATAACTCGAACCCATTTGTCCCTTATTGCATACATGTCGCTTAGCCACTTGTTCGACCAAGATTGTACTTTGCTATCAAATCATTCCATCTTTCTTCAAAAACTTTCGGACCAATGTACATATTCCAGACAAGTTTTTGAAACTCTTTCCTAAATTCAGAGTCGGCTTCAAGATCACCCAACACCTGTAATGGTATTAAATTGGTTTTAGTAAATTTCGTTATTGTAACCTATATAAATAATAATCTAAATTACAACGTAAAAAGTGAATATGTAAACAATAATGAACAGAAATAAATAAACCTTGCCGAGAAGTTTCTGAGTGATGTGCAACATGCATAATCTCTGATGTGAATCTGGCAACATCTTCACGACAGCCTTACGCAAGGCAGCGTCTTGGTTAGTAAGAGCCAAAGGTGGTTGCTTTTTATGAACCTTTAAAAATGCTTCGAGCATCCAACAATAAGGTTCATATTTTTCATCAGACAATAAAGCAGCACCAAACGTAACACATTTTTGGTGGTGGTCTACACCGGTAAAGGGAACAAAAATCATGTCATACCTGTATATTGTGTAAAGAAAAGTTTTAGCATAAAACATATATGTTTTCATATATATATATATATATATAATATATATATATATATATATATATATATACACACACATATATATATATATATATATATATATATATATATATATATATATATATATATATATATATATATATATATATATATATATATATATACACACACATATATATATATATATATATATATATATATATATATATATATATATATATATATATATATATATATATATATATATATATATATATATATGTATATTTTGCAAACGTAAAATATGGTTTTGAACTTACTTATTAGTTTCAACGAGCATCAAAAGAAACAACGAGTTGCACTTCATCGCCCCATCGGCCCAAAACATACAACACAACTCATCCTTTTAGTGTGATGATAAATGAAAACTTAGGGACATGCTCCTGCCTTTTTAGCATCTTGTCCACCATCTAAACATCCCTTTCACCAATGAATAAATTCATACCACGTCTAAAATTTTTCCAGTCAACAGGCATTCCACGTACTAGATCAAAACCACCCAAATGTTCTACTCTCAGCCTATGGGCCTTCTGTGGACCAATATTAGACAAATAAGCACGATGAATGAACATGTGATCACCAAATTCCAACTATCGTCTAGCTTTGCTAAGATCAATATTAGACTGGTCAATTAGTTTATGATTATGATTCTCCACAAACTTTATTATCTTGTATGAATTTGTTCCTATAATGTGTTTTAAACTTATCTTTGCTTTGCAATCAGTGACTGGAGTTGTCGATCTCTGCTTTCGTTTTTTTAGCATCTTAATTCTCAACCTCTTCAACAACTGGATTTGGGACTTCAATTAGAGTATTAGTTTCAACAGGCTTCCTCGGTTTACCATGTCTATGGCATACCAAGTATCTGCGTGTTACTTGGCCGTTTTTTTTTTTGTTCCTTATTTACGAACGCCAAACATAGCCTTAGCGGCGTACACCATGTACGCTTTCAATGCTTCATAAAAAGTTGCAAATATATCACCCTTTTAGGCTTCTCATTATCAGGAACATTTGGAACCCAATATTTGTGGCCATTGGGTGTTGGAATACACTCTGGGTCAATGTCATACACATCGATCTCATTAGCATCTACAAAAAAACAAACAAAGTTATCAGTTTAACATGCATGCACACACTATCAAAACGGCCAATTTTCCATAAACGAAAAAGAACTTAAACATTTAAAAACACATGCAATCTACTTATATCAAAATCGGATGTCTAATCTAAAACTCCGTCACTATACACGCACATATATAAAATGGGATGTAACCTAAACACTAAAAGATGTATACCTAAACCCTAAAACATGCATGTTCAAACAAGAAAATGGGATGAATAACC
Organism: Chrysanthemum lavandulifolium; assembly: GCA_022545495.1. Taxonomy (NCBI): domain Eukaryota; kingdom Viridiplantae; phylum Streptophyta; class Magnoliopsida; order Asterales; family Asteraceae; genus Chrysanthemum; species Chrysanthemum lavandulifolium. The sequence goes on along the minus strand of CM040242.1, from coordinate 231,501,787 downwards.
CAACAACCGACACTATAATCGCACAATCAAATAACTCGAATCGATAAAAAACAACGTCACATAGCTCTATATAACAATGAAAGATAACAATGTTACCGCCTTGATCAAGTTCTATATCCTCTATATCAATTGGTTCCTCGGATAATACAATTACACGCTCGTCCTCGTGTTGATTATCGTTAGTATCTACATGTTGTTGGTCGACAATATTCACCATGTTGATTGATGGGAACTATATAGGTTATTTTTTGTTTAATGAGGTATTGAAATTGAATTAGGGATTATGTAAATGAAGAACACAAGACGTAAAACTGGTTTTACAGGATCTGGAAAAATAATATAATTAAAAGATGATAAAATTATTTTCATGTTTGTAGCATAAATTTTGAAACTGAAAAAGATCCTGAATCATGTAAGGTATGTTAAATTACTGTAATGCCCACACGAAATATAATAAATAAAATAAAAGAAAATCGGCCTCAATTCGATTGGGTAGAAGGAGTTCTCAGCTCATGTTAAAATGGGTTCAAAATAAAGTTTCACTTATTATATAATGAGTACATTACACATATATATTAGTATTATTATCATTCACCAATAACGATTTATTATATAATGAGTAAATTACACCTGGTTTGGGCAAAATTCTAATTGAGTCCTTATCTTGTTAATTTTACCTAATTGATCCTTATAATCAAACCTTATCTCTCAATTCGCTTATTTTCTCCGTTAGGTCCCAGTTAAGTAACAACATTAATCCATTAACCAAATGATCTTTTGCAACGTTGTCGCTTCTAATTAACTCAAAATTTGGTTTTCTTACGCTTTAGTCGCCTTTTTACGCTTTTATACGCCTTCATACGCCGTCCGCTTTTATTCGCTCTCATCCGCTTTTATACGCCGTCTGCTTTTAGACTTTTTCGTCCGCTATGGCACGCTTTTATCCGCTTTCCGCTTTATACGCTTTCATCCGCTTATACATTTTCCTATGTTTTTACCGTTTTTGTTCGTTTTATACGCTTTCGTATCTTTTTATCCGTTTTTATATGTTTATATCCGTTGTTATACGTTTACATCCGCTTTCTTACATTTTTATCTCGCCGTCCGCTTTAACACGCCATCTCGCTTTTTACGCCGTCCATTTTATACATTTTCATATGCTTTATCCGATTTATACGCCGTCCGCTTTTATACTTTTTCGTCCGCTTTTATACGCCATCAATTTATTACGCTTTTGTCCATTTTATACGCCGCACGCTTTATTCATTTCGTCCGCTTATATGTTTTCATCCGCTTTTATATGTTTACATCCGTTTTTATACGCTTTCGTTCGTTTATACGTTTTCTTACATTTTCGTACGTTTTATATGTTTTCATATGTTTTATCTGTTTTTATACGTTTATGTCCGTAAAAACGTATAAAGCGGACGAAAACATAAAAAAACTGACGAAAGCGTAAAAAACGTATAAAACGGACGAAAACGGATAAAAACGTAGGAAAGGGTATAAAACGGACGAAAACATATAAAAATGGACGAAAACGGATAAAAACGTGCGAAAACCTAAGAAAACATATGAAAACGGACGAGAACGTATAAAAATGGACGAAAACATATAAAAACGTATGAAACGTAAACAAACATATAAAAATGGATGAAACATATAAAAACAAACGAAAATGGATAAAAACGTACGAAAACTTATAAAAAAAAGACGAAAACGGAAAAAATGATAAAACGTTCGGAAACTTATAAAAATTGACGAAAACGTATAAAATGTATTTAAAATGGAGTTGGAATCACTCCTAAACCTTATTCAAGTGTTAGTGATTCATATGTAATAGTTAGCTTAATATGGCCTTTATGTTAGTTATTAGCTTAGGCTTATGTAGAAGGCCCATAAGCCTCAGGCCCAAGTCCAATAAGGAAAGGAAGGGAACTAGGAGTGTTGCCCTAGCTCCTCTCCTATAAATACCTTGTAATACCCTCACTGAGGGTTGGTTGTTCAATTTACTTCTTTTCACTTTGCTACGCATAACCTTTCTTCACTTATACGTGTAGTGTGTTGTTTGTTAGTGTTCAACCGATCTCTTCTCTTCTCTATTTCTTCTATTGATGCTTGTGTTACTAATATGGTGACCTAACAAAGGTATCATTCGCCATCTAGTTGGGTGAAACGGTTTGTTTTTGAAGTACTCATAAGGTTCACGCTTTTAACCTTTCTCACGCATAAAGCTTTCATTTTTTTTACACTTTAAAATCCAAGATTCTTGTACTTTCAAGGTTATTTGGTGTTAAAGTTTAAGTTTTTGGCAAAAGTTTGAAACTTTACGTGTGTAGAAGTGTTTTGAGCTTGATTTCATTCGTGTACCTCTTTCTACTCGTAAGGTGAAAAGAGTTTTGATCATCAAGTTTTAAACTTTCTTGTTATTTTGGTGATATTGAAGCTATTTCATCATAAAAATCAAGTTTCTAAACACTTTTGGGCATAAAATCGCTTTTGGTATTTTTCACTGTAAGGAAACCCTAAACTTACGATAAGATTTCCTTGGCTTGATCTTCGCTTATTTACTCGTGTTTTTCTTGCTTGGATAAGCCCGAAAACACTTCGACTTTGGATATCTTTTACACCGTGATAGTGTAAAGGATTTTGGGTTAAAACCCTAGTTTTACGATAAGCATAAAAGCTTATTTAGTAAACATCTTACGCGAAGCATTTTCACGCCTAAGCAAGTCTTACGCCTAAGAAAATATTACGATAAGGTTCTTACTAATAAGTCTTTGGTTTACGATAAGCTAAGGTTTCACCAAGTCACGCCAGAAGCTATTCTTACGCCAGAAGTCTCATTGTTACGCCGTAAGGTGGTGTTTTGTTTTACGCGTAAGGTTTTTCTACGCATAAGGTTCTTTCTACGCATAAGGTTTCACGCATAAGTCGGTTTTCACGCTTAAGGACTTCTTCAACAAACAAAGTTTCATTCGACTACAAAGATCCATCATCAACACAAGTTATCAAAAAAAAAAAAAAAATTGGCGGAAAATTTGAGTAAAATTTAATTTTTAGGGAGACTAAACGCTCAATTTTTACGAGATTCAAATTTTGGTTTAATCAGAAAATTTTGGTCAAAATTCAAATTTTTGGGCCCAAATTAATTTTTCGGTCAAATTTAGGCCAAAATTGTCATAACTCAAATTTTTCTTTCAACCTTAGAATTGAATTTTATAGTGAATTTCAAATTTTGGGAGACAAAATTTTTCAAAATTATTTTTGAGGAAATTTTGAAAATCACTATATCGGCCTTTCAAGTATGATGACTTCACAAATCTCCTTCCATCTATCGCTTAAACCTTCATCACCAAACCTTGCTACCGATGATTATGAAGAAGAAAAGCATTTGTGGAATTGATCAAGAAGGATGGTTTGTTCGAATTAGAAATTGAACTCAATGTTTAACAATTCCAAGCGCCGACATCATCAAATTCCCGAAATCCCGCAATGCAAGGTGAAAGAGTTGATGTACATGGAAGGAATGCTCAAATGGACGTTGAGAATGTTGTGATTATCGCAATCCGCTTGAATGCGGACAATGAGGTTGTAGCATTGAAAAGCAGATGACAAAGAAGAGATCCGAGAAGATATCATACTTAACTATGACACCGAGCCCAACTTTGACGAAGAACAAATGGTTGAGGAAGATATCTTACCCACCTATGACACCGATACGTAATGTATGGTCGAGGTACAATCCATCGTTGATCATATTCTCGATCGCAAATGCGACACAACATACCGAGCAACCCGAATTTAGTAATGAAGGAGAGGTTGACCAGTGTGTTGCACAATGTCCGCATAACTATCTCATGTCCGAGCCCTTACTTGTTAACAATTCAACCAAACGTCAAATCAAACTCTTGAATCAAAACATTCTTCTCAAAAGACCATTGCTCGCTTCATAAAGATTTTTCAAAACTAGAGGCACATTGCATCTCTCTTGAACTTAAATTACAAAACAAATCTTTTCTTCGAACACAATGGTCAATCTTCAAATGAACAAAGTAATCGTGTGGATACATTAGTAAAAGAAAATGAGCATTTAAAGGCTCAACTTCAAGCAAATGGGCTTGCACATGTTGCTTTACAAAACAAACCGAGAAGATTAATCGACAAGAGTGTGGATACTAATTTTGCAAAACCAACAATCTTGGGAAATCGCTCTAAAACCAATCGAAACCAATCAAGAGTTAGACAACCAACCGCTTTTAAATCAACGCTCAAAATCTTCAAAACCACGGTTTGCCTCCCAAGTTGTTGAGAATAATCATTTGTCAAAACCAATACCCACATTTCGGCCAAAGAATAATGCTTCGCTTTCATTAAACATGTTTCTATTAAACCTGCTTTTGTTATATAATGCTTCATTAAACCTCAACAAGTAGTTGCACCGCCCGCCTAGGATTAGTTCGAACACCGTGTCTAAACCGAGCATTAAAATTAAAAATTCATATGATTCACATGACGCGCACAAGAACTATGATCTAGAAAAGGCTAGGAAAGGGCACTACTCCAAAAGGATGGAATCTTAGGTTCACGACCTAGTGTATCACCTTCTCGTGTACTGCATCGAACACCGCTTGTAGTAGCAAACCAAATCCTAAGTTTAATCAACAAACAGCTAGAAATAAACCCGCTGATCTAAACGTAAAATTTCAAAACCTAATAGGTGGATCAATATAGACGCAGACTCTTCCCAAAAGAAGTTTCAACATCCCCAGATCTAACCTTAGATGGATACCAACGGTAGAGTTTTCAACACTATTGGTCTTAGGTGGATTCCTACAGCAAGATACTAAGTAGTTGCATCAAAACAAGTGTGAAACCCACAACATCCATCCCCGAGGTAGGAAAGGAAATCATCAAAATAGCATGTTCAGTGTCAAGAAGATAATTGACACTACATCTTTATGCTCTAACATCCGGAACCCGCTACACTTGGGGATCCATGTTTCTTCTTTCTTGTCCCTCCTATTTTTCTATGCAGTACAACAAAGAATGGCTTCTACCGCAATACAACAGAGGGACCCGCTTTCTCACCGTCTAAAATATAATGATCCATCACCGCACCACCATTGTACTTAATCGTCAAGAATTGGAAACATTGCTTGCTCCTCCGTTAAAGATTCTCGCCTAAAGTCGTGCTTCGATGTATCGAATGTTTCACCGCACAACCCGATAATACTCTAATTTCGATACACTGAATCTACAACAACAACCGCTGTCAGAATCGCACCTCCAATCGAATCTTCGATAATGTAAGATCAAACTGCTTCCAACAACAATGACACAAATTGATGATCAACATAATGAAAACAGAGAAGTTTTATCAACAGCTGATTCTCTCGAGATATTTATGGTACTTCACACTTGTTCGATTAATTGAACATACATGGTTTCATTGCCTCCTTATACATGGTTTCATTGCCTTCAATTCATCATCAACATACGTGGTGTATGATTCTCAATCATTGAAAACATCGAGGGGAGAGAGTGTGTAGTGGTCATTTCTTCCTTGTTCTTCTACATGCTTCTTTGCGAAACCCAATGCCTTCTTGAATTTCTTCAATTAGGGAAGAAATAAGACGATCCGTGGCTCAAACGCCTCACTTTGGTGTTATCGCCTCAATTTCATGGGTGATCTTGTGTGAAGTTACCCAAATATGATGTTATGATGCCTCACACACGGTCTTGGTATCGAGTTATTGCATATTCACAGTGATTAGTATTCAAAGACCACAACATTCGTGGAAAGTCGTTTCATTTCGCCTTTCATGGTTTGTTTGGTGTGATGCGCTCTACATACGTGAGAAGATCTTGTTGATTTCGCATGTTACCCTCGAACGGATTTTCCGCAATTAGTCGATTTTCTTTGTGTGGTTTATCGCTCATCTACAAATTCACGTGACACCGAAACCTTCAAAAGTTAGAGGAAATGTAGACTTCATCAAAGTTTCAAATCATAAAGACAGCTTGTCATTGGGGAAGTCGATTCAAACTTCTTATATTCACAATGGCTTCGAGCATAACAACTTGGAACCCGGTCACAACCGCTTAAACTTCCTCAAACCCCATCATCACCGAACTAAGCCCCACCTTACTCACAACAAATGGAAACGCTATTTGCTCCGTTGTTTAGTGATGACATTGATGAACGTGCTCTGTGTGTATCCGATGCTTCACCGCTCAACCCGATCATACTCTTATACCGATACACTGCTACAACAACTATCATTGAAGAAGCACCACCATTGACTCTACAACAACAGCTTGAACAAACCGCTTCCAACGACGCCAAACCAACCGATGATGTTCTTAATGAAGTACCCCACCGCAGATTTTGATCCAAATGCGTTTTTAACCCGCTTGCCAATGAAATCGCCGCACCGATGTCGCGAATCATCAACAAACCATTTGAATCCTCAAAATCGCACAATGTATACCAACATCAACCTCTACACATCGTTGGACAAAAGACCATCCTCTTGAGAATATTATTGGCAACCCGAATCAACCAACCGTTATAAGACAACGCCTTCACACGATGGTGAACATTGCATTTATGCACTCACCGTCGCCAACTGAGCCTAAAACATTAAAGACGCAATGACAAAAGACAACCGGATTGAATCCATGCAAGAAGAACTCAACCAATTCAAACGCCTTGAAGTATGGGAACTCGTTGAAAGACCAACAGGGTCTACGCCATTGGTCTCAAATGGATTTGGAAGAACAAATTGATGTCAAGGAACGAATCGTAAACAAGTCACGCCCGTGGCTAAGGGTTATAGACAGAAGAGGGTATTGACTTTGAAGAATCATTTGCTCCGGCTGCTCGCCTTGAGGTCGTTCGATTTTTCTCGCTCATGCTCATATGAACATAACGGTCTTTCGATGGACGCCAAAACCGCTCGAATGGGCAACCGAAAGAAACGGTTTATGTCACCACCTGTAGGATTCGTTGATCCCGAGTTCCCGAACCATGTCTACAAACCGAACAAAGCTCAGATGGTCTCAAACAAGCTCCTCAAGCGTGGTACGATAAGTTATCATCCTTCCTCATTGCCAATAAATTCACCAAAGGTTCGGTCGATCCTACACTTTTCATACAATATCACGGGCTCACATCTTAATCGCTCAAATCTATGTGGATGACATCATTTTGGGTCAACACATTTAAAATACTCAAATGCTTTTGCAAAATTAATGACAAAACATTTTGAAATGTCAATGATGGGTGAACTCACATTCTTTCTAGGAATGCAAGTTCATCAATCACCCCGTGGTATTTTCTTGAGTCACCCAAATATGCCCTTGAATTGTTAAACAAATTTGGAATGCAAACTCGTGACACCTATGCCACACCAATGGCTCATACCAAGAAGCTAGATGTCGATTTACATGGGAAATTGGTGGACCCTACCAAATACCGTAGTATTATTGGGTCTCTCATGTATCTAACAACCAGCAGCCCGATATTGTTTTTGCCAGATATCTTTGCTCCTGCTATCACGAGACCAATCGAAACCCACCTCTCGAGGCTAAAAGAATCCTCCGATACATCAAGGGAACCATTAACTTGGGATCCGTATCCAAGGATTCGGTTTTGAACTAATAGCTTTTTCAGACGTCGATCACGCAGGATGCTTAGATTCACGGAAAAGTACTTCAGAGCATTACAATTTCTTGGTGATAAACCGTGTCATGGCAATCAAAGAAGCAGGATTGTACATCGCCTCCTCAACAAGCGTAATATGTAGCCATGTCGCGCGTGTTGTGCTCAAGTCATTTGGATGAGAACACAACTCAAAGACTATGGTTACGTGTTTGATGTAATCCCGATGTATCGCGACAATCGGAGTGCTATTGCGATCTCGCAACTCGCTCAACATTCAAATCAAAGCACATCGATCTTCGATATCATTTCATCAAGGACCACGTGAACAGGTACCGTTGAATTATACTTTGTGGGTACAGAATACCAATTGGCGATCTCCTCACCAAAGCCTTAGCTCCCGCTAGGTTTAATGAGTTGGTCCACCGGATTGGTATGCGGTGTTTGACTCAAGAGGAACCGGATGAACTCTTAAAACATTCTTAAAACCAACAAACACCAAAACCTCTTTTGTAAATATTTTCAAAACAAAATACAAAATTATAAAATCGTAAAATCTCAAAATATTCTTCTATCTAAATTCTTTCAAACATCGCAAGTACAATCTTCAACAACACTTTGTTCTATCAAATCTTTCACTATTTTTCCCGACAAGTGTTGAGGGGAGAAAGTAAATATTTTCAGTTTCATAAAACCTTGTACTTCCATGTTTTCAAAAATATGTTGTTTCTTCCAAAATGGTGGATACGCTTTTGTCAAATACTCTCCTGACTCAAATGTCTTCAAAATTCATTATTTCAAAAGTCGAGGGGAGTATCGTTAAGTTTCTTGCCTTACATGTGTTTTGTCTAACCTAAACGGAAGTTAAAGGATCTTGGTTGGAACCTCTTTAAGGTTGAGGGACCGAATGTGTCAACTTGGCAAATTAATTTTAACAAAATCATTTACTCCTAAACCACCAAGATCAAACGCCCAAATCAAATCTTCTAAATCCGCTCAAGTTTTTCATAATCTATAAGTTCTAAATTGTTTTGATCAAGATTCTAAACAAGGATTTCTAAAATCTTTCAAATCCAACGGTTAAAACTCTTTAAACCGATTTTGGAAAATTGTTCACCGAACGAATTGGGTGTTTATGCATAAAAGTGTTTGGATTGAAATGAGTTGTGTTAAAACCTTTCTTAGTGTCTATTAAACTTGTTTCAATCGTCCAAAACCATCCCGAATCTTAAATTTCATTAATTTGAATTCTAGGTTCTTGCGCTCATCTAGGGTTTTTCTATTCTGTGATATGTTATTAGGTAGTCAAGAAAGTGTTAGAATAAGTTTATATGCATGTTTTGAACCTTTAAATTAGCCTGTAAACATCTAAACTGTATGAATTTAAGTTTTAGGTTTTTAGGTTCATCTCCCATAAATCTTCCGATTCTGTGGTGGAAATGTGTTAAATCTTGTTCCATTGCACTCATATGACATCTAGGACACCCGTAAACATTCTTGTTTGATTTGTGTAGCTATATCCCTTACACGTAGATTAAGGGTTTAGGTTTAAGTAATTTTACGCCTAAGTCTTTCTGTGTATCCGATATGTTCTTATGCTTGTTTTGTGATCTAAAAGATGTTTGGAATTAACTGCAATCAAGTTTTCATGTTTATAGTTAACAGTTAATTATTCGTAATGTCGAATCTTCGGTGTTCAAACCGTTACGCTTAAAGAATACTTTTATGCGTAAAGGTAACGCCTAAGAGAAATCTTACGCGTAACTCTTACGCATAAGAGGTCTACAAGTGATTACGCGTATCTTGGAAAGATATTCAGAACAAGGCTTGTTACGCATAAGCTTTACTCTTACGAGTAAACTTTACGCGAACATCTTGCTTATTCCTACGCCGTAAGCCTAAAGCCTTTGAACTTGTCTTACGCAGAAGAAACTCTTACGCATAAGCTTGGTCTTACGCTTTAGCTTACTCCCACGCATAAGCTCCTTTCTTACGCATAAGGATCCTTGTTACTCATAACCCACTGCTCACTACATTTTGGCCTATTACGCATATGTTACTTGTTAAATGTTACGATAAGTCACAAATACCGATGTTTCGTATAAGCTTACAAAAGTTAATATGTTGTGTGTTAAGTGAAAATTGGACTTTGAAATTTCAAAATTAACATGTTCACGTAACTTATCACATCAACTTCAATCAATTGGAATAATGTGACTTAGGACTTGTAACTAACATAAACATGTTACCATCAAACAAGGAATTAGATAATAAATCGACTAAAACAAACACATTGTGTTTCCATATGTCTGCCTTTTTGTCTAATGTCTTTCGATCACAAAATGGTCGCAAATCAAGCAATCATCAATGCCCCAACAGAGCTCTTGATGGCAAACACATTCCCACCGGATACGACAAAACAATTGGCAAGAACAATCTCCGTGTCATCTTCAACAACTTCATATGCTCATAATCATCTTGCGTAATTGTCAGGACATCCTTCTCGCAACATCCATTCAAATTCATGCTCACAAAGTCATCCCGATGATGAGTATGATTCAATGGATGAGGAAATACAATTTCATAAGACATTAAAGCGTAAAAGGATGGAATACCATGCTTCAACCTTTCCGTTAATCAACCCGGTGGGGTGAGGGTCAAGTAGTAGTCCTCCACTTATGGAAGATCCATTGCAAACATCTCTTACCCCATCCGATCCGGTTAATCAACCCGGTAAGGATCGTGGTGTCACCGCTACTACAACTGTTGAAATGAAGCAACCACAACAACAACTAAAACAACCGCAAGAAGAAAAGCATGGTGAAGATGTGGAAATATATGACGAAGGAGATTACGATCATGATAAGGATGAAAGAGTCCTCGATGATGATAATTTGGCGGTCAAGAGGAAATGATTCAAAAGAGGCAAAAGAAGTCGCTAGAGTCGAGGAGGAAAAGTTTAAGAAGGAATCGACAACTACATAGTTGACAATCCAATACACAAACCTCAACAGCCTTCTCAAACACCTCTTGACACTTCCACCAAACCCAAATCATCATCTCAATCATCACCTCCATCAACATAAGAAACACCTATGTCAACAACAAAATCATAATAAGGCAACTCCATCCAATGATTCGACAAATGGTTAAGGTGTTATCACCACTACACAACAAGCTACACAACCACCACCATCCGATCAACCAAGGATTCGAAACCACACCACCAATGGAGAAAACCGTTGATCACTTTACATACACCGGTGGTGAGGATCACGACATACCGAGCCCCAACCGTAACCTCAACCGAAATTTAGATCAAGTACATTATCGCACTCCTTGTTTTCATACGCATCAAATCAAAGAGCGTGTTGAAGTTCTCCACCCTGGTCGAATCTTACCTAAATTCTACACTTCATCGGAATCAATCAAGAACCTCAAGACAAAATCGCTCATAAACAAAAGTTTGGGTTTGTCTACCAAAGTGAAAATCATCATACTTGCTTCATGGCTTTCGATGAAATTCACTAAGTTCTATGACGCCACCCCGAGATGGTTCGAGATGGATTGGCATATCGATTGAAGGACATTGAGTTGGGTATAATTCGATGAAGAGATGGAATTCAAAGGATCGCAAGGATGTTCGTTGATTTATCACTAGGATTGATGAATGTTTGATTCATCGGATCGATGCAACGGTTGGAGAGCTATGGGAGGATGACCAAACTTTCCGATTCTCGACTTTCCAACGCCCTCGTAAAGTAGTCGATCGTCTGTAATCATTGGGTACTCTCTTGATTGTGATTTTGTTTGTTTGATTATCTCGACAATGGCTTGTGCACACATAACAAAGGTACAACCCGTTCTTGTAATGAAAGGACCTCGTGGTACGCTTCAGCACAATCCTTATAAAAGGAGCGAAAGCTTTACTTTTGAGTAAAACCTATCAAACCTTTCATTTTTCAAGGTTTTGCTCAAAAGAACAAGTACTTCCCTTATGATTTTCAAAACCTCAAAAGTTAGTATTACTTGTCGAGGGGAGTATTTGACTTAAAAACTTTGTTCACAAATTGTTCTTTGTGTAATCTTCCCACAAAACTCAAAATGGTCATATTTATTATCAACATTTCTTCAAAAATAACATTTATATGCCATTTTGAGGGGAGAAAATTATGTGATAAGAAATATGTTGTGTTTTGCTATTGAATCCTCGTGTGAAAAGACTTCAACCCATGAATTGACGGATCCGAATAAATATACATTGAAAAGATTTGTCTTCCAAGACTTATCCAAGTAAATTGTACCTATTCGAGAAGCTCTTGATAGACATGAACTTTGACGGGTTTGACAACCTTTCGGGTTGTCCACATCTTCAAGGTAGTTATTAGAGCTAGTTGTCACCTAAAAGTCGACAATGTATCTCTTTAACTATGCAACGAATCGTGTCTCGCAAGGAATTGTCTATCTTGAGTCGATCAATTCAAAAGTGCGCTTTTTTCCTCACCGTGCGATTTTCACAAAACTCTTAAGCACATGTCGAGGGGAGTATTTCAAAATCTAAAACTCTTGAAGTGTTCAAACATGTTTTTCATTCACAAACACTTCGAGAGATTTTCATGAAAATGGTTTTATGGCAATGGAGTTATAAGGTGATTAAGGTTAGAATAACTGTCCTATGATCCGCCAGAGTCGGAGGGATCTACCCAAGGACACTACCAATAGTTAGAATTAGAAGTCCTTAGGTATGATTATAAAAAGGAGAAAATGAGAATCGGAGAAAGAAGGAGTTGAAGAATTAAAAGAAATGCAAAGAAAAGGGTGAAAAGAAATAGCCTCCAAATTATTCAACTTAGGGCGCATAATCGGGTTCAATTCATATGCTACCGGTTGTCACTTGATGACGCCGGTATTGAAGATTAAAAGTCGTCATGGACCCAAAGGACGCATGCACTAAACCTTCTTAGCCACTCAAGTTTCTCCCAAAAGAAGCTTGTTTCATTCTCACAGGAACCCTACGTAAACTATCGGCTTTCTTAGAGATTGCCGGTATTGAAGAAGGAGACCCTCTCCTAGTCTCCGCCAGAAAACCAAAACGCACTATTGAGTCTAGAGCCACGAGATTCATCAAAAGATCTCTTAGGTACACTTGACATTTCATCACTTGTTGTTCAACAATAAGAACAACAAGGGTACGTTATCGAGTCCTTCACGATCTTAGCAACTGTCGAGAACATTTATGAGAGGTTCACATCCGTGATCCTCGCGATTGAATGGAAACTCCCGCCAGGTCAACATCAAACAACCCCGACAAAGCAGTCGCCTCGGTAACTCCCCGTGGATTACGCTTAGTGGTCTCAAACGGTCTACAATCGTGAGGTGATGCTTCGTGTACCTCAACGACTCATCCGAACCGTAGGTGTACTTCGCACATCGCGTTATCTCACTTGTGGGACTCCGGTTCAGAACGGCCTTTGTGAGAATTAGAGTTGTGTTTTCACACTATGTCATTAACACTCTCAAGTTCAAACTTGTAAGTGCCGGAATCCGCTTATTACTAACCTTTCCTATGTTTACTTTTATGGAAGCTCGAGCGGATCGATCGTGCGATTCTCCACATGCTCATACCAACAACATCACTTATGAAAGTTCTCTCATAATCAAAGGCAACACAAAGTCGAATGATTCTTCGTCAACAAAGAATCTACAAAGTTTAAAGACTTAAAGAACTTCATCAACTCGTAATCCAACGTTAAAGAGCGTGTGAGCATGTTGGAGAAAGACGGAGACACCGAGCAACAAGGCACTGATGCGATACAACACACATACTATCACTTTCAAAGAACAAAGAACTAAAGAACAAAGAAAATGAAGACGCCAAAGGTAATACTTCAAAGAAAACAATTTCTACACCGGGAGATTGTTCGAATCAAGACACTTCTTCTCACAAGAAAGAAGAATGTCAAGACGCCAAAGCTACTATTACATCAAGACCTACAACGCTTATCACTCATTCATTCATCACTAACACTTGGGGAGATTGTTGGAATCACTCCTAAACCTTATTCAAGTGTTAGTGATTCATATGTAATAGTTAGCTTAATATGGCCTTTATGTTAGTTATTAGCTTAGGCTTATGTAGAAGGCCCATAAGCCCAGGCCCAAGTCCAATAAGGAAAGGAAGGGACTAGGAGTGTTGCCCTAGCTCCTCTCCTATAAATACCTTGTAATAACCCTCACTGAGGGTTGGTTGTTCAATTTATTTCTCTTTTTACACTTTGCATAACCTTTCTTCATATCATACGTGTGTTTGTTTGTTAGTTGTTCAACCGATCATTCTCTATTTCTTCTATTGATGCTTGTGTTACTAATATGGTGACCTAACAAGTATTGTTTTTGTAAATGTTAACAATGTTGGAATCCTATTTGTTAGATTTCTATTCATTCTGACCCATTTGATATTATTTTATAACACAGTTACGAGCATACCAATCTATTTACATTCAAATGTATTTGTCAATATGTTGGAATTGCACCAATCAGTGTATGCAACTTGACCCATCTGAATACAAAGACCCATCTGACCCTTTTCAGCATAATGACCCGTCTGACTAGTTTGAATGTAACGACCTAGCTGATCCGTTTGAATTAAATGACGCATCTGGGTGTCTTCGAAGCTCAACTCTGGATTTTGGGTCAGATGAATTTTTCCCATTAAAAAACGTGAGATTTCACGACGGGTCAAAAGCATTTATTGACCGGCATGAGCTTGAGTCAATGTCACGATATTTGCAAAAAAAATTTGTTTGTGCACTGCTTACGCTAACATGCATATTACTCAAGGCGGCTCAGGTTGCGCATGTCAATCTTATGGATATAAGATAGTATGCTGATGCGGAAGGTGGACAACATCTTTATATTAGAGTTTAGCTTTTGATTTTAGGTATGTTGTTCATGTTGTTGTTGCTGTATGTTTGTAACCCAAACCTGTTCATATTAGAGTTTCAGCTTCTGATTTAGGTATGTTTCTAACTATCTGTTAAAACTTTAATATTCCGTTTATATTAGAGTTTGCATAACTATCTATTAAAACTTTAATAGTAGTTATATTATACTTATTTTACAATTAAATACTGTATGGCTTTTAGATAAAGCATTTTGTGAGGTTTTATGCAACTGAATATACTTTTAATGGCTCATGACCAGTTTGACACTTCATTTGTTAAATCTTTTAGGGTGGTGGCAACGGGCACGGCCGAGGAGCGGCTTGCCGGCCGGCTGGCTACACCGCCAAGAACCTATGCGGGCTCGAGCGGGTTTAGCCTTCAGCGGGAAACATGCCCGAGACGGGTAAGGAAGGCAAAGGCTATATTTTGAGCCGTTAAATAAATAAATGTGGTGAGAGGTAGGGATACATGGTTGCCACTAAAAATCTATGATGAGGGGTGGTGTGAGGATGAGATGAGTTGGAAGAATGTTATTGGTGGATAGTGAGGGATGGTGAGGGAGGGTTGCCACCACCCTTAGTACAAAATTGTAAGGGTGATGCTAATGAGGCACCCATAGGGGGTGTTGTATTTTCCCAATCATTGGGGTGAGGTGATGGGGGAAATGTTTTTTCTCGATTTCCGTGTCAAAGTCTTAAAAGGTTTGTGTTTTGGGGTGTTTGAGGCTGTTTGTGTCGGTTATACATAACTTTTTATATAACTTTAAGTTTTACAAAATGTTTTTGTTTTTTTTTTTTTTTTTTTTTTTTTTAGTTTTACAACTTTTTACAAGTTTTGTTCACAAAGTTTTATAACTTTTTTAGAAGTTTTTTAGTTTTATAACTTTTAGTTTTCGTTTTATAATTTTTTTAAAAAAACCGTAGTCGGAAAATTTTTGAGGCTCAGATTCAAAGGTTGCAAAGTGAGATTTTATTTCACTTTACCGTCCATTCGGTTTCGGTTATCATCGTCGCCTCGGAAAATTTTAAGGCTCAAATTCGAAGGTTGCAAAGTGAGATAAAAATCTCACTTTGCCGTCCATTCGGTTTCGGTTATCATCATCGCCTCACAAGTGTCACAAGTTCAAAACTGCACAAGTCACAAGTTCACAGGATTCTCAAACTGCACAAGCCTCACAAGTCCAAAACTGCACAAGTCTCACAAGTCTCAAACTGCACAAGTCACAAGTTCTCAGGACACAAGCCTCACAAGTTCAAAAATTTTCACGTTTACACGTTTTCAATGTGCAAGTGGTAAGTAGGATTCCAAAAGCGCAAAGTTCACAAGAAAGTAAACAAGATTCTCAAACCGCAGCAATTCAGCTTATAATGCCACAAGAAAGCAACAACACCAACCAAAGAACAAGCAACAACACAAAACTAGCAAGAAAGTAACAACACCAACTAGCAAATTCCACCAACCAAGAACAACCAACAACACCAACTAGCAAATTCCACCAACCAAAGAACAACCAACAACACCAACTAGCAAGAAAGCAACAGTCTCGATCCACCACAAGCAGGCACAACACAAGTGTCACACCACCACAACAAGTAATGACACCACAAGCAACAACACCAACAAGCAACAACACCACAAACAACAACCATGTCTAGTTCACCATTTGACACACAAGAGGTAAAAAACTTATCGAATAGGCTCAGATTATTAGCTCTTTATATCATGTTGGCTGCAAATATGAATGTTGCAAAGTGAGATATAAACTCACTTTACCGTCCATTCAGATTTGCCATGCCAAAACTCTAAGCTTTTTTTTTATATATAAAAATCATCATTGCCTTTTTTTTTTAAATCTGTTTATTTCATTGAAAGTTGCAAAGTGAGATAAAACTGCTCACTTTACCATCCAGTAATGAAACTGCATAGGCACCCCAACAAGTTTCAACAGAAACATCACCTCATCAAATAATCGGGTGACTCATTAGAGTATCACCTGCAAAACATCACCACAAAAAATAATTCATAACCACAGAAATATCACCACCACAAAACATATACCACCACATAACTTTTTTAGATCTAACAAGTCAAAACTTTTCAAAACTTTTCATTTTTTTTTTCAAGATCTAAAAACCTTTCAACATATAAAAACTTGTTAGATCTAAAAAATAAGCAACGAAACCAAGTAACCAACCTCACAGAAACATCACCACCACACAAGTTTTTATATATATAAAAAAAATATGTCTTTACCACATAAACAAATACCACCAACTTTTCATTTTTTCATGATCTAAAAACCTTTCAAAGTATAAAAACTTGTTAGATATAAAAAATAAGCAACGAGTTTTTATATTTTGAAAGGTTGTTAGATCTTGAAAAAAATGAAAAGTTGGTGGTATATGTTTATGTGGTAAAGACATATTTTTTTTAGAGTTAATTACATAAATCGTCCTTGTGGTATCTGTTTACGTCCCCGTGGTTTCTCAAAGTTATGGATTTTGTCCAAATTTTGACCCGCTTGTTAAAAAGGACGTAACTTGACATGATGGACTAACGGAGGGGTTAACCTTGTAAATTACTCTTAAAATACAAACCACAGGGACGATATATGTAATTTACTCTTAAAAAAATAATAATAAAAATAAATCTCTAATTTTATTTTACGAAAATATTTTAATTTTAATAAAAAAAATCATTTTACTATAACACTTAAAAGAACTGTTTATTTAAAAAATTAATTTTATTAAACTTTTTAATAATAACTAAAAAAAACTTTAAAAAAATTAATTTTATAAAATAATATTATAAAATTAAAAAAAATCATTTTACTATAATATTTAACAAAATCTGTTCATTTAAAAAAATTATTAAATATTTTTTGGAATAAATTAAAAAAAATAGAAAAAAACTTTTTTAAATTTTATTATAAAAACGGATGAAAGCGCAATTTTCATACGTTTTCGATCGTTTTCATAAAAAGCAAAAAAAAGTGTATAAAAACGGATGAAAACGTACGAAGACGTACAAAAACGCATTAAAACATATAAATGTCCGTTTTAATGCATTTTCGTACGTTTTTGATAAAATGTACGAAAGCGTACAAAAACGCATTAAAACGGACATTTATATGTTTTAAAAAGGACATTTATACGCATAAGAACGGGCATTTATACATATAAATGCCCCTTTTAATGCGTTTTCGTACGCTTTCGTACGTTTTATAAAAAAACGTACGAAAACGAATTAAAACGGACATTTATAAGTTTTAACGAGTTTTTGTCCGTTTTCATCCGTTTTTATTCGATCTTTTTTTCCTTTTTATAAAAACGGACGAAAACGTATAAAAATTGCGCTTTCATCCGTTTTTATAATAAAAGTTAAAAAAAGATTTTTTTCTAATTTTTTTAATTTGTTCTAAAAAAATTTAATAAACTTATTTTTTTAAATGAACAGATTTTGTTAAAAGTTATTTTAATTTTTTAAAAAGTTTTTTTAATTATAATAAAAAGTTTAATAAATTAATTTTTAAATAAATGCTTTTTTAAGTGTTATAGTAAAATGATTTTTTTATTAAATTTTGTAATATTTTTTTAACAAAATTTTTTTTAAAGTTTTTTTTTTTTTAATTTATTATAATAAAATTAAAATATTTTCATAAAATAAAATTAGAGATTTTTTTTTAAAGAGTAAATTACATATATTGTCCCTGTGGTTTGTATTTTAAGAGTAAATTACATATATCGTCCCTGTGGTTTGTATTTTAAGAGTAATTTACAAGGTTAACCCCTCTGTTAGTCCATCATGTTAAGTTACGTCCTTTTTAATAAGCGGGTCAAAATCTGGACAAAATCCGTAACTTTGAGAAACCACGGGACGTAACCCGCTTAAAAAAAACCACAGGGACAAGATCCGTAATTTTAACTAAACCACAAGGACGATTTATGTAATTAACTCTTTTTTTTATATATAAAAACTTGTTAGATATAAAAAACTTGTGTGGTGGTGATGTTTCTGTGAGGTTGGTTACTTGGTTTCGTTGCTTATTTTTTAGATCTAACAAGTTTTTATATGTTGAAAGGTTTTTAGATCTTGAAAAAAAATGAAAAGTTTTGAAAAGTTTTGACTTGTTAGATCTAAAAAAGTTATGTGGTGGTGTATGTTTTGTGGTGGTGATATTTCTGTGGTTATGACTTATTTTTTGTGGTGATGTTTTGCAGGTGATACTCTAATGAGTCACCCGATTATTCGATGTGGTGATGTTTCTGTTGAAACTTGTTGGGGTGCCTATGCAGTTTCATTACTGGATGGTAAAGTGAACAGTTTTATCTCACTTTGCAACTTTCAATGAAATAAACAGATTTAAAAAAAAGGCAATGATGATTTTTATATAAAAAAAAGCTTAGAGTTTTGGCATGGCAAATCTGAATGGACGGTAAAGTGAGTTTATATCTCACTTTGCAACATTCATATTTGCAGCCAACATGATATAAAGAGCTAATAACTGGTTCTATTGATAAGTTTTTTACCTCTCGTGTGTCAAATGCGAACTGTATACTGTTGTTGTTTGTGGTGTTGTGCTTGTTGGTGTTGCTGTTGTGCGTTGCTTGTTGTGCTGACCGTGACACTGTGGTCATTCGCTTTCTTTCTTGTAGTGGATCGAGACCGTTGCTTTCTTGCTAGTTGGTGTTGTTGGTCAGGTTGGTGGAATTTGTTAATGTTGTTGCTTTCTTGCTTGTGTTGTTGCTTGTTCTTTGGTTGGTGTTGTTGCTTTCTTGTGGCATTATAAGCCCAATTTCCTGCAGTTGAGAATCTTGTTTACTTTCTTGAACTTTTGCTTGGAATCCTACTTACCACTTGCACATTGAAAACGTGTAAACGTGAAATTTTTTGAACTTGTGAGGCTTGTGCCCTGAGAACTTGTGACTTGTGCAGTTTGAGACTTGTGAGACTTGTGCAGTTTTGGACATGTGAGACTTGTGCAGTTTGAGAATCCTGTGAACTTGTGACTTGTGCAGCTTTGAACTTGTGACACTCAGGAGGCGATGATGATAACCAAAACCGATGGACGGTAAAGTGAGATTTTATCTCACTTTGCAACCTTCGATTGAGCCTTAAAATTTTCCGAGGCGACGATGATAACCGAAACCGAATGGACGGTGAAGTGAGATAAAATCTCACTTTGGAACCTTCGAATCTGAAAGCCTCAAAATTTTCCGACTACGCTTTTTTAAAAGTTATAAACCGAAAACTAAAAGTTATAAAACTAAAAAACTTGTAAAAAGTTATAAACTTTATAAACAAAACTTGTAAAAAAGTTGTAAAACTAAAAAAAAAAAAAAAAAAAAACTTGTAAAAAACATTTTGTAAAACTAAAAGTTATAAAAAAGTTATGTATAAACTGCCACAGCAGCCCAAGCGCCCCAAAAACACAAACCTTTTAAGACTTTGGCACGAAAATCGAAAAAAAACATTACCGCATCATCTCACCCCAATGATTGGGAAAATACAACACCCCCTATGGGGTGCCTCATTAGCATGACCCCATTGACAAACTATGTTCCTACATGAAATGGATAGATTTGGATTTATATTAATACTTACAAACTATGTTCCTACATGAAATGGGTAAATTTGGATTATATTTAAACTTTCACGGCTGTTTGGCTATCTAGAAGTTAAACTGGTGTTTGTGAAATTGTGACTGCCTGCTGAAGCAAAATTTAAAGGGACGTTTGGGTCAACCTGCAAAGGGTTATGTATTCTACTCATACATGTAATAAAAATGGCATGTTTCACCCTTCAACCTGTATTGACCCATTGATTGACCCACCTATCTTTTCATCTTTACTTTTTGGCTTTTCACCATCTGTGGGCCAGCAATTTAGAGCTGTTTATATACTAGTAGCATAAAGGTGGAAAATGAGCCATTATTTGTTTATGGTGGAGCAAAATTCTTCCGAGAAACGTGAATCGCGTGGCAAGGTATCATATGACTAATAACACAAACCATTAATAATAAATTAATACTAACATAAAAGAACAAACTAATCCGTAAATTGAAAATAAACAAATGCCTTCTTTTACTAACCCATAAGAATAACTGTATAAGCTAAAATCTCAACAAAAAAACCTAATGCTTCTAAACTATATCAGGTAAAACATCATCAAACATTTTCAAATGCGTCATTCAAGTGTAACACAGGTGCGACCAAAAACCATTCAACATCATCGACTAAGACCAAGAAGAAAGTTTCGACTGCAACTCCGTTAAAATAAAAAATAGTAACATAATCTACACTTAACTACATCGCGGCAACTGAAATAGAAGCAGCCACTCCAATGAGCAATATGCTTTAAAATAAGCAAAATCGCGTAAAAAGACTATCTTACGTCCAATTTCAATTAAATGTATTGTTCTTTTTTTCCTCAATTTAAGGTATTCATTTTTTGGGCCGATTTAGGTTTTTTCTAACTCGTTAACTATTTCGTTAGTAAATTACATGTTTGGTCCTTGAGTTTGTATATGCATTTCATGTTTGTTCCGTTAACTGTTTTGCATGTTTCGAAATTGTTTTGCACATTTTCGTCCGCTTTACACGCTTTCGTCCATTTTTACACGCTTCAGTCCATTTTTCGAAATATTTTTTTCCAATTTTTTCAAAAAACTTTTGAAATATTTTTTCCAAATTTTTTCAAAAAATTTTCGAATATTTTTTTAAAAATTTTCGAAATATTTTTTTCAAAAAAATTTTCAAATATTTTTTTCAAAAAAATTTTCAAATATTTTTTCCCAAATTTTTTCAAAAAACTTTTCAAAATATTTTTTTTGAAAAAATTTGGAAAAGAATGTTTAGAAAAAATTTTGAAAATTTTTATTTCAAATTTTCAAATTTTTTTAAAATATTTTATTCCAAAATATTGAAAATTTTGAAAAAAATCAATTATTTTTTTTTAATTTTTTTTTTGGTGGTGATTGGTGGTGGTGGTTAGTGGCGGTGGTGATTGGTTGTGGTGGAAACGTGCAAAAATAGACGTAAACGTGCAAAACCACGAAAAACGTAAAACAAATTAAAACGTGCAAAAGCATTTAAAACGCAAAAGCAGACAAAAACGGACGAAACGATGTAGAAGCGGACGGCGTATAAAACGAACAAAACGTTTGCAAGCGTGTAAGCGGACGAAAATAGACCAAACACGAAACGCCTATACAAACTCAAGGACCAAACATGTAATTTACTAACGAAATAGTTAACTGAAGTTAGAAAAACCAACCTACCAAAAAAAAAGCCAGACCTTAAATTGAGAAAAAAAAAATAAGACGTTTAATCGAAATCGAGCATAAGATGAAAGACTTTTACGCGATTCGCCTTAAAATAACAATTGCAAAATTAACGCTTAATTAAAATTTTACATCTAAGACACGTGCGTGAACATGTATGTATTAAAACTAGTTATGAACAAAGTGAATTAAATGAATGCATTAATTTTGATAAACAAATGAAGAAGGAGAAAGAATTAGTAAAACTAAAAATGGTTATGAGAGCCATACGCAAAGTTTAATGATGTCATGCATTCCAATAGTATACTACCCTTAATGATGTCATGCATTCCAATATTACTACCCATCACTTACCATGTGCATCACGCAAGACGACTTTCATAATAATAACATAAATGGTGGACTTCTTTATAGTAATACGTATAATCTTTTATATAGTATATGTGACTTCTTGTTAATTAAGACTTTTATATATTAGTGACTTCGTGTTAGAACTGATTCATTCCTTATTTGTTTAGGAAATAAACAAACAAAAACCAACCTCCCTGGCCGCAATGACGACAGCCCACCGTAGAATCCTAATTGTTGTGTTTCCGGGACAAGGTCACATTAACCCGTCACTTCAATTTGCTAAACGCATCCTTAGTATGGGTGTCAAGGAGGTCACACTTTGCACTAATATGTCTGTGGTACGTCGTATTGAGAAGCAAACAGCCCATCATGGCCTAACCTTTGCTCCAATATCTGAAAATGACCAAAAATCAAACGAAACCTTGGAACAATTCTGCTCAGATTTCGCTACTAATGGTGCTCCTGCTGTCTCTGATATCATTAGTTCTGCTGCGGCTTCTGGTAACCCGTTTGACCATTTGGTATATACCACCATTGTACCATGGGCAGCTGGGGTGGCTAAAACCCATGGTATCAAATCCACTCTTCTTTGGTGCCAATCAGCTACTATTTTGGATCTTTACTATTATTATTTCAATGGGTTTGGAGATCTCATTTCTTCTAGTAACAATAACCCGTCGGTTGCAATTACCTTACCAGGATTGCCACCCCTCAACACATGTGATCTACCAACCTTTTTCTTGTCGTCAAGACCGCAAGAACACGATTTTGCTATACCACTTTTCAAAGATCATATCGATGTACTGGGAGAAAATCCAAGAGTACTTATTAGTACTTTCAATGAACTTGAAGTTGAACCCATCAAAGCTCTCAAGAATCTTGAGCTACTCCCGGTTGGCCCTTTAATCCCATCAGCGTTCCTAGATGGACAAGACCCGTTAGACAATTCATTTGGCGGTGACTTATTTGAAAAATCAGTGGAAGATTACATAAAATGGCTAAATACAAAACCGAAGTCTTCAGTTGTGTATGTTTCATTTGGAAGTATGTCAACTTTATCATTTGATCAAGCAGAGGAGATGGCGAATGGGTTGTTGGAGAGTGGGCGACCATTTTTATGGGTGATGAGAGACGGTGGAGAAACACGCGAATTAAGCAAGATTGATGAGATGAAAAAACAAGGGATGATAGTGGGTTGGTGCTCTCAAGTTGAGGTATTGAGCCACCAAGCAATTGGGTGTTTTGTTACGCATTGTGGGTGGAATTCAACTGTGGAGGCATTGGCTGCTGGTGTTCCTACTGTGGCATTTCCACAGTGGACAGATCAGGGGACGAATGCAAAGATGATAGAAGATGTGTGGAAAACTGGGGTTCGCGTGAGGAAGAGGGAGGGACATGAAGTGGTGGAAGGGAAGGAGATTGAAAGATGTGTTAAAATGGTGATGGGAAATGAAGAGATGAGGAGAAATGCAGAGAAATGGAAGGACTTAGCAAGAAAAGCTGTCAACAATGGTGGATCCTCCACCATTAATCTCCAAGCTTTCTTGGATGATGCTTGAAATAAATTATAATAATATCAAGGACCTAAAAATGATTAGTTCATGTCTTTCAAAGGAGATATTTCTTATTGGTTTTCTTTAGTTTTGACATGATTGGCTTTAGTTTCAATTATGCGATTGTAACGACAACATTTTACGTAATTGATTACCCGCAAATCTGCACTATTATACCTAATAATCTATTTATACATCACAAATTGAAAGTTATTTCATTTTAAGGGCTTTATATACAAAAGAGCTTCCTAGAAAAAGTCTCTTCATACCAATATGAGACTATTTACTAGTAACTGATGAAGTAACTGTGAACCAATAATCTTTATCTTTATGCTTCTTATGTATTTATTATTAGACAAAGGACCAAATACGCCAAATAGAAACATTATAACTGAAAAGCAGTTATCAAATGGCGGTTAGGAAAACGGTTAGGACATAACCGTTGCATCGGTTAGTTGTACCGATTAGTTTGTATAAATACATATGTACCGAATCATTTTAGAAGTAAATAGACAAAAATACTTATTCATTTACTTTACATTTTGCAATCTACATATTATTGATCTAGAGTTGGGACAACAATTGGCATCAAGAGCATAGGTTCATACTTTCGTTTTTGATTACAACATACGCAAGAAGAAGAAAGACCCAAGGAGAATACGCGCAGAAAACTTTCTGTTTTCATACGCAGTAAACAAAATTCCATACGCAAGGATTTTTTGTTTTTCGACAAGTTTTGTTTACTCTTTACTTCCAAGAGGAACAAACGTGAATAAGGATACGTAGAAGATAGTGCACGATCATTTACGTAGGGGATTGCAAACGTGTTACACCAAACGGATTGGTGGGAAAAAACTGTGTTGGCAACAACATAGGGAAGGAAGAATTCGAACACTACGTTTTGGTAATAGGAACGAGTGGGATAAAACTTTGTGAAACCGGGTTAAACAAGACACAAAGGGAGGAAGACGCGGGAAACGTTGTTGTGGAAAAAAGGATACGTACGTGAAAAGAAAAGGGAGCGCTCAAGGAATTGTGTGGAGTAGTGTCAAACGACACAAGGAGTACAACAACGGAAGATAAAGATCAGAAGCAAAGCATTTTGTTTCGGAGTGTTTGATACCATCTCGGTATCAAAATATTTTGTACGTGGGAAATTGATGACATCAATAACGTACAAGGGAAAGAAGAATAGAACGTGTAGTGTGGAGGAACAAGAAAGAAGTCCGAAATTTTGGAGGCAAACAGAAATTTCAAAAAAACAAATACGCAAAAATTTGTTTGGTTCTAGTACTAGTCGGATATAAAAAGGCAGAAAGGAATTCGACAAGAATTTGGTGTTTGTGTTCGGTGGGAAACTAAACACATCGAGGCAAAGAACATCAAGGGTACGAGGCAAAGAAAGGGGAACCATAGCAACGTTGGTAAACGATTCACTAACGAAAACAAGAGAATACTCTAAGTATTCATCGGATATACGAGGTCACAAGTTAAACTCTTTCTGGATTTCATTACTTTACATAGTATAGAATATCTTATTTATACTATTAGGAAATCCCGAAAACTATCTATTGATCCCGTATTATTAGGATTCCCGGAAGATTAGAAATTTCCATACTTTATAGAAAACCACACTAGGAAGAATATACCCCATTGAATTAGAAAGTGAAGATTCTAAACACTTTCAAAATGACAATGACGATATAGCAACTACATCAATCAGAATCGTAATAAAACCCGTAACACCTACTGCACAATATCAATGCCCTAAGTTGAAAACCACAAACTACACAGTTTGGGCTATACAAATTAAGGTTATACTAGAGGCACATGGGCTATGGGAAGCAATAGAACCAAAATTAGATACACCAGTGGATGATAAGAAAGAAAAGGCAACGACTGCCTTCCTATATCAAGCATTGACGGAAGATGTGATCTTACAAGTAGCGGGTTGTAAGACGGCAAAAGATTTATGGGAATCATTGAAGAAAAGACACGTTGGAGAAGATAAAGTGCAGAAAGCACGATTACAATCATTGATGATTGGGTTTAACTCACTTCAGATGAAAGAAGATGAGACGGTGGATGCATTTGCGGCTAAACTAAACGGCTATGCCACGAAGGCAGAAGAATTAGGGAAAACTTTGGATGAATCGCTTTTAGTTCGAAAACTATTAGACTCACACCGAGATAGGTTCATTCGAGATAGTAGCATCCATAGAACAAACAACCGATCTCGACGAAATCAATTTAGATGAGATCATTGGAAGACTCAAGGTATTTGAGGAAAGGATAAAACTCCGGAAGGGAGGACATGTAGAAAGCAAGGAAAACCTATTATTCGCACATGGCTAACACTCGAGAAATAGGAAACGTTTTACAAACGGGAGGAAAATCAAATTTCTCACGAGGAACCGCGAATAAAAATAGAAACAACCCATGTGAAGGGAACTCTAGTTATAAGGAGAGTTCGGATAAGAATAAAGGAGAGTGGGATGTGAGCAAGATAAAATGCTATAGGTGTCATAAAATGGGACACTTTAAAAGAAACCGTAGAGGAAAACCAAGAACTCGGGAACAATCAAACCTTATCTTAGAAGACGATGAACCATCACTATTAATGACTACGCATGGCGAACACAAGGAAGTGTTGTTGAATGAAGAACAAATTCAACCAAAGAAATATGCTACAATGGATACAAGCATATGGTATTTAGATAATGGTGCAAGTAACCATATGACTGGGATAAAGAGTCATTTTAGGGATATTGATGAAAGCGTAACAGACGAGTACGTTTTGGAGATGGATCGTATGTACGATAATGGGTAGAGGATCTATACCGTTAGGGTTGTAAGAACCAGAATGTAGGTAGTATCTAAGTATACTACATACCAAACCTCAAGAGCAACATACTTAGTCTAGGACAACTTACGGAAATAGGTTGTAAAGTCATTATGGACGGAAACAAGTTGACTTTGTATGATAAGAATAAGAAGTTGTTGATGAAAGTAGAAAGATCTAAGAATCGACTCTACAAGATACAATTACGAGATAGAAGCACCTATATGTCTCTTAGCAAATATAGATAACCAAGCATGGTTATGGCATGCTAGATTAGGTCATCCGAACTTTGATGATATAAACAAGATGACTAGGAAAGGTCTAGTAGATGGAATTCCAAGGATAAATCATGCGGAGATGATTTGTGACGCATGTTTATTAGGAAAACACGATGAGAACACCATTTCCAAACCAAACTAAATTCGGATCAAAGAACCCATTGGACTTAGTATACGGAGACCTTTGCGGTCCTATAAGTCCAGAACACACCGAGCAAGAAACTCATTTTCTTGTTAGTGGACGATTGTACACGTTTATGTGGGCCTACTTTCGACATCGAAGACGAGGCGTTTAGTACATTCAAGGAATTTAGACGGAAGATAGAAATGGAAATGAAGTTGAAAATAAGGATGCTAAGAACGGATAGAGGTGGTGAATTCACATCAAATGAATTCACAAGGCATCTATAAGGAAAATGGAATAACACGACAGCTGATGAAGACCGTACTCCCACAGAGAATGGAGTAGTGGAGAGAAGGAATAGGGCGGTGTTATCAACCACTAGGAGTATGATGAAAGCGATGAAGTTACCTTTAACTTTTGGGCGAGGCAGTTAAACATGCTATATACATACTCGATAGGGTACCCACGAGGGCCCCGATAGATAAAACTCCATATGAGGCACTCTACAAATGTAAAACCAAACTTGGAAAACCTAAGAATATTTGGATGCACAACTTATGCAAAGATAACGATACCTCACTTAAAGAAGAAAGACGACGAAGCATACCATTGGTTTACTTAGGAGTAGAGGAAGGATCAAAGGCATGTGGGTTATATGACCCTATAACCAGGAAGAAACATGTTAGTAGGACGTAAAATTCATGGAAACAAAGCCGTGGGTTTGGAACAAAGATGAAGAAGATACGGACACACAAGACACATTTTGGGCTAGTTTTGTGGTGAGACGGAGTTGACAATGAAAACGTTACACCACCAACACTGAAAACGATGATAACATCGTATCATGAACAAGATCGATTCACGATCCGGTTTCACCAAACACACCACCGCATATCATTACGACCCACACTCGTAAGAGGAAGAAGAAGCTACTACTAGTTCTCAGAGAACTCAAGAGATAGATTTGATGATACACCCGTACGTGAATACAGAAACATGTCGGATATATACAGACATGCACGAAGAGTTGAACCTCAAAGCTTGTTATTTACGGAAGAAGAACCCCGAAATTACAAGGAAGCATCAACAGATGAGAAATGGATTGAGGCCATGGAGATCGAATTGGATTCAATCAACAAGAACAAAACATGGACTCTTACTACATTGCCAGAAAATCAGAAGGCAATAGGACTCAAATGGGTTTACAAGACCAAGAGGGATGCAAAAGGAAACATCATCAAATATAAAGCACGGTTAGTGGCAAAAGGTTATGTGCAAGAACAAGGGATAGACTTCGATGAAGTATTTGCACCGGTTGCTCGGATAGAGACAGTTCGGTTGATATTAGCATTAGCGGCATATCATGGATGGCAAGTACATCACTTAGATGTAAAATCGACATTTTACATGGAGATTTAAAGGAAGAAGTCTACGTTACACAACTGAAGGATTTATACAACAAGGAAATACAGAAAAGTATATAAGCTTACTAAAGCTTTATATGGCTTAAGGCAAGCACCGAGAGCTTGGAATGTGAAGCTTGATCAAACGTTAAAGTCCTTAGACTTTAAGAAATGTAATCTCGAACAAGCGGTTTATACTGAGCGGAACAAGAATTCTACACTTATAGTTGGAGTCTCGTGGATGATCCGATAATCACAGCACTCCAAAGGAAGAAATCAAGAATTCAAATCCCGGATGAAAGAAATATTTGAAATGAGCGACTTAGGATTGTTAGCTTATTATCTTGGGATAGAAGTCACACAGACGTGAGGAGAGATTACAATCAAGCAAACAGTTATATTAACAAGATCTTAAAGGAAACAAGTATGATGATAAAGAATGATACGAAGATACCTATGGATACCGGTACTAAGTTGGTCAAGGCGGAAGAAGGAAACTCGGTTGACGCAACTTACTACGTAAGCTTAATAGGAAGTCTCGGTACTTACGCATACAAGACCGGATCTTAGTTACACAATGACTACTCGGTAGATTCATGCAAGACCGAAGGATCATCACCAAGGCGGTAAAGCAAGTAATCCGATATATCAAAGGAACAAAGGAGCATGGCATTATATACAAGCAAGAAGGCGGTTGTAAGATTACGAGTTGCGACGATGAGTTATGGAGTCAACACTAATCAAGGAAAAGGAACTCACCGGATCGTATTTTATTTCGAGAGTCACCGACACACGGTGTACTCGAAGCAACCAACAGTGGCGCTATCATCATGTGAATCGAATTCATGGCGGCTCTGCGGCAGAAGATGTCAAGCCTTATGGCTAAAGCGATTGCTTAGTGAACTAACGGATGGGAAGAAAAAGGATAACGCTGAAGGTCGATAACATTTCAAGAATAGCACTTGTGAAGAACCCGGTTTTCATGGAAGAAGCAAGCACATCGATATTCGCTACCATTTCATTCGAGAATGCGTAGAAATGGGCACATCAATGTGGAACATGTCGTGAGAACTACAAAGAGCGATATTCTAACAAAGGCTCTACCAAGATTGAAGTTCGTGACTATGCGACAAATGCTCGGAGTTCAAGATTTAGGACGAAGCAACGATCAAGATTAAGGAGGAGAATGTGAACCAATAATCTTTATCTTTATGCTTCTTATGTATTTATTATTAGACAAAGGACCAAATACGCCAAATAGAAACATTATAACTGAAAAGCAGTTATCAAATGGCGGTTAGGAAAACGGTTAGGACATAACCGTTGCATCGGTTAGTTGTACCGATTAGTTTGTATAAATAAATATGTACCGAATCATTTTAGAAGTAAATAGACAAAAATACTTATTCATTTACTTTACATTTTGCAATCTACATATTATTGATCTAGAGTTGGGACAACAGTAACAAACATGGGTATAAAGCTCTTTCCTAGTATTGGGTTCAGAATTTCATGGTCGCAGCTCGCAGGTAAAGAGCTAAGGGCATCTGCAACGTTAATACATGGAAGCGTTTCATGAAAGTGAAAAGTGAGTTGGCAATTGTCCAAATGCATTGTGGTTATCTTAACTACATATAATGGAGAAAGACCATTAATCAATATAATCGACGGGATCCTATTCATCTACTTCATTGTTATATCATTTGCAGTGCCACTTTTCGATGCTCAAACTATTTTTCCATCCTATCTATTTCCGAACTTCTCGTACAATTAAAGAACTGGTTCATTAATGAATTTGGACACTATTTGTTATCTGAAAAACCTCATTTCTTTGTCGGCATTGCTTGGCTTGAGCTTCTGTTTGCTTGGCCCGGCCATCTCCATCGCTTGAGTTTTGCTATTGTTATTTTACTATATATTCTTGAGTTTTGCTGTTTTAGCCATATTACGAGGTCTCCTACCACATACCCGCATTGGTCATGAAAAAGAGAGTGTAAATAGTTTACTGAAATCAGCATTCGTGTTCTCTCTACTTTCACATCTTGATATCTATGAGTGAGTTTCAATTCAAGGTCTGCAGCTCATGTAAATTACAATATAAAATAATGAGGTTTGTACTCATAATCTCTAAGTTATGAGATTTCTTAAAATATGAACAGCAGAACAGTTGTCTATATCTAATCTAACATAATCTTATCTACTCATCAGTTGGGTTGCGGAATGGCCAAGATTTACTGGCATCACTTTTTCGACCTTGTATAGATTGGCCAGTGTTGCCCATGCGTATTTACATCCAATTGTCGGTGTTTACTCATCAATTGTCTTTGTCGGTACAGATGCTCTAAAAAAAATCCACCAATCGTCTTTGTGGCCATTCGTCCTTGAGTTAATTACATAAATCGTCCTCGTGACTCTAAAAATTTAGACGAGTCGTTCTTGTGGCAAGAAATAATTGAAATTTCACATAGGCGAGGCTCGAACTTGGGTATGCTGCCTTACAAACGAACAACTTACAACTAGACCAAGCAAGCAGTTGTGTTATAAACTCATTCTTTTATCATTTTATGCGATCTTTTTGGATGAGTATTTTTTTATTTCACGTTTTTATCCAATCTTTTGATCGATCATGTATGCGTTTATGAACCCCCTAGGATTTGTATATGTGATTAATCACGTTTTTGCTTTGACGAAATTTTTATCGATCGCGTATACATTTTTATACGTAATCGATAAAAATTTGCAACGCATACCACATTTTATACATGATCGAGTTGCAAAGTTTTATACGTGATCGATGAAAATTTGCAACTCGGTCCACATTTTTATACGTGACCGAGTTGCAAATTTTTATACGTGATCGATAAAAAGTTACAGCTCGGGCCACATTTTTACGTGATCAATCACATTTTTGCTTCGATAAAAACGTATACGTGATTGTTCACATTTTTGCTTCGATAAAAATGTATACGTGACTAGGCCACATTTAGCTTCGATAAAAACGTTTTTGGTTTTTTATATATCGATAAAAATTTGCAAAAACGTTTTTGAGTTCAAGCCTCGCCTAAGTGCAATTTTAATTATTTCTAGCCGCAAGGACAACTCGTGTAAGTTTTAGAGCCACGGGAACGATTTATGTAATTAACTCAAAGACGAATGGCCACAAGGATGATTGGTGTAAATATTTAGAGCCACGGGGACAATTTATGTAATTAACTCAAGGATGAATGGTGTAATTTTTTAAAGCCAAAGGGACGATTTATATAAATCTATGTAATTAACTCTTGATTAAATAATGTCACGTCAGATATATGCATACAATAGGAAAATTAAGAAAATTTTTGCATACAAAAGAAAAATTAAAATTTAAATGTCTACAAAAGAAAAAAGTGTCAACTTTAATGCTTTTTTAGACAATTAGCTCTTTTTTCTATGTTCCTCATCCCTAAAACCATACGTACAAAACCATCCTAAAAGAAAAAGAAAAAAGAAAAACCTATTTGTTAATACAAATAAACCGTAAAAACGTTTATTAATATTTAGCGATCTCTTTGTGTTTTGTTGATAACAAATATAATGTTATCATAAGTAAAATTATAAGGATACATGTTATTTTGTAAAGCATCCACATATATAGTCATTTAATATAAATTGTTGTAATAATTCATTTATTGTAATAGTTTATTAGGATGGGTAAAACCACAACCCATGACCCATACCATGGAGCATATCCATAACCCATGGGTTAACCCATAACCCATTGTCGAGATGCATTGCATCTTTTAGATACATTATCTACTTAAATACCCATGGTCCAAAGACTAGGACCCATGACCCATAACCCAAAACCCATGGGCAAATAGGAGCGTCTCACGGATCCCTCGAGTTACACTAGGCGGATCCTCGGGCAAGGGATCCGTGCAACCGTAGCAAGAAATTACCTATAAATAGAGAGCCATTTCTTCATTGTAACTCACCCTCTTCTTACAAACTCTCATATATTCTTACATTCTTAATCTAAGATCACTTGATCTAGAGTAGTTCTTCTTTCTTTTGTTGTGATTCTCATATAGGTCATTCTCTAAGGCGAGATCACGAGCATTCTACAAGTCATCCAAGCAAGGGTCCTTGATTGATTTGTTCCTTCACAAGTTTTACAGCGAAGATATTGTATTTCATATTTCACATATTTGTTGTGTTATAGTAGTGTTGGTTTGGTCCTACGTGTTACGGACTCGATATTTAGCTTTGTACCGGAAAAAGTGTAAGCGACGTTGTGAAGGCTTCTCCGCCGAGTTGAAGGAGTTTGTTGACATAGTGCTTGAACTCTCGAGTAGGTGACTCGGGGAGTGGAGTAGGGCAAGGAAGGTGTCCTTGTAGCCGAACCACTATAAATCGGTTGTGTCATTTCTATCCTTTACTCTACTTGCTTTCTTTACTCGCATTAGTTTTAGATCTATACTTTCTCTTCATCCATACGATTTCACAAAACATCGAATCTAAAGTTTTTGAAATTAACTTAAAATCGGCAAAACTATTCAACCCCCCCCCCCCTTCTAGTTTTCCACAATTGACATCAAGAGCTAAGTTTACAAAAGTTTTAAATTAAACGGTATTTAAAAAAAAAATCGATCACTATGGGTTACGAAAATTACAAGGAAGGAAATCCATGCAACGACCTCCACTACTTGAAACTAATGGTTTTATATATTGGAAAAATAGATTCAAACGTATGTGAAGTCAAAGATATTGATCTTTGGTACATCATTATTGAAGGCGATTTTGAAGCCACTACAAAAGATGAAACCGGAAATTTAGTAAACACGCCTCATGATCAACTCACCGATGATCAAAGAAAAAGCTTTCAAAAATAGTGAAGCTAAAATGGTTTTATATAATGCTTTACCCAAAAGGAATTGAAAGAATTTCCATGCTTAAAACCTCTAAAGAAATTTGGAATTCTTTAGTTGTAACTTATCAAGGAAATCAACAAGTTAAAAACAATAAAATAGATTTATTTGTTCAACAATATGAACAATTTTCAATATCAGATGAGGATACTATAGATCATTCTTTTGCTAACTTTAATACTATAATTACATCTTTACAAGCACTTGATGAGTCTTTCTCTAGTCGTAATCATGTTAGGAGATATCTAAGGGCGCTTACATCCAAGTGGAGATCTAAGGTAACGGCAATTGAAGAATCAAAAGACTTGTCAATCCTCACCCTTGATGAACTCATAGGAAATCTAAAGGTCTATGAGCTTGTCCTCTAAAGATTAGAAGCCTCAAAGAGAATAAATAGAAGCACAAATCTCTTGCCCTAAAATCCAAGAAGGTCTCAGCGATGAAAAAACTCCTCTTCGGATAGTGATGGCGAGGAGTATGCCATGGCGGTAAGGACTTCAAGAAGTTCTTTAGAAGAAAAGGAAGATATGTCAAGCAACCATAAGACGACAAGAAGGGGTTCCGGAAAGGCAAAGATGACGAGAAAGCAAGGGATGAACGCGCTTGTTTTAAATGTGGGGACCCCAATCACTTTATTAGTAAGTGTCCCAAACGTGACGAAAAAAAGGCGTTCGTAAGTGGTTCGTGGGGAATGAGCGAGGAGGAGGACGAAGAAATTTGTCTCATGGCAAATGACGACGTATGTCACGAATACTATAGTAGCTCATCATTAGATGATGATTTATTGCATCATGAATATGATAAACTTTGCAAAATGAGTTTAAAAGTAATTAACAAAAACAAGTTTTTGAAAAACCAAAATGAACGTTTAGAAAAGGAAGTCTTTGAGTTAAAAGCTAAATTAAAACGTTTAGAAAATGGGAAGATAGCAAGTGGGGAATGTGAGCTTTGCGTTCAACTTCAAACACTAGTTGATCATCTAGATTCTAAGATTGCTAGAATGAGTACTAATACTCTTGATATGATATTAGATAGTGTTAAAACTGGAAACAACAAAAAAGGATTAGGTATTCAACAACTTTATGCGTCAACTAGTGAAAACAAAGAAACACAATTCGTCAAAGCAATAGAAAAACAAGTCACTGTGGTCACGGATCCCACAAAAAGGGAACCGGCTAGTGTAAAGCCAGTGATCCGTGGGTCTGCTGAAGCAAATAGTAGTAATAATATAACTTCTTCATCTAGAACCGACTTTGTTATTGTTAATAAAGGAAACCAACTCATATTCTTGTTAGACAACCACTCCAAGACAAAATCAAAATTTTATAAGAAACAAAGGTTAAATGGTTTTCAAAACCAAACACATTTATAAGAAGACCTAATAATGTCTATCCGAGAAGTAACCATCAAATGGGATGAAATCCTAATATGCAAAACGATTTTCCATTTCAAAACTTTGCACCATGGAATGCATACTCACCTTTTCCATATATGTCTAACATGTATAACACTAATGGACCCATGAACAAATGGGGACCAAACTTTTGAGTTAATTGTTTTTTCAGGTGTGCTTAAAGGTCGACCTAGATCCGGATGAATGGATCAAGGATAGCGGGTGCACGAGGCACATGACCGGTAATAAAGATTTATTTTCCACATATGAATCCTTCAATGGAGGAAATGTGGTATTTGAAAATAGCAAAAGCAAATCCATCGGTAAAGGTACGATTTCTAACAAATCTCTAACCATTAACGATGTGTGTCACGTAGAAAACCTAAACTTTAACCTCTTAAGTATATGACAAATATGTGATAAGAAGTGTAACGTACTTTTCAATGAAACCGGTAGTAAGATATTGAAAAACGGTATCACTATAGGAATAGGAATTAGGAAACATGGAGTCTATGTCATTAAAATCGGTAATGAACCTAAAGACACATTTTATCTTACTCCTATGGATGATACTTGACCTTATGGCATCAAGATTGGGTCATGCCAATATGCGACTTCTTCAATCGCTATCATCCAAAGATCTAGTAAGAGATCTACCAAAATTAAAATATGAACATCACTTTTTGTGATGCTTGTAACGTAGGAAAACAAGTCCATGCTAGTCACAAAGCTAAAAACATGGTCTCTACAACTAAGTTTCTAGAATTACTACACATGGATTTATTTGGTCTGATGACGTATAATATGTATAACAGGCGCACTAAGCCCAAAATATACTCTACGTCCACTCTAGGCTCAGGTCCAATGACCACAAATCCTGGACTCAGGTCCAATAACCACAGACCACAGGCCAACGATGAAGTGATTAAGCTTAAATGGTCTATCTTTTATTAGTCAACCACTTGTGAATGGTCAACCATAAAAGTCAAACATTTCAGAACAAAATGCAATTAAGTCCGGAGGATTTTAGTGTATTCCGGGTCGTTAAGTCCCAACGAGGTGTGAAAATGTCTACAACGAATCGTGATCGGGTGAATATTGAGCAGGAAAGGGTGATGATTGATTACACTAAGGAAATTAAATCTAATAAAGACTTTGAAGTCATTTTAATTCTATATTTAAAATCGTTTAACGATTAAAACCTAAAAGCAGCGTGACGTTTCTTTGAATTTTATGTAAGCGTAAAATAAAATGCAAATATGCCTATCCTAAGTCCTAATTATGATCTAAATTTATTTTTAAACTAAAATGATATTTGAAAACTATTTAAAATTAAAACTAATTTTAGGATTTTTCTTGAATTTATATGAATTAAAACTAATTTCTAATTTTTAAAAATTAAACTAATTATCTAAAAATTATGAAACCAAGTGAGAAAATTATGAAACTATTTTTTAAAATCTAAAATACTAAACAAACTTTTGAAAATTGAATTTGTATTTTTCGATTTATATTCTAATTTCTATGATTTAAAACTATTTAAAACTAATTAAATTGCTAAAAATTACTATTTAAACTAGGAAAATTATGGAAAAATATTTTTTGGCTTTTATATTTATCTTAATCTAGGAAAATTGAAAACATATTTTTTAAACTTTTTACGATTTATTTGTATTAAATGCTAATTAAAAATGCTTAAAACTCAATTTAAATGCAGAAAAATATCAAAAGACCATGGAAAAATAAGAAAACTTCCAGAATATTATAAAATAATGCTGAGGATTAAGGAAAAATAAAATAAACAACTAATGATCACATAAACTATGATTTGGACACACAACTGTGAGGAATAAGCTACTATCAATAAGCTATAAGCCACAATAAGCTACCACAGTCTAAAATTAACTTAAACTAACTGAGATAAACCTACTGCAACTAATTTGGATCCAAAAAGCACAAGCAAAAGGCAAATAAGCACTAAATCAGATTCTAGCAACTTAAGCCAAACGACCCTACAGCAGCTACTTTAAGCCCCTATTAAGCTAGCTAGAAAAAATCACAAAAATAAACTAAAAATACCTAGCTGTAGATCACCAACCAGAGACCTAATGTCCAAAATTTTAGCTAATTTGAACCGTAAATGAACGTGTGAAAAATCTAGAAAGTTTTGCAAAATCAATTTTCACTTCTTTTTTCTTGTTGACGAGCGTAGGCAAAGCGCCCTTTTGCAAGGGTATTTTGGGGATAAAAAAAATATTAAAAATAAACTAAAAATACTAGCTTGTAGATGAGCTGGGTGAGTTTATAGGTGCAAAAGGACAGCTTATGAGGGCTTATGATGTGCTAATTAAAAATCACCAAAGATCTTCAAAAACCTTAAAAACTGAAAGATGCAGTCTGCTGATGGCTGTTTTGAGTGCAGATGTGTGCAGGCTAAACAAGACCAAACCAACTCTTGGGAATACACTATATGGACTCCAAGGAACTTAGAAAAGCCAAGGTTGAGGGCTAAATAAGCTCAGGGCTTATTCTAGCTTGTAAGAGCTTTTGAAGGCGAAAATTGCACAAATGACTTAAAAGCGTGTTTTCTATCTAAATGACTAAAGAGATCTTGAAAGCGACTTATTATGGCTAAATTAAGTCGGTACAAAGTTGAGATATTGGTAAATGTCTGATAAAAAGTGGTTTAACCCAATATGCCAAACACCCCTTTATAGGGTCTGATTTGGAATTTGAACTAGCACAGACCTATATAAGCTAGGTTTCTTGGTTTTTTACTGATTAACTAACTTATATTGACTATGATTAACAACTTTTAAAACATAAATAAGTAGTAGAATAAGCTATGCTATTTTTAGCAATTTTTGGCTTTTTTTTAACTTTTTAAGTAAAGTAAAGGCAATGACTATTTATCTTGAAGTAAGTTATGAAATATAACTAGAAACTAATAATAAGCAATAAACAATAATAATAAGCTAAAAATAAGCTATTATACGATAAACTAAGTTTAAAGGATAAAAATTTAAAAAGCTTACAACTGATTTGGACTGTGAATCAAAGAACAAGGACCAGAAACCACTCCTAGCTTGTTGTCAACAAGCTAGAAACCAGAAAAACCATCCAGATTAACTTCTTCTCCCAGAACTGCTTATTTTGAGCTTAGTTGACCATTTGTTGACTTTTCTTCAAAATGAAATTAGAACCTCGGGAACCTCTTAATACTTCTTTAATTACTTTAATAAGCTTATAAAAGCTTATTTAAACACTTAATACAGATTATAACATCAAAACCAATGCAAAGCACATTTGGCGGGAAAAGCGGTTGGACTGAAAACATGAAATTGCTTAATGAAAACACTTGAATTATGATTAATATGATTCATACAATACAGAATTAACAAAACCCAGAAGTCTTTTACATGAAACTTAAAACACAATTTAAATTACACTACGAATTGGTCTAAAAAGCGGGAATGACTTTTCTTACATCTTCAATCCCTTTTAATAGTTATCAAAAGCTTTTCTCTTCACTCCTAGCCCTTGGATTGGTTGAATTAATCCAAAGCGTTGATTACGCAAATTGGCGCCAAAATATCTAAAAGGAAGCGTGTAGAGTTTTCGGGCATTTAATGCTTTAGGGTGAGGTGTAGGAGAGTGGGTGACAACCTGGGGATAAGGTGGACGGTGGTGGTGAAACCGAGGATGTGGAAGGGTTTTGGTTTGCAGTGTGGGTGAGGATGATGTCTGAGGAAGGCGGTTTTATTTTTAAACCGTGGGTTGGGTTTGTGACTGGGCCAGCAGGTTTGTGTTTGGGCTTGGGGATTGGGTTTATAAATATAGGGTCCGGTTTGGTTTAAGCTTATAATATCACAAGGACCAAAATTGTAATTTGTGCAAAGTTGAGGGACCTGATATGTAATTATTCCAAAGTATCTTCAAGGACCTAACCTGCCAAATATGATAAACCAAGGACCATAAATGTAATTATTTTCCATTTTAAATTTCCAAGGACCTTTTGTGTCATTTTTGAAACTTCAGGGATCTAAGTTGCCATTTTTGCAATTTTAAACTTCAAGGACCAAGTTTGACAACTCATGAATCCCTAGGGACTTTAAATGACATTTTACATGATTTGAATATCCAAGGACTAGTTTGCCAATTTATGAAAGTTTAGGGACCAAAACTCGTAAATTATGTAAACTTTGTTGTTTTCATCGCTTTTAATCCTTTTGCACTTGTAACACATAAAACGCATTTCAATGATATTTATAGTATTTTGTGGCATTTAAAGTGTTTTCGGATGTTTTAGCGATCTATATGGGCATAAAATGATGTGTATTTAGACACATCATCCCCATGACTAAACTATTGCTAGTCCCTAGCAATCTTTTATGAAAATTTAATGGATTTCATCTCTTTACCAAAAGCCATTACTTGGGTAGCCAATTGTTTTAGTTCAAGTAAGAACCTTGGTACAATGATAACGAAATGATTTTGAGCAAATCACCCGACTTTCAACGGTTTTGATTTGTCTTTACCGAAGCCGTTTGCTACGGACTAGCCAACTCTTAGATAAAATATCTTTGGTGAGTCGATTACCAATTATGGTTTTCCAGCCGCCTTTACCACAAGCCATAAACTTGCGGGCTAGCCAACTTTTCACTAATTAAAGATATGGTGAATGAACACCATACAATTTTGGAGCAAATTGCAAGCCGTCAACGGTTTGAGATATCTTTACCAAGAGCCGTTTGCTCTGGATTAGCCAATCCTTTTGTTTATTAGACATGGCGGATGATAACCTAAGTCGAGTAAGTGCAAAACACTTACTCAAAAATTTTTTTTGCCAAAATGGGAATGGGTGGTATAATTACATGATAAAATTAGTGAGAATTCCCCACTAGAAATGAATATTGCCCTCAATATTCAAAGTGCGATGGTTATGCGAAACATAGAGCGTAAAAGGAAATATTACGGCCATTATTTTATTTTTGTTATATATACACTTTTTTTTTTTTTTTTTTTTTTTTTTGCTTAAAACTTTATATACAACAATGGGGCAACTCCCCACACTAGGGTGGTACACACGGTGAAAACCCATGTTTAACTCTCGCTTTTGATTACCGAGTGGCTAGCTTGACTCGACCCAATTAATTTGTTCATGGGAAGTAAGTGGAAGAGACAATCTCCATCGGACTTTCATTCAAGATGTTTGTATAAACATTGAAGTACGTGAAAGTTCCACACCGATGAGGTATACATAGATCCGGCTCACAAATAATAAATGAAAATGCCGGGGTCAAAGATAGTGTCCTCATTCCCGAAGGAGTGAAGAACAGGAGAAGCCACGGGATAGGTGAAGAAGAGAAAGAAAGTCATGATAAAGATCTTGACTAACTCATCATCACCCACAGGAGAATTCATAATAGCATGAATCTCATCATTTAAGCTCAATTGGTCTAGACATATCCGGTTGTGTCTAGATCAAAGTAGAAGTTATCATACTCCGGTAGAGATATGATATGAGTGAGTTCACAGGAGAACTCCTCAAAGGCGAATGATTCATAATCGGGATTGATTTGAGTGAGTTCACTGGGGAACTCCTCAAAAGTGAATGATTCATAATCGGGGAGAGAATTATGAGAATGAGAAGTGGTAATACCACTAATCTTCTCTCCCATATGATCAAAATGGAACGTTTGCAATTCCGGAATAGAATCATCGAACAAAAGTTCATTAAGGATAGGATATGAAGTAGGCTTTTCATTAAAAGCCTCGATTCTAGAAATGAGAAGATTAACATTCAATAATGTAAGACGAAGAGCTTCGTCTTGGATTATTTCTTCATCATTCTCTTCTCCTGGTCGACAAGCTCGTAAGGTAATTCCCCACATAACTTATGTCTCCACAAGATAAAGAATAGTCCTCATCGTAATCGTGAGAACATCTCAATATGATCATTTTGGAAGACAAGAGGAGGAGGATATCACACACATGATCAAGAATTCCTGTGACTCTCTTGGAATTGGGACAAGGTTCTCAACACTAGACTTTATGAATTCGTCCGATTCCTTTTCGAGAACAGTGTCAAGATGCTCGTCCCCATGCTCGAGAGTGAGTGTGAACCTCGGGTGTGATAACAATGCAGACCGAGGAGTTGAGAAGGACTAGCAGTTATGGATTCTACAAGTTCCATTATTTCTCGCTAGTGATTCGATCATATTCTTTTCTCCCAGATTTCCACGGATGGAATCTCAATCTACTGAACTTGATGAATCTTTATAAAATTGTAGAATATCAAGGGTATCTTCATCATCATTGTCATCGGAATGAAACGGAATCGATAGCTAGATTTGGTGCTTTTTGTATTTCAATTAATTCCCTAATAGAGTTTTCACCGGCAACTGGGAATCTAATTTAGCACCGCTCTTGACTAACAATTCTTCCATGGATTTTTGATTTGGATTATCGTGGGAATGTTTACATTCCTTCAAATCTTCACTAAATCCAAAAGATCAAGGAGAAGATTTTGAGGAAGTGGCTTAGGTGAGGTGGTGCCGATTCATTTGGTCTTGTAGAGGTTGGTCATGATCTGAAGAGTCGTAATTGTTACAAGGAAATGGATTCCTTGTTTGACAATCGAGCTAAAGTGTGGACCTCCACGGTACTACAACAAAATGATTGTTATGGTGGTCATGTGAATAATATGAAATTTGGTCATTTCCAAAGTCCCGAGTGTTACCGAAAACTGTTCATAGACAAACGCGTTTCGGATTGACACTCAAATTCTTGATGAGGACCTCCACAAAATTCACATGAATATGTCTCGAATCTCATGATGTGGTAGGCGATGGAATAAATCGATCGTGTTATGGTAGGGATCTTGGTTACGCATGCACCCATTTCCCGACTCTACCATGCTAAAAGCGAGACAATTATCATCATTATGAGGCCACCACACCATTGACAACCAAGAAGGTGAGGATAAGACATAGAAAGAATCAAAGGTTTCGGAGGGTAAGAAATGAAGAATCAAAAGGGTAAGAGGATAAAGATGAATATTTTGGTATTTTTGAAAACATGGTGTAAAACAAAGAATGAAAATATTTTGGTAATCGATTAGTCAAACGAATTAACTTCACGATAATTTTGGTTTTATATCAAAATAAGGAAATAAGGACAAAGATGGTAAATATACAATGGGTGTATATTCAACAATCACCGATGCTTCAAATTAGTAATGCATCACACTCCCGGCGTGGCGGCAAATTTTGATTAAGCTCCAAGCGGTCTATCTTTATTAGTCAACCACTTGTGAATGGTCAACCATAAAAGTCAAACATTTCGAGAACAAAATGCAATTAAGTCCAGAGGATTTTAGTGTATTCCTGTCGTTAAGTCCCAACGAGGTGTGAAAACTGTAATACAACGAATCTGTGATCGGGTGAATATTGAACAGGAAAGGGTGATGATTGATTACACTAAGGAAATTAAATCTAATAAAGACTTTGAAGTCATTTTAATTCTATATTTAAAATCGTTTAACGATTAAAACCTAAAACGCGTACGTTTTACTGAATTTTATGTAAACGTAAAATAAAATGCAAATATGCCTATCCTAAGTCCTAATTATGATCTAAATTTATTTTTTAAACTAAAATGATATTTGAAAACTATTTAAGAATTAAAACTAATTTTTAGGATTTTTCTTGAATTTATATGAATTAAAAACTAATTTCTAATTTTTAAAAATTAAACTAATTATCTAAAAATTATGAAACCAAGTGAGAAAATTATGAAACTATTTTTTTAAAATCTAAAATACTAAACAAACTTTTGAAAATTGAATTTGTATTTTTCTGATTTATATTCTAATTTCTATGATTTAAAAACTATTTAAAACTAATTAAATTGCTAAAATTACTATTTAAACTAGGAAAATTATGGAAAAATATTTTTTGGCTTTTTATATTTATCTTAATCTAGGAAAATTGAAAACATATTTTTAAACTTTTCGATTTATTTGTATTAAATGCTAATTAAAAATGCTTAAAACTCAATTTAAATGCGAAAAATATCAAAAGACCATGGAAAAATAAGAAAACTTCCAGAATATTATAAAATAATGCTGAGGATTAAGGAAAATAAAATAAACAACTAATGATCACATGAACTATGATTTGGACGCTGGCCGTGAGGAATAAG
Organism: Chrysanthemum lavandulifolium; assembly: GCA_022545495.1. Lineage (NCBI taxonomy): Eukaryota > Viridiplantae > Streptophyta > Magnoliopsida > Asterales > Asteraceae > Chrysanthemum > Chrysanthemum lavandulifolium. The sequence goes on along the minus strand of CM040242.1, from coordinate 231,458,839 downwards.
CTACTATCAATAAGCTATAAGCCACAATAAGCTACCACAGTCTAAAATTTACTTAAACTAAGCGAGATAAACCTCTCAGAACCGATTTGGATCCAAAAGCACAAGCAAAAGGCAAATAAGCACTAAATCGATTCTAGCAACTTAAGCCAAACTACCCCACAAAGACTACTTTAAGCCCCTATTAAGCTAGCTAGAAAAATCACAAAATAAACTAAAAATACCTAGTCAGATCACCAACCGAGACCTAATGTCCAAAATTTCACTAATTTGAACCGTAAATGAACACATGAAAATCTAGAAAGTTTTGCAAAATCAATTTTCACTTCTTTTTTTCTTGTTGACAAGCGAGGCAAAACCGCCTTTTTGCAAGGGTATTTTGGGGATAAAAAATATATTAAAATAAACTAAAAATACTAGCTTATAGATGAGTGGGTGAGTTTATAGGTGCAAAAGGACGACTTATGAGGGCTTATGATGTGCTAATTAAAATCACCAAAGATCTTCAAAACCTTAAAAGCGAAAGATGCGGTCTGTGATGGTCGCTTTTGAGTGCGATGTGTGAAGCTAAATAAGACCAAACCAACTCTTGGGAATACACTATATGGACTCCAAGGAACTTAGAAAAGCGAAGGTTGAGGGCTAAATAAGCCCATGGCTTATTCTAGCTTATGAAGACTTTGAAGGCCTAAAATTACAAATGACTTAAAGCGTGTTTTCTATCTAAATGACTAAAGAGATCTTGAAAACAGCTTATTATGGCTAAATTAAGCTGGTACAAAGTTGGGATATTGGTAAATGTACAGTAAAAGCTGGTTTAACCCAATATGTCAAACACCCCTTTATATGGTCTGATTTGGAATTTGAACTAGCACAGACCTATATAAGCTAGGTTTCTTGGGTTTTTACTGATTAACTAACTTATATTGACTATGATTAACAACTTTTAAAACAGAAATAAGTAGTAGAATAAGCTATGCTATTTTTAGCTATTTTTGGCTTTTTTTTTTAAACTTTTTTAAGTAAAGTAAAGGCAATGACTATTTAATACTGAAGTAAGCTATGAAATATAACTAGAAACTAATAATAAGCAATAAACAATAATAATAAGCTAAAAATAAGCTATTGTATAGTAAACTAAGTTTAAAAGCTAAAAATTTAAAAAGCTTACAACTGATTTGGACTGTGAATCAAAGAACAAGGACCAGAAACCACTCCTAGCTTGTTGTCAACAAGCTAGAAACCAGAAAAACCATCCAGTTAGCTTTTCTCCGAATCGCTTATTTTGAGCTTAGTTGACCATTTGTTGACTTTTCTTCAAAATGAAATTAGAACCTCGTGAACCTCTTAATACTTCTTTAATTACTTTAATAAGCTTATAAAAGCTTATTTAAACACTATCTGATTATAACATCAAAACCAATGCAAAGCACATTTTATGAAAACGGTTAGATGAAAACATGAAATTGCTTAATGAAAACACTTGAATTATGATTAATATGATTCATACAATACGAAATTAACAAAACCAAGTCTTTACATGAAACTTAAAAACACAATTTAAATTACACTACAATTGGTCTAAAAGCGGGACGACTTTTTCTTCATCTTCAATCCTTTTAATAGTTATCAAAAGCTTTTCTCTTCACTCCTAGCCCTTGGATTGGTTGAATTAATCCAAAGCGTTGATTCTCGCAAATTGGCGCCAAAATATCTAAAAGGAAGCGTGTAGAGTTTTCGGGCATTTAATGCTTTAGGGTGAGGTGTAGGAGAGTGGGTAGACAACGGGGGATAAGGTGGACGGTGGTGGTGAAACCGAGGATGTGGAAGGGTTTTGGTTTGCAGTGTGGGTGAGGATGATGTGTGGAAGGCGGTTTTATTTTTAAGCGTGGGTTGGGTTTGTGGTGGGCAGGGTTTGTGTTTGGGCTTGGGGATTGGGTTTATTAATATAGGGTCGGTTTGGTTTAAGCTTATAATATCACAAGGACCAAAATTGTAATTTGTGCAAAGTTGAGGACCCGATATGTAATTATTCAAAGTATCTTCAAGGACCTAACTCGCCAAATATGATAAACCAAGGACCATAAATGTAATTATTTTCCATTTTAAATTTCAAGGACCTTTTGTGTCATTTTGAAACTTGAGGATCTAAGTTGCCATTTTGCAATTTTAAACTTCAAGGACCAAGTTTGACAACTCATGAATCCTAGGGACTTTAAATGACATTTTACATGATTTGAATATCCGAGGACTAGTTTTGCCAATTTATGAAAGTTTAGGACTAAAGCGTAAATTATGTAAACTTTATTGTTTTTCATCGCTTTTAATCCTTTTGCACTTGTAACACATAAAACACATTTCAATGATATTTATAGTATTTTGTGGCATTTCTGAGTATTTTCAGATGTTTTAGCAGTCTATATGGGTATAAAATGATGTGTATTTAGACACACATCAGTAAGCCCAATGACTAAGTTGGCTAGGGCCTAGGCCTTGGAATGCGCACAAGATGCCTAACGAGCTAAACTTCCAACCGTTAGGCCTCTCGCATCCGCACCCGTGAATAACACGAAACCCTTGTCCACCAAGGGTCCGACTCCGGCAACTAACTACTATATGCGATAATCCAGGGAGCCCCAACGGCAAACATCGCCTATAAAAAGGGCTCTAATTCCCATACAAGGTAGAACAACTTTCTCTCTCATAATTACACACATACTCTTACTTTCCCTCTCAAGAATGCATACTTACTCTCACGCCGGAGTCTAATCGTGGGGTCTGTCCCCACGGTAAGACTAACGGTTTACCTTTCTTGTGCAGGGATCTCATCCAAATCGCTTGAATTAGTACAAGATCAATCCACCAAAGGCTTGCCGGCCCGACCCAGCAAGCTACATCCAGGTTTTCCGTAACCCATCGCACAAATTGTACTAACAAGTTGGCGCCATCCGTGGGACCCAGTACACAACTGCGTTCCAGAAAATACTCACCATGAGCACTAGATTCGGACCAACTCCTGCTTTCGTGTCCACATTGCGGAGTACGGTAGAAAGAGGAGATCAAACGGCCTCGACGGACCCGGAGGGACCTGTGTCCGACGCAGCCCTCCGGAGGTATTGTGATAAGCATTTCGACAAGATCTGGCCTATTGTGACGGAGAAAGCTCAAAAGCGTGAAGAAAGAGCCAAGATAGCAGAAATCCGGGAGGATTATCAAGAAAACCAGCATAACCACATAGCGAAAACGTCAAGTGAAGACCTGTGGAAACAGCTTGAGAAAGCAAAGCGGAGGAACACACAAAATGACAGCAGCCAAGGTCATACCCGATCCAGGTCACCCAAAAGAAAGGAGGATGTGAGGGAGACGGTGTTCAAAAGATTGCGCCAAAGTGTGTTCCACCGACTCAGATATAGGCGAGTGTGGAAAACTAGAAGGGGGTTGAATAGTTTTACCAATTAAAACTTCCTTTTAAACTATTTAGATCGACTTATGTCAATCTATTTGGTTGTGTGTGTTGGATGTTGATAAACAAGCATATAAAGATATGTAATGAAAAGATAAGAGTAAGAAGCACAAAACCACAATGCAGTATTTATAGTGGTTCGGCTACAAGGACACCTTCCTTGCCCTACTCCACTCCCAGTCACCTACTCGAGAGTTCGTAAACACTACACCAATCTCCTTATGGCGGAGAAGCCTTCACAACGTCGCTACACTTTTTCCGTGCTAGGCTAACCACCGAAGTTCTTTCACTCCAAGGTGAACCAAACGTACACAACGTCGCCTACCCTTTATAAGGTACTAGGCTAAGTACCTAGTTCTTTCACACCAAGGTGAACTACACCTTCACAACGTCGCCTACCCTTTATTAGGTACTAGGCTAAGAACCTAGTTCCATTGCAATGGAGGAACTACTACAACACTACACCAACGACTAATCCCAAAGGAGATCTACTCCTTTACAACATCATCAAGGACAAAAATATCCTTGGATCTAATGCTAGTCTATCTAGTACATCGAAACACACCATATCGAATGTACATCTAAGGCACCTTTCACTAATGCCTTTGACTAGATCTACAAGACACCTTTCACTAATGTCTTGTGTCTTCACTTCGAAGCACCTTTCACTAATGCTTCAAGTCTTGACTTCTAAGCACCTTTCACTAATGCTTCTTGTCTTGACTTTTAAGCACCTACCACAAGTTCTTATCCTATAGACGATAGATACCTTTCACTAATATCTTCGTCTTGACACTTGAGACATCTTTCACTAATGTCTTCAACACTACACTTCTTTGAAGAAAGAAAGAGATCATCAACAAGAGGACTTCAGTAGCCATGATGATGAGGAAGCTTGGCAACTCATGGACTTGAGTTTGCTCGACTTCAAAGGTGGTGATCTTGCCTTTAAGAGGAACCTAAAAGATCACACAAAACAAAACTACAAACGTAGATCTCTTGGATCTAAGGTTAGTGAGATTTAACTCGGGGAGAAACCTGTTAGAAAAGGGTAAGAAATAATGAAGAAATGGCTCACTATTTATAGAGGAAAAATCCTCTCGTTTCCCGGATCCCACGGATCCTTCCACAAGGGATCCGTCTAGCGTTAAGCTAGGGATCCGTGGAACGCTCTCTTTGCCCATGGGTATTTTGGTTATGGGTCATGGGTCGTGGGTTGAACCATGGATCTTTGGCTAGATACAATGTATCTTTGAGTGCAATGCACTTAGTCACTGGGTATGGGTTGATCCATGGGTTTATGGATATCATCCATGTATGATATAAGCATGATGTCATGCAATGGGTTATGGGTCAAGATCCATGGGTTATGGGCTTTGGGTTGTACCCAACTACATTCAATGTATTTTCCCAATGGGTTGTGATACTTAAGTTTCTACGCATTTATATTACCCAATATACTACATACTAGTTATGTGTATATTTTATCCAAATATGTAAACACTAGTTGTTGTACATATGTATTACTTAAATCATAAAATCACTTATACTTGTTTTAGTGTTTTATGTGAAAATGTGAATATGTTAGAAACTATTAGTTCAAACCATTTATGTATTTTATTTGTTTCGTTAATATGATTTTACGTTTGTTATCGACAAAACATTAGAAGATCGTAAAATATAAATAAGCGTTTTACGGCTTATTTGTATTAACAATCTCCCTTTTGTTGATGACAAAACATAAAATTATTTTAAGGAAAAGCTAAAATTAAATAAAGTTTGAATTTGTAGTTTTACTTTCTTCTCCCCACTTTGTCGAAACAAAAGTGTTTGAAGAAAAGCGACACATTGTTTTAAGAAAAACATGTGAAAGAAGTAAGAGTAAAAGAAATAGAGAGAAAGTAACGGAAAGGATCTCGTCGTTACTCCCCTTGACAAGTCCATCCCTAAGTAAGGCGTCAAGAAACTAATTCTAATCTAGTTCATTTGCAACTAACTTTTGCAAAAGATTACGTCTATGTGACGGGTGTGCTCCCCTAGATGATTGCAATTTTTGCAACGGGAAGTCATGAGATATACATCTAAGATTGCAAGTAATTTTGCAACGTATTGTTTTGACATAAAGCTCCCCAGCTTTAGGATGTCAAAGTCTTCATGTAAATTGAATAACTACAAAACAAAGATTAGAAAGCAAGTATAATTCACAATTTCCTGCAAATGTGATTTGTTAGTAGAAAGAAAAACTTTCATCTTCACGGATCCCACGGTTCCCTCATAGTAGGGATCCGTCTAGGCAATCTTGAGGATCCGTAGTAGGCGATTAATTTCGACAATGGTGATATAACAAGTAATGTTATCACAAAAATGAGATATGAATACAAGGTAATCATATGCTCAGAAAAATAACAAGTAGCATGTAATTCCATTTAATAAAACAAGAGTTATGATATATATGACTCTAAAAATAAGAAAATAGACAATACATGACTAGGAATTTTTAGACTAGCTAACGCTTGATGCTAGGACACCACTAAAATCTTCTAGCTCAAGTTTTGTTTAGGTTTAATCTCGTCGAAACGTTCGAGGAGATGATAGAACATGAAACGTTGGTCTTCTCGTACTTCATGTATCAAACTTTCAACATGTTGACAATGATAGCAATCTTTGTCATGGCTAGGTAGTGGTGGTGGAAGAAATGAAATGGCTTGATGCGAAGGATCAAGTGAAGCGGCTTGTGGAGCTTCAAACGATGGAGGGATTGGTGGAGGTACATTTGATAATGACTCAACCAAGAATGATGGTGGTGGTAGAGAAGTGTCAACTTCTATATGATCGGGTGGTTGACTTTGATGATTTCTCATAATCCAAATGGGATTATATGATGGAGACGGCGAAAAGGAAGCGGAGCAAGTGTTGACTCAACACCTTGATTTTGAACCATTATTCCTCTAATGAGGAGAATGTTGTCGGCGGAAGTGGATGAGGCGGCCTAGGAGGCAAGTCCTCAAGTTGTAGAGGTGTGGTGATGATAGAGGGATGTAAATGAGATAGCTCTAGGAATCAATGGTGATGGTTTAGTGGAGATGATATTGTTTGGCCTAGGAGGTATGGTGGTGTTCGGCATTGGTAGTTTTGTGGGTACTATCCTTTTAGGAATTGGTTTGATTGGATGATGAGGGATCCTATCATTTGTTGGCTTGACCGGAGATGATTCGGTTGAAGAGATTTCGTGTATAACACGCGCCTTTTTCATGGGTGGTTCTTTGGTGGGTAAGTTACTACTTGGGGTTTTCCTCATGATGAGATGATTTTAACAGGTTGCAAGAGCTGAAAGTTAGGATGAGGGTGATGACTATGGAGGTTCTAACAAAGTGGTTTATGAACCAAGAGATTTGGCAAGTGCATTTATGTCTTAAGCCACTAGGATTCATTAGAATGTGATGATTAACATGCACAAGAGTCAACTTCAGAGGTTGTACTGATCTAGGAACTCATTTAAGATGAGATGGAGTGTTTGAGTTAGGAAGATGAGTTGAAATGATTGTTTTAGCAAGATTTGACCTAAACTGTCACCCGGATCCCACGGTTCCTTCCTCGGAGGATCCGTCTAGGCTAATCCTAGGGATCCGGCTTTCGTGATTATGAATGAGTGGAAATGATGTTTCTAAGATCTAAGACCTATAACATCTTGAGTGTTTCATTCTTCCTAAGTGTTTTAAATGAAAAGGTGCTTAGGTACTTGAAGGTGGTGAGTGTTGTAGCTAATGATTGTCTTTTATGGAAGGATTTGGAACTTTCATGAGTACCAATGAATGAGCAAGGATGACACTAAAGATGAGAGTGTCAATTGAAGCTAAATGATCCTAGAGATCAGGTTGTGACTTAGGATTGTGTCTTGGAAAATATCCTAAAGGTTTTGAGATGGAAAAACTAGGATTTTATCAACTTTGATCAATTTTGTGGTGAGGATGATTAATGATCAACTTAGCCATAATCGAAGGATTTCTAAGACTAGATGTGAGGGATCAAGTAAAAGATGAGGTGTGATTTTGAGAGCGGAAGAGTAGTGGATTAAAAACGAAATGCTAGATCTACAAGCGTCTTAGAGTGTGATCTAGGTGAGTTATGTATGAGTAGGAAAGATCAACCTATCTTGATAAGGACTTAATTTGCCTTAAATCCCTATGTTTAGCTTAGTGTGAGATGTTCTAAGGATATGTTTGAAATATAATGCTTGAAATTGCATTTTACATTTCTTGGGATACCACGGTTACCTAAGAGTAGGGATCCGTCTAGTACAATCTTTGGGATCCGCCTATCCGCTCAAAGGGACCTTTACTAAAGGTATGCAATGATCTTGACAATGCATTATATCTCAAGGATAGTCTAAAAGAGTTCTAATACTAAGATATCAAATGTAAGATGTTTTATTTCATGAAAGAAATTGGATTACATTGATAAAGCACGAGTACAAGAGATTTGATCCTATTTTGGAATACTATTAGTTTCCTTGAGTGTTTTCGCTAGGAGGATCATTATGTGATTGATGAGTGTTGGTGGAATCAAGAATGAAGAAAGTCTTCATGAGAGATATGTTTAGCGGTTCCATCATCTTGTTCACAAGCACGCATAACGGACTTTGAAATTGAGGATGGAAGTGCATAACATTATGATCGAGGCGTCAAGAACATTCCATAAGGGATGAGTTTATTCTTGGAGCCTTGAAGATTTTCAATTCTCCTTGCGAAGAAGTAGGCGAGATTGTATGGTTGTTGTGTTAGCAAACAAGACAACATGTGAGCACAACAAGCGGGAAGGATTTCTCGATTTCCCTAAGACTCAAACATTTTCACGTAGGATGAGTGCAAGAGGCTTGTACTCTTCTCGGATATCCCTTGTAAAGATAATGTTTGGATCGGAGTAATATGGTCGAGGTTTGCATATTATGCGATTTAAATTTTCCTAGGGTATGTGTGAACAATATGGACTATTTTCTTCACGAAAGTTGAAGAGAGAATCAAGAGACCAATCTTCGGTGAATGCACATTGTCCATGATTTGGAATCCGGAGGATGTGAGCAAAATGCCCAAGGGTTAGAGTGAACTTTGGTTTTGATATAAAACCAAAGAGATGAAAACGATCCTCGTTACGAACGAGTTCGACTTGACGGAAGAATTCCATTATGAACCTTGGACATATCTTCTCGTTGATTTCAAGAAGACATTCTAGTCCTATGGCTCGGAAGGAGGTATTGATACCTTCTTCGAATTGTAGAGAGGTGTCTGTCGTCCTTCGTGGAAGTGACGGTTTCGAGATTATTGAACCCACGGACATGATTGCCATGTGTGTTGGGTTCGAGAGAGATGTTCGAGTGTAGACGCTAGTGAGTGAAAAATCAAACTCATATTCATGCGTCATAGTTGAGCCTATAGGAATGATAAGTTAATGGAAGAAGATGTTTGATATTAACCAATGATTATCTAACGTTTTACTAGATATTTATTAACAATGGTTTTAATACTCTAACTACTTAAGGTTTTGACAAATTTGTGGATCATTACTTTTAGAAAGATAATGGTTTTAATCTTGCATGAAAACTGTTTTTCGATGAGGACGGATCCCACGGTTCCTTTACAAAAGGGATCCGCTAGTATATCTTCCGGATCCGTGGATCCGTAGTAATGTAAAGATTTGATAAAACATAGGTTTAACAGCTTTTGTACCACGAAATATGTTTTATCCTACATTTTCTTTTAGTATGCATACATGACTTCTAATGTATCATGAAAGAATATAAAACATATAAATCAAAAGAAATGATAAACACATTATAACAATAATAACCTAGATAAACTAGATTATTAATAATATTGCATTTCAATACTAAGGATGATACAAAGGATTGGGTATATGACCCCAATATAGATTAACAACACAAAGTAAATGTCTCCGTATGTGAACTTCATCATAGGAACACAAGTGCGATGAGTGTTAGGGGCGATGAGCACGAGTGCGATGTAAACCATGTTGATGACGGATCTTCTTGGTTTCGGTTGAGATGGAATGAGGAAGAAGATGAAGTTTTTGAGTGAGAGGACATTTTGAAATTGGAATATTTGAAAAGTGAGGGTTTGATAGAGTGGTCGACGATGGGAGTATTTATGGGAAGGAGGAATTTTTGAAATTAGTGTTTTGTTTTATTATTGGATTAAAGGAAAACAAAACATAAGTTTTATATAACACGACTCTAGGCGAGAAATAAGACACGTATGTGAAAAAAGGCTTCCTAATGAAGCTTCATGTAAAACATGTAATTTGCACAAAAGATAATCATATAAATACCTAAATAGGTATACTTAATTATCAAGCAAAGTAAAAGAGAATCATACCTTTAGCGCACTTAGGAATGTCTTTACAAATGACACAACAAATGTCACTTAGACTATTCCCGCTCCTTTGCATTTAAGATACCTTCTTAAGGAAGGTATTCTTGTTACCAGCGACTCCTAAAGCTTGGTGGGTATGAGCTTTGACTAATCAACATGACACGAGAAGATTAGTGCAATTAAATGAAAAATAAATAAAAAAATGTTGTTATCAAATCAACATCCAAACATATAGTTTTAAAAGACATGGTGTTTGTTTTATGAAAAGAAAAAAACTTTCTTTGCGTTTTCAATTAACCATGGATCGTATCAAGTTTTTAAAGTACAATATACTTCAAGAAACTTGGTAACGAAGCTCTGATGCCAATTGTGGAAAACTAGAAGGGGGTTGAATAGTTTTACCAATTAAAACTTCCTTTTAAACTATTTAGATCGACTTATGTCAATCTATTTGGTTGTGTGTGTTGGATGTTGATAAACAAGCATATAAAGATATGTAATGAAAAGATAAGAGTAAGAAGCACAAAACCACAACGCGAGTATTTATAGTGGTTCGGCTACAAGGACACCTTCCTTGCCCTACTCCACTCCCCGAGTCACCTACTCGAGAGTTCGTAAACACTACACCAATCTCCTTATGGCGGAGAAGCCTTCACAACATCGCCTACCCGGTGCTAGGCTAACCACCGAGTTCTTTCACTCCAAGGTGAACCAAACCTACACAACGTCGCCTACCCTTTATAAGGTACTAGGCTAAGTACCTAGTTCTTTCACACCAAGGTGAACTACACCTTCACAACATCGCCTACCCTTTATTAGGTACTAGGCTAAGCACCTAGTTCCATTGCAATGGAGGAACTACTACCACACTACACCAACGACTAATCCCAAAGGAGATCTACTCCTTTACAACATCATCAAGGACATCAATATCCTTGGATCTAATGCTAGTCTATCTAGTACATCGAAACACACCATATCGAATGTACATCTAAGGCACCTTTCACTAATACCTTTGACTAGATCTACAAGACACCTTTCACTAATGTCTTGTGTCTTCACTTCAAAGCACCTTTCACTAATGCTTCAAGTCTTAACTTCTAAGCACCTTTCTCTAATGCTTCTTGTCTTGACTTCTAAGCACCTACCACAAGTGCTTATCCTATAGACGATATATACCCTTCACTAATATCTTCATCTTGACACTTGGGACATCTTTCACTAATGTCTTCAACACTACACTTCTTTGAAGAAAGAAAAAGATCATCAACAAGAGGACTTCAGTAGCCTTGATGATGAGGAAGCTTGGCAAATCATGGACTTGAGCTTGCTCGACTTCAAAGGTGGTGATCTTGCCTTTAAGAGGAACCTAAAAGATCACACAAAAACAAAACTACAAACATAAATCTCTTGGATCTAAGGTTAGTGAGATTTAACTCAGGGGAGAAAGTGTGTTAGAAAAGGGGTAAGAAATAATGAAGAAATGGCTCACTATTTATAGAGGAAAAATCCTATTGTTTCCCGGATCCGGATCCTTCCACAAGGATCCGTCTAGCGTTAAGCTAGGGATCCGTGGAGCATCTCTCTTGCCCATGGGTATTTTGGTTATGGGTTATGGGTCATGGGTTGAACCATGGATCTTTGGCTAGATACAATGTATCTTTGAGTGCAATGCACTTAGTCACTGGGTATGGGTTGATCCATGGGTTTATGGATATCATCCATGTATGATATAAGCATGATGTCATGCAATGGGTTATGGGTCAAGATCCATGGGTTATGGGCTTTGGGTTGTACCCAACTACATTCAATGTATTTGCCCAATGGGTTGTGATACTTAAGTTTCTACCCATTTATATTACCCAATATAGTATATACTACATACTAGTTATGTGTATATTTTATCCAAATATGTAAACACTAGTTGTTGTACATATGTATTACTTAAATCATAAAATCACTTATACTTGTTTTAGTGTTTTATGTGAAAATGTGAATATGTTAGAAACTATTAGTTCAAACCATTTACGTATTTTATTTGTTTCGTTAATATGATTTTACGTTTGTTATCGACAAAACATTAGAAGATCGTAAAATATAAATAAACGTTTTTACAGCTTATTTGTATTAACAGAAAGGAAGTATTTCCATTTGTCCCAAGGACCGAAGACAACAAGTACTCGACGATGCCGAAAAGAAAGAGAGGGCAACCGCAAGGGTTCTCAACCGTGGCCGACGGGATCAAGAATGAGAAGTCGAGAACCGAAAAACTCGGTCGCGAAGGCGAATAACCGCTAGACGATGAATCTCATCAAGTAAAGGCCGAGGATCCAAAGTTAAAAAGCGAAAGCCAAATGATTATGGTCGTGACCGCTAGCCTTGGTCTGCCAGAAATCGATCCGTTTCACTCCGCGTATCCGCTACTTCAAATGACCGTGAAAACGCGGATGCCAACCAACGTGAAAACATACGATGGAAGCGGAGACACTGAGGATCATCTAAAAATCTTCCAAGCATCGGCAAAGGTGGAACGATGGGCCATGCCAACATGGTGCCACATGTTCAACTCCACACTCACCGGATCCGCTAGGGTCTGGTTTGATGACCTTCCGCCCGAATCAATAGACAACTACAACAAGTTAAAAGAGGCTTTCTTGACTAACTTCCTGCACAAAAGAAATGCATCAAAGACCCTGTGGAGATTCACCACATCAAGCAAAAGGACGGGGAACTAACAGAAGATTTCGTACAACGATTCAAAGAAGAAACAAGGAACGTAAAAGGAGCCCGAAATCATGAAAATCTCGGATTCATGCACGCGATTCTTGACCCAGGTGATTAAGCGGCTACATGACACAGTCCCAAAGTCAATGGCGGCGGTGATGAATGTGACTACTTCCTTTCTTAGAGGAAGCGGTGGGAAGGCGCCATAGGAAAAAGCCGTGGATACAAAGACCAAAAGAACAAGCAACAATCAAGTATCGGCGATGATTCCTAAAGAGCATAAAAATAAATCAAGAGCCGAGGAAAGGCAACAAGGTTTCCGCAGGCTGATAAGGCCGTACGAGGGAATACCAGCGATAAGAAGAGCTAGGTCCACATGCCCGCCTCCAAATATGACGGTCAAAGAGAAAGCCGATGGAAAGTTCAGCGAATTTCATGGGAAAGCAAGACATACCACGGAAGAATGTTTGCATTTGAAGAAACAAAGAGAAGCAAAAGGGAAAGAGCCGTTGGTAGAAGCTGACGAATAGCAGGGATAAACGGCACTGCACGAAAAAAATAAAAAATAAAAATAAAATTAGTAAGGAGTAATAACAAGCACGGAAGGATATTAGGAAGACGAAGGAAAATACAGCGCGGAAACAATTCCCAGAGAATAGAAATACACAGGAACCCGTAACCTGTAAAAAATTAACTCTAGAAGGGATAACACAGCAGAGAAGCGCGAAGAAAGTCATGGCGGACATGATAACAAAAAAAGGCAAGTGCGGAAATAAAAGGATAAACCTTATCCAGACAACTAGTAAAGGACGAAATCTGCAAGTATAGATACGCGTTCCTTCCTAAGGAATATCACATCAAATCAAACAGAAAAATATACCCAGGCTACGAGCCTAGGCATATAATAACCTACCAACTGGTAGAAAAAGACAAACGCCAGCGCGTGGAAAACAGTAAAATCTTCGCTATAAATACGCGAAGTAAGAAAAAAGGAAGGCACCAGAAAAGCAAATGCAATAATCGCAGCCCTCCAAGGTCAAACATTCCTAAATAGAAAAGTTTGAAGAAGTTGGTCCCCATGGCAATATATCAGCCAGTTAGCGACAGTGAAAACATAAATAACCTAAACCTTCATCACTATCACAAGGGAAAAACGAAGGAGAGTATGGAGAGTACAGAAACATGTTCTTAAATGACTGCTAATAACACTTAGCCGTTCTAAAATAACTGCTAATCACCCACCATTACAAAATACCATGACGCCCCGTCATTCAAACCTCCTCCTATGGCGTTTCCAAGTTCCTTGCCAATTAGAGTTGTGGCACTCATGACCGGAGCACTAATGTCGATTAGACTCCGAGGTTGTTGGGAAATAAGATCGAATGTGCTCACGGGTCAACCGCAGACAGTATGTCAAGGAGGCATGCGAACCGAAATGGTAGGGGCGGAATGGTGGAGTGTGAAAAGGGATGGGTCCTCGAGAGAAGGATAAGAAGGAATGCTAGGGCGAGGAACTATATCAAGCCCCAGCCATTAGAAAGCTTCCTCATAACGACAAACAACAAAGGATGCGGACTCACACACATCCTATTGTTGTTGCACCCCTCTCAGAGCGCACACGCTCACCGACCAAAGCGAATCTGGTCGGACAGACCGAGTGCAAGATAAAGATGACCAACTTGCAAGGGCCGGGATATATATATAAAAGCTACTTTCACAGGCTACACTTTCAAAAACACGGAACTTTCCAAAGAACGAAAGGTAATAGCCTGGTAATTCCCCCGAGATCATCGTCAGAAGAGAGTGACACGAGGTCTCAGAGGAGAAAGTAGCATACAAGGAGAGGATTCTAGCCCATGAAGAAAGTACGGGTACTTGCAAAGGCGTTACCCACATCAACAAAGCCATAAGAATAGCATGCGGATGACAATCAAAACAAGCTCCCGTAACTCTCCCAAAGAGAACATTGACATTAGCATAACTCAGAAGAAAAGCACGGCTTACATAGCTACGGAAAAAAAGAATACAGCCGATAGCAGGGAAGTATAAAATGTATTTGGATTTACCTATTTCTGTAATGTATTTAAAAAATATGATCAATTAATAAAAGAATCATGAAGACTAGCTACCTTCATTATTCTACTCTTTAAAATGTTTTTTATTTTTATAAAGTGCATAAGACGCGCAAGCACACGAATTGGGTACGGCCCAAGAATATGTTATTTCCGAATAGCATAAAGTTATCACGAATAACACAACTGGTGAACAGCTGAATCACCAAAGTACGTAAGAGGTATTGCAAACCCAGTACTGGGAGGATGTTAGGAATTGGAAATTATATGTTAAAGTGTCGGTCACCCCAATTATGGTCTAGCATATGTTAGCTCGTAGACGTGTCATTATTTACGTTATTTAGTAGTTAATTAGTTAGTTTGTAGCGTAGTTTAGTTTAGTGTAACACCATGGAGGAAGGACGGGTCTTTACCCACTGTATGCCTAATCCACAGTCCGACAGGAGGACGTAGTGTCTGTAACTATAAATACCCTCTACCTCCCAAGGTAGAGGGTTGGAACTTCTAAGCTAACCTTGCATTTGTTTTGTTATTTCTCTCTCTAGAATTCCCTCTCTTCTCTTCATCTCTCTAACCATGGCTATCTTGTTTAATCATCTACCTAGACCACCCGAATCATCTAAACAACATAAAATATACGATCCTACAAATGGTACCAGAGCCTAGGTGTTGAAACCAAGATCCGGACTCAACTAGGGTATAAATAACATTGAATATGCACAGCGAAATCATTAAGAACATCAATGTTACTAATAAGGTTTTCTTTATTAATTAAAACAAAGAAACTAATACTACTAATATACACACGCTATGATCGTGTGTTAGACTCTCATTGAAGAGTTCTACTATGAATGAATGAGTTAGTAACCCTAGACGCCATCCCTCTTTATATAATAGAGGGAGGTTACAAACCCTAGCTTACTAGAAAAGCTAACTATTACATATTAGACCCTCATTGTTTCTTCTTTCTTCATTCTTGCTCGTGGTTTTGTAATCATCAAATCTATAATTCCCAACAATCTTCCCCTATTTGATATTACAAAACAACCTGTATAAAGAAACAATGCTAAAACATGTCATCACAAATAATAAGCTGCACATCATGAATCTTCTTCCCCTTTTTGTAATCATCTAATAGGGGTCTTGTGCAACTCGTAGACGCTTCCCCTCAAGTGATGCATGTAGATGGTAAGTATATAAACAATATGCTTCCCCTTAAAAATATACTAACCATCTGCTTGAATCATGAACTCAGTAGCATAGATCATTTCTTCCTTCAATGCGAAAAAGACATCATGAAAATGTCTTCGAATAATTCTTGTAGTCAATATATGCATGGCGATCACATGCAATGGCCGATAGTCTCAGTGAGCTCAGACGGATCAACCAGAAACCACTCAATGCTTATGATTATTCTATTTTAATAATCATATCATGAATCGTATGGTATCATATGCCCCCAAAATATTTGTAAAGAGCGTAACTGCTCCGGTCAAGAATTATATCAAGCAATCGAATCTCAAAACAAACTATACACATCATCATTGTTCAAAATCCAAGGCGTCTTTGGACCTAAAATACTATACCAAAGAGAAACCAACCCATGAATCGAAACTATGCTATCGTGAGAACGTCGAAATACTTTTAAACACAAAGAAGACGTCGGCCGCTGACAACACGATCACAGCATCCATCGGTGAAACCGAACCAACTAATACCCGGCCAAGAGAACCAATAACACAATGAGCGTGAACAGTGTTAACCCAAACAAGCGATACCGGCGGTAATGTAGCCACTACATATGTGAGCCATTAGTAGTAACCAAGACTGACCAATGTATAAACACGGTACAACTCATGCGTGTAGAAGACATGAAACTTGAATGCAACGTGACCCCACCGATAGGCAAAATACAAGATCGTGAACCAATCAAAGAAAAGCCTACCGTATCCTTCATGCACCACTCCGTACTGAATCCCACATATTAAGTGAATCACTTGAACTCTCGGACCAATGAAAATGATCAGTAGCAACATAGAAGATATATGAGCCAATCAAAAGGTCATACCCATGTGGCCACCAGTACACCATCATTAGAAATGAGGGACAGTAGGTCCAAGCATACCCACTTGACAACCTGATATCAATACAATACTACACCAAGAACAATTGTCACGTGATCATCAATAAACACCAAATGACGTGATCACTTGAAACCATCAGTACGGTGACCCCAACTTTAAAATCCAAAGTTAAAATATGGTGACCAGTACTCTCTTATGTTTAACATTCTCCCACGTGATCATCACCAATAGAAAACGTATGAACCCCACATGTATTAAAATACAAACCAACACCAATCATTCCTACCAGCCCCACATCTCGTTAGCCAATTAACTTCAGCAGGAACGAATAAATATCAGAAGTAACATTCGAATTTAAACAAAATAAACCGAACGTATTATCATGTGTACCAATGCAAGTGGGGACCAGCAAAAATCAGCAGCAACAATTGACTCCCACATCTTCAATGAATCAATCAAATAATCGATCCATTAAAATAATCAATCAAAACACAAAAGTCAGTCAATACGAATCACCAACAATATTAAATCCAAATGAGTCCCACGTTGTGTAAAAGAAGCCAGCAATATCCCATCTTGAAACAGTGACCAACAATTAAACATGTGAACATATTAATGATATTACTGACACCAATGTTCCGATTAGCAAATAAAAATTCGATACCTCAAGAAAAACAAACGAATCTGTCTTTCTTCAGATCTGCTCTTCGCCAATAAAACCCCTTTATACCTGCTGCTTCTTTGCATCTGCTGCTACATAACAATTAGAGTATAAACCCTAACAAGAGGAAAACCTTATAAACCCTAGATCAAGAGCCACCCGCTCTAAAACCACTTGTTGAAACCAAGATCCGGACTCAACTAGGGTATAAATAACATTGAATATGCACAGCGAAATCATTAAGAACATCAATGTTACTAATAAGGTTTTCTTTATTAATTAAAACAAAGAAACTAATACTACTAATATACACACGCTATGATCGTGTGTTAGACTCTCATTGAAGAGTTCTACTATGAATGAATGAGTTAGTAACCCTAGACGCCATCCTCTTTATATAATAGAGGAGGTTACAAAC
The DNA here is from genome assembly GCA_022545495.1 of Chrysanthemum lavandulifolium. Classification (NCBI taxonomy): domain Eukaryota; kingdom Viridiplantae; phylum Streptophyta; class Magnoliopsida; order Asterales; family Asteraceae; genus Chrysanthemum; species Chrysanthemum lavandulifolium. The sequence goes on along the minus strand of CM040242.1, from coordinate 231,441,034 downwards.
CCTACTTACTAGAAAAGCTAACTATTACATATTAGACCCTCATTGTTTCTTCTTTCTTCATTCTTGCTCGTGGTTTTGTAATCATCAAATCTATAATTCCCAACACTAGGTTGTGTTGTTTTGATGATTCTTATGGTTTTTTGTGCGGTTCTTCTATGCGGTTTGTTTGATTCGTAGTATGCGATTTGATGTTGTTTTGAGTCGTATGGTTTTGGAAAAAGTGGTGATGTTTGTTACTTGATTCATGGTGTGTTTGACATGTGGTTATTGTTGTTTGATGATTTTATCTTGGCTGTTTGATGGGTTTTTATACATGTTGTTCTTGCTATTTGAAATTCTTTGTTGTGATGTTTATGATGTTCTTGGTAGAGACTTGTGGTCATGTTCTTCGTGAGACTTGTATAACTTTTGTCCGATTCAATGAACCTTTAGAGGTTTGTTGACTTTTAAAAAAGTCAAAGCGAGTTGTAACAAAATGCTTTTGAGCATTTTGTCTTTCTTGGTATGCAAGTTGTCACTTTGTCCGATTCAAGGTTTGTGGAGTGACTTGTCAAATTTTAATTTGGTCAAAAGTCAAAGCGACTTGTCTTTAATTTAATCTGATAGTCAAAAGCCTTTTTGGTTAAAGAAGCGAGTTGTCATATATTAAATGGAGCGACTTGACTCTCAAATCATGTAGCGACTTGTCTCAAATTTGTCAAGCAGCGATTTGTCACTTTATTTAAAGCGACTTGTGCAATGTAGCGACTTGTCGACTCATGACCTCAGGTTGATACACCTTCATCAGTCCATGTTATTTGCTCATAAGTAATAGAGGAGACTTTAAGCTTAACAAATCCGAATCAAACAACAAATCCTACATCACTCGTTGACTCAAAATAAAGACTTCCAAATGATCTCAAAACTATGATGTGCTTCCTTGTTTCAAGTCTAAAACTTTGAAGGCTTTCACACAACATCCATCATAACAGATCCGACTCAAGAACTTAAGTGATAAAAAAATGAAAAGGAAAACAAAATACATCGAGACTTATCACAAAATAATCAAGCATATCAAGATCTCAGAATCAGTTAACTCTTTTACATATCATCAAAGATAGTTTGCCTCGTTGAACCGTATCATCACTGATCCTTATTTAAACCACTCTTCATAACTATTCGAACACAATAAAGATGGATCCATAACAAGGCTGTTATGAACCCTCTTTGGTTCGTTCAATAACAAAGCAATCATATCTAATGAATCTCAGAGTTGTCTCGTGTATATTCAATGTCAAATCAAGACATTCAAAGGTCTATCACACGAAACTTTTTCCATCACAGATTCAAATTTATATGAACGAATAAGATAAGTGAAATAACAATCTTGTTATTCCCTTTTTCTTTGTTCAATGATTAGCAAAAGAAATTAAATCTTACCTTAGTTCTCATGGTTAGATCTTTAGACCATTCCTCTTACCATCCCTGTGGCTTAACTCATTGAATCCAGGTCCCCATCTCAAGCCATCTCTGTGGCGAGATGCACTTTAACATCACGTACATGGTTTAATATGGACTAAATGTTTTGATGTTTGATTCTTAAAATTGCAAGAAATGGAGATGAGGCGATTTACGTTTTTGATATGATTGGATTTGGGAAAAAGTTGGGGGCGGACTATTATGTATTAGGGTTCGGTATAAGTGAGTATTTTTAGGGCATGAATGTAGTTAAGAGGTAATATATACCCCGAACTCTAGGGTATGACTTATGTCTGATTTGTCCTAAAACTGTTGGGTCGTGTGATGATTTCGTGGGCCTTTGGTCAAGCTTGTGTGAGTGTTGGGTTGGTTTACCTGGATGTGTGAGTGAGATAGATTATACATATTAATCGTTCATGGGCTTTAAATTAATACTTGGATATGTGAACGGGCCGTACGTTCGTGGTATTATTAATATTGGCTTACTGAATTCTAATGGTAACATTTGGTATTACCTCGTACTGGAATGGATGATAACATGAGCTGAACTAATATTTTTCAACGGATGATAACATGTGGTATACTGGAATGGATCACTAAGTGGGATTTATTAATAGGCTTGGTCAAGTATATTTTTGATGTAGGAATGATGTGATCAATGGGCTTCTCATAATTGGATCGAATACATAAGATTTGTCAAATATGAGATTTGATTATGAGATTTGAATTATGAGTCTTGATGATAAGCGTTGATTTAGAGATTTGTTGTGGTATGAGGCCTGATACTTTGGTTTATAATATTTCACGATGGATATTACGTCACGACTTGAATTAATGATTGGACAATGATTGACTATGGGGTTGTTTTGTACGGTATCTCTTATTTGATTTTGAAATGTGGTTTTCGGTAGCGTTTGCTTATTACGTCTTCTTTCTTTCTACCCTTCCGCGAAGATGACTTATTTGGGCAATTATAGAGGTGATAAAGACTTGGCTATTTAGTTACGTTTGTGATTCTTTCTCGCTTAACCCATAACGTAGCCATCACTTGTGTCTCACTCGATTGAGAATGTCAAGAGGTTTTGTACATTGGGTACACCGTTTCTTTTTCACGAGGATTAGTACAAGTTTAAGTAACAAATCTGGGGAATTTTACTTCATGATCAAGTTTGGCTTATCAGGTTTACTTCACCAGGTGGTCACAGCAATTGCCGACAGAACTCATAGAAGATATGTTTGCCAAAGTGTTTGATGGATGGGATGTGATCAACAATTCTCATGATATGTTCGTTCTTTGCGAGAATGTCAATGATACTTCAGCCTAAGCAAAATCTCTCAAGAATCTTCAACGTGAGTCATGATTTTTCAAGATGTTTGCTTATGACAAGAACTTTCGTGCAAATGGTCAGACACGTTAATGATGCTTCCGAAAGTTCAAACCATCATGGGGAGAAACGTGTACTTTGATGTTTTACGGTTAACCTCCGGGAAAAGGAGTCTATACTACTTGACTTAGTATGGTTTGTGAAGTTGTCTACATATGGGTAAAGAATTGTTGATGATGAAAATGAATCGTTAAAGAACCACGCATGTTCCCCTAAAGCGTATATTCACAAAACCTAATTTTGTGATAACACTTTCAAGATGACATTGTTTACGGTTTAGTCTTGATTTTGTAAAATCCCGCGAAGAAATTATTTCTCGGTTTGAATCATAGACTTGTAAAATCCGTAACAATGGAAACATTCAGTAAAAGTAAAGTGCATTTCTAGATCTATCTTACGGTTTATTCTTGGTTTTGTAAAATCCATGAAAGAAATTATTTCTTGGTTTAAACCATAGAATTGTAAAATCCGTAATGATGGAACCATCCCGGAGAAAGGAAAGTGTGTTTGGGATCTTATTTGATCTTTGGTGCTACGGTTTCTACTTGAAGAAGGATAAAAGGGTGTACTTCATGAATTGGATGTGTGTTTGGATTTTCGTCATGGCGGTTTGGTTATTACATGGTTTTACGGGGTTATGTGCTTCTAACCATGGTCGGATGAAAACCATTATCGTAGTTCACTTAAACGTCAAAGGAGGCTAGATTTGAGCTTTTAACCGAGAAAATGTGACAACGCGTTAATTCATTATTATTTATTTGAGGTGAAGTGAAATATCACGAGGCGAGTGTACTTAGTATCTAAAGGTATCGGGTATGGTTGGATGAAGATTCTTCAAGATCCTTGTTCGAGCTTATTATAAAAAATGAATACTTGGAAATCTAGTTATTGTTGGGGTGAGTTTTTCCTTTTCTTTTACCACTTGGGGGAATCGGGCTCTTACAACCACAAAATAACTATCACTTTAAGGAGTTACGTTGTAGTGCTCAGTGTCACATTCAATTGTAGATTTTCAAGAGGTGATGTACGTCTTATACTTGATGGTTGGTTGGATGAAGAGTATAGAGTACTTAGAGATTCAATGGAGGATGAAGTCTCAGCACCGCTCTTTGTTACATGTGTGCAAGTTTAAGTCACAAGTTCGGGTTATTTTACTTCAGAGTCAAATTCATCATATTGGGTTGACTCCATCAGCTGTCACTACAAAGAGCCAACTGAATGATAATGGGGTTCATTACAAGTTTGCCAAAAGTAGATGAAAAGAGAGAGATTATGACGTTTGAACACAACAGTTCAAGCCTCGTTCTCCATAGAAAAGAAATGTGTACGCTTCAGTGCGCATTATCTTCGGAAGAAGAGAAATCTTCTTATATATGACCATTCTCATCAACATGCTTCATGCTTTTTCCATGCGCTTCAGTCATCAAGTGAACCGGACTCATCGTTGATTGTTCTCTTTTCCACTTGCTCAATTATAATGACGATGGCGACATCATATGCAACCTTTGGGGAGAAGTGTGAAAAGACTACATTTGGATGATGTTCACTTATTTAATCAAGAATTGCATCTCCGTATGCAATTCTTGAGGAGAAGAAGTATGATAATTCTACATATTGAGTTATATCTAAGAATATATGGTCATACGGCTCCTAAATCATGTAAGAACCGAGCTTCTTCTTATCGGGTCATCTTTACATGGTGCTTCTTCTATGAGCCGCTGGTTGACATCTTCACACGGGCTGATATGATTAATGACAAAGTGCTTTTAACTGTTGGGCTAATTTCTTTGATGAACATCTTTCTGTTCTTGTTTGATTGGGAGGGATTTTAGTTAAGGAGATTTGCTACATATAAGGTAATTGGAACGCATTTGGTGAGATGAAGATGTTAACTTTCTATTCCCCAATTGGACAATCTTGAAGAAGGTCGAGTCTATAGTCGGTTCTACATTTTCTGCTACATGTTAGAAGACTCAAGACGAGTTGCATTTGATTATCTAAAGACTTCTTCTTAATCTGGGCATTTATCAAACAGATTGTCGGTTTAGGGGAGAGCACTAATTGGGGGAAAGTGAAATGTCAAATTTAATCCCCAATTAGACTTGCTCACATTCTTCAGGAAGTTGATTCTCACAAAGATTAAGTGTTCTTCTCAAAAGATGTCAAGTATCTGGGCTTACAATGAGTTACTGATTCTAAAGCATCAAAACCAGCAAGGGGGAAGGAGACACGTATCTAAACACAAAGCGAGTAAACTTGATGAACTTAATTCTTCTAAGTGATTGAAGATATCCCGGGAAGACGAATGTCATGACCGCAGAGAAACTCAAGGTTTTACTCATCAAGGCTTTTAGTGTTATTATTCCAACTTCGTGGGGAAGTGATGTTAGAAAGTTTACGAAGATAAAGAGGTACACAAGTATGACATATTCAGGGGAGATAAATGTATAACATGAGGAAGGTGTTATCAGTTATTCTTTCAGTGGGAATGTGTGTACTTCGGGTTCTTGAGCTTCATACACGATCATCGGGGAAGAAAGCCATTGTTTAGCACAAACATTGGGGAAGTGTTTTCTTTACGGGCATGATGTGTATTCGGGAGAGTTCTTGGATATTGGTGTACTTCGGGTTCTTCAGCTTCATACACGATCATCAGGGAAGAAAATTGTTTAGCACAAACATTGGGGAGGTGTTTTCATTCCGGGCATGATGTGTATTTGGGAGAGTTCTTGAGCATTATACAAAGAGACTGACTACATCAATTCATCTACTTGGGGGAAGTGGTCTCTTGACAACCTTTTGGTATGGATCACTTCAGAGTTCAGTGGAAAAGGAATTTGAGAAGAGGTATTCAAATGTGGGATGATACGTTCTTTGTTCTTCTTCTTGATGATATAACCCGAATGGAGAATCTCGATTATCGTTCTTAAAAGGAGCGATGGGATTTATGATAATGGTGTGCTTCTCATGCACTGCTAAGGCAAGCTTGAAATAAAGCTTGAATCTGCTCATCTAATGGATCTTCGGTTTGGGGGGAAGCTGCCAAAGTCTCTTTTTCTCAAAGGCTCATGTTCTATCTTCTATTCTGGAGCCTCGGAAGCTTTGGTGGTGGATGTTGAAGAGATGACGAATTCTATCTTCTACGACGTGCTGCTCGATATCCTTATCTCGGTACTCGTATCATCATCCTCTTAAACTATATCATCTAATCTATCTGTGTATATATTTTTTAAAAAGCAAAATACAAAAATATAAAACCAACAAAATCAAAATAGAAAATTATAAAACCAACAAAAACCCTTAAAAATCAGAAAATTTGAAAAACACCAAAAATATGTTTTCTCAAGACATGTCTTCTGGTATCGATAACATTTGCGATCTTAGAAATGTCATTCAACAATGGCACGGGACCATAGATGAAGTTCGAGCAGAAGGTGTAAATATTTCGTTTCAAAACATGTCAAAAATCAAATGGCTTACTGATTATTTGGTGTAACCACGGATTCAAATGATGGCTTGCGCATTACTTGATCGTAACCCGTGCTTAAACTATGGCTTGATATTATTTCCGATAGCAACCCGCTCTTCAAAGAAGGAAAGTGCTGCGCTAAACCAATTTAAAAAAAAATTCGTGCACTTATCCTAAAACAAAATGAGGAAAGCATGTCGTCAAAAAGACTGCTGTTCCTACACAAATGTTTTTCCTTCTCAAAATTCTTCAGAAAAATGTTTGTTGTTCAAAAATGGTGGTAAATGAGTTGCTTGTAAATCAATCAGATTCAGAGTTTTTGTATAAATTGAAAACTCAATCAATGACTTCAGCGCTTTTAAACTTTTCAGAAAAATAAGTCATTGATTGAGGGGGAGAATGTTTTCAAATCTATATCATCTAACGGGCTTTCTTAATTATCCTACGTGCTTAACTAAAAATGATATTTGCCTATGTCGAAGGACTAGGAATTTAGGATATGATTGTTAGGATTAGACGATTAGAGTTTGATGAACACATAAATCCCATGCCTTGTATGATCTGATTGATATGTTAAATTGAATTTTATTAGTCGATTGCTGTTTGGGTGTTGTCGACCACCATATATCTGTTTGTGTTGACTAACGTATGCAGATAAGATGGTTTATAAGAATGTTCCCGATCCGGATCCCACAATTTTAGATGATTGAATGCCGAAAGGAAAGGGTAACTATATCTTGGGTTGACAAATGAAGAAACGGAGCTTAATTTGACCTCTATGGAGAGTTGGCAAGAAAAAATGCAACGCCGAGGTCTCCTTGCATCGCAGACGGTTTTCTTCAACCTTCAAAGAACAACAACAAATGCAGCTTAACCACCTAACGTATCTTTGTGCAGGGATAATAGTAGATGATACCATTTTTCTTAAAACAATTTTGATAATGTTGTTTTGAAAATGGAACAATATTGGTTTTGAAAATAAATTGGACTTAATTTCGGAAATCACCGGACTTCATTTTATCAAAACTTAAGTCACTCAATCATCGACTACGGTCATCGATTGAGGGGGAGAGTGATTTAAAATAAAATATTTTCAAACGATATTTCTTCATAAAAAGTCCTGTTTGTACAAAATAAGTGGTGATCCAAAGATTTAATGTTATGTCATGGTATGATTCTCTTTAAAACTCAAAGATCTTTCAAAATGAATTTTTTTTCTGTTCTTGTTTGATTGTGAAATTATTTTATTTTACTTAAAGATCTCTTAAAACTATCATACCGACACTAACAATCTTTAATGTCTATAATTGGTCCGTATCATCATTATGGCGATTACAATGGTCTTTCCTACTTCCTGACCTTGTGAGATACGGTGGTCTCTATTACACTCTCGAGACATCGTAAATCCTACAATGGTCTCTACTACATTCTCGAGACAATCGTAAATCCTACAATGGTCCCTATTACATTCTCGGACATTGTAAATCCTCATGGTGGTCTCATTTATTTCTCAAGACATTGTGGGTTACACAATCATCTCTCCATCATTTCTCAAGACATTGTGAGTTACACAATGGTCTCTTCATCATTCTCAAGACATTGTGGGTTACACAATGATCTCTCCATCATTTCTTAGACATTGTGAGTTGCACAATGGTCTCTATTATTTCCTAGACATTGTGAGTTACACAATGGTCTCAACTATTTCTCAGACATTGTGAGTTGCACAATGGTCTCAACTACTCCTCAGATATTGTAAGTTATACAATAGTCTCTAAAAATTATCTTCTAAACATTATATGATATCGTTTTGCATGAAACCCGTCACAGTCTATCAATTTCCCTAATGGAAATACAAGAAATGGGATTTCTAAAGGACAAAGTGACTCATCATCTACAAAAGTCGAAGTTCAAAGAACTTTCTACATTCATCAAAATTCTCTTACGAAACCTTCATTGTTAAATGTCCGTGATGCTAGCCGAGTATAAACTATTTTAGAATTACTTAAGATTTCCTTTCCACACGTATCTACCCATACTATCTTCTATGCAATGGAATGTGAAAACATAGGTTGCAAGTCTTTTATGGCCGGGACTTGCAACGGATGGTTTGATATCGCCTTTGCTTAGTGGACAATTTCTCAAAACTATGGACCTATCACGGTATACCTAATTTAGGTATTTGAAAATTTTATCAAACATCGGCTAAATATAGCCTAATCACCTATATTTAACCTAGGGATATTGGAACATAGTCCGATTAACTATGTTCGACTTAAATTTTCAAACACCGAAACAGTTATACAAGGGTTCTATTCGAGTTAATTTCCTACTTAAACTCGATAAACCACCGAATTCATTAAAAGATCTAGAGACACGATAGTGTCTTACCACTCAACAAAATCTTAACATCTTATTTATACTACCTAATTTCATTCTTGAAATTTTCATACATGAGATAATCCGAACTACTATCATGGGATAGTCATCAAATCTTCTCGTCATTTCTTAGAAGTACTAGCCCCGATTAGGTTTCAAGGATATCATTCCGCCATATTCCTTTAAAATTCATTTTGATTTTAAAGCAAACTTGACATCTCTACCTAAGTATAATGGTAGCGTCGCTACACTCTTCTAATCGTCAACATATCACATCATTATCTCGAACGCCATTGAAATTCAATATGTAAAACTTCATAATACCACGTTTCTATCAAACACTAGTAGGCATAAACACTATACGATATAGCCTTCATCTCGAAACCACCTAAGACATGATCAACTTTGGAAATGGTTTGGATAACCACTTGCCACTAGCAAGACGTTCCCTACAACGACAGTTTAACAACAACAAAACTATTCCATTTTGAGGCACTATATAGACGAATGTGTTAGTTAACCATTTGCTGGACTAAGGTGTTCAGAGATCACCCACGAAACAACTAAGGAAACCATACAAATACAAATTAGGCTCCATGTCGTACACTATCACCAAAAACTCCATGTTAGAAATTAAGGTTTTATTGATAGCCTCGATACAATAAGATATGATTCGTTTTGAGAATCGGGAAAAGCCAAACTTGAGGTATATTAGACTCAATAAAATTTTAACAAAACCCTTTAGGTTATCAACTTAAGCCACATGGTACATAATAAATTCTATGACCAGAAACTTGAGAACGCAAAGATTAGAATTCGGCGCATACATCTACATTTTTCTAGACACTTCAACATCGGATAACACACATTGAATTCCGGGACGGAATTCCCATTAAGGTGGTGAGACTGTAACAACCCGCATTTTTCGAGTTACTTTTCATATTTTGGAAAATTACTATTCACTTTCACTATTCATCCCGTAAATTTTTTAATCCACATTCTCGTAAAATAAATTATTTTAGTAATAACACGAGAGTTCGACCATCGTTAGATCATTTTCAAAAGTTATTAAGTAAACATCGTTTTAAAGTTTCGTTTAGACGGTCCACCGTTTAAACATCACGCGCATAACGAAAATCAACTCGACAATTTTCCTCGCATCGATAAATTTTTAGATCACTCATGATTAATTTGAGAATTTTTAAGATTTATTATTTTAATATTACCAAATAAGCCCAACAGAACAAAACTAAACTTACGTTTTAAACAATTCTACTTACATCCGTGCTTAACGATTCCTCAGATTGTGTTTATAATATGTTTTGACACTTTTACATTTTTGGAAAAGTCAAACATATTTCCCTCCTCCTTTGACCATAAAGGAATTAACCTTGTCGTTCTACATTTTGCTTAAATCGCGTAACTTTTAAACTTCACGAATAATCGTAAAGTTATCCAGCGTATGACTGAAAACCACATTTTAACATCTCATATCACTTTTAGACTAATTTTAGTCTACTCTAAATAAATTCACGGTCGCTTCCACGAAATTTCGTTATTTTCGATAAACTGCGAATTAAGCGTTTTGACCGTATTTCCGACTTTAAGCAAATTTTTTGCACCCAATGAGACTTATCACCCATTTTATATTTTTAGATGGAGTATAATGATGAGTTTCATCATTCCTACAAGTTTCATATTTTTACGATACCGGTTTCGTTTTATGGCTTAACGACTTACGGTTGGCATTTAACGAACCAAATCATGCTCTAAACTCAAGATAAGATCAAACTATCCACCTAAGTCATCTTATCACTATATGGCCGACTTAGGGGGGGGGGAGTCATCATTTTGGTGGCATCATCCTAACCATGGTTCGTTTAGATCTTTACAAGAGTCCTAACTTAACCATGGTCAATATTTAACCAAATATATGGTTAACCAAACTTACCCTCCTATAAATAGGAAGTGAAATACATCATAAACTCCCTCACAAACTGTTCTTGGTCGTTCATATCACAAATCCTTCACATCTTCCATCATTTGATCTATAAACTCCAAGTTTATGCAAGGAAGTTCCAAAGATCAAGCTACTACATCAAATCTCTAGCAAGTTTAAGTGATCTTCTTGAGTTTAGATCCACTCAAGTCACTTAGTACTTCATCACCAACTCTTCAAGTTTGCAAGGGTGCCAAGGTGTGGAAAGCTAGCTCAATCCGAAGTCTTTCGCCATCAATCAAAGTCCTATCCTTACTAAGTTACTCCTTTCTTATTGAAAGCCAAAAGTTGTTGCTCGTAGAAGTTCTCACGGCATATCCATCATTCTCATTATACACTTGATATCATTTACGCTGAGGTCCGGCAAACAAACGCACTCTATTTGAAGATACATAGGTTTAATGGCAAATTACCTATTAGGGCATCGGTTACTATTATATGACAGCTGTTAACGTTTCGGTATCATGATCTTAGTGCAATAATATCTGTTTTGTTTTCAAACCATTGGTGTGAGTCTAATTAACTCACACTACCAACATAATGTGTTCAACCATTTAACAAACTCTATGAATTTCACTCAACCTTTGTGTTGTGATTTTAAGCATGTATTTCAGTCCATAATGTCGGGCGTCGCACGGAAGAGCAAGGATCTTGAAGAAGGCTATAAATTTTATTATCATTCGAAAACCCATTTAAATTATTTTGTAAACCGTGAAACCAACTGGGACCTATTTTTGTAAACTCTGATATTTATATAAATCGAATGATAAATCTTTTAAAATGACTCCATTAGAGTTCGTTTTCTATTATTATGACTGTTGTGCCATGAAGTAACACCCAGTTTGAATTCCGTTGCGTATCACGAAATTGGGGGTGTTACACACATGTTGAGGGGGAGCATTTAACCAAAAACCAGAAGAGTATTTAAACAAGGCCACATATTCTCCCATGTTTTCCAAACCTTATTAAATCACTTGGGATCCAAAATCTCAAAGGGTTTGATATTTTTGATCGGGGGAGAATTTGTGATTTAATAATGAAATTTGATAAAAGGTGATCATTTTGATTCAGATGTGCATGTTGCTCTCTCATATGTGCTAAACACTTTCGAATCTCGAAGCATATATTGAGGGGGAGCATTTCAAAAAGAAAATAAACTTTCAAGGTACAAAGATTTCTATGTTTGATCATAAAGTACCTTGATTGATTTTCTAATAGTTTTCCTAATGGCAAATGTGATCGTGAAAGTACTTCAAAGAACTCCTGATGATTTAACAACCAACGCACATTTTGAGGGGGAGAATTTACCAAGAAAATGAAATGGCTTTTTCTATGGAAATTGTGATCAAGAAATTATTTCAAAAAAACTCTTGCCTCCATGTGCTAAACAATTTCTAAATCATATGCACATGTTGAGGGGGAGCTTTTCTAAATGATCAAAAACAATTAAGGTACAAAATACTTTGATATTTTATCACCAGTACCTTGATTGGTTTTTTCCAAATGATTTTTCAATTGGTTTTAAGAAGAAATGAACAATACCAAACGACCGACCAATTTACTTTATGCATGGTGTTATAAGGATGGTTAGGTTAGGTATTCGTTCCGACGATCCCGCCAGAGCCGGAGGGATCTACCCAGGGACAATCCACTAGTTAGTGTAGAAGTCCTTAGGTATGATGAAAAAAGGAGAAAAATGAGAATATGGGAAGAGTGCGGACTTAGATAGAGCTAGAACTGGAATAAACCCAACAAGGTTCTAGTAATGAAGTCTCGGTAAGCACTGAAGGGGTTGAAGAATGAAAAAGAATCGAATGAGAAAAAGGGTGAAAAGAAATAGCCCTCCATTAATTCAACCTTAGGGCAGAAACTGGGTTCAATACATTTGCTACTGGTGGTTACTAAGGTAACACTGGTATTGAAAACAAGATGTCATGGACCCAGTGACGCACTGCACTACAACTTCCCAAGCTACTCAAGTTCCTCTTAAAAGGACTTGTTTCATTCTCACGGGGAACCCACATAATCTATCGACTTTCTCTTAGAGACTGTTGATATTTAAGAAGGAGACCCTCTCCCTAGTCTCCGGCATAGGAACCAAAGTGCACAATTGAGTCTAGAGCCAAGAGATCATCCACAATATCTCATTAAGGACACAATCAATGAAGACTCACTGTTTCACACAATGTGGAAAGTGAGAATATATCTTATTTGTCCTACGCATTATCCTTGTGGTATTGCCAGAACATCTGAGTGATATGCAAACATATTCACAATGAAGATGGAAAGCCTTCTAGAGCCAACATCAAACAAGCTCTTGGTAGGTGGCATGTGAGATCTATCCAATAGATCAACCATGTGACAACCGAATGAAACAATGGGGCGATTCAAAATCATGAATCAATCTGGTTCGAGTTATGGATTAGCGGATACCTTTGAAAACCGGTCGTTGTGCTTAAAATTCTTTTCTAGCACATCGATCGTATTAATATTTCAAAATAAAAGGTGTTTATGATTTATAACCGATTTTCCTTAAAACCTTCGTTGTATTGCAAAACATTTTATTGAGCGTTACACGATTGTTTTCGATCAATTTTCATCAATCGGTGAATCTCAATTACCGGTTCACTCACTCCGTGTTGTCTTCTTTGAGACGTTCGGTTTGAGAACGGCTAGAGCATTGCGAAACCCCATCAAGGAGATTCTTGAATTCTACGATCACAGCGGTACTTGTCTCGATCAACGGGGAACCGTGGGTCGTGTACCTCAATTCAACGAAAGTGATCAAAGACACTATCATGTGTTTTATTGCTAAATGTTGTTTGCGGTACATTTGAATGATTGCGGTGATCGAAATTGAGAAGGCAATCCAAAGCCGCATGCTCACAACATCCACACTTAATTGAAGAAATCATGACTTGTGCATATCTCTGAACACGGCTCGATATTTTTATATTATGTTTACGCCTGCTCTTGCAAATATCATGAGCCGGTAAAGCTTCCGCTACTCGATGGAAAGATGTCATGATTCAAAAGTGTGAGCATGTCGGTCCAAAAGTCACAACATCACATGAAGGCAACACAACAAAGATGATCCAGAGATTTACTGTGGCTGATGATCTCAATAAAAGCTCGAAGATCATCAAAGATGTGGATCAGTTAAAGGCCTCCACTAAAAGTACAAATCAATGCGGACTTTGAAGAATCGCTACTAAAGCACTAAGATTGAGGAACTTGAAGAATAGAAGTCTAGAAGCTCAGAACTAAAGACAAAGATATAATGCTAGGATGCAAAATGTATTTCATGGGGTGACATCCCTTGGGAGATTGTTAGGAATTGGAAATTCCATGTTAAAGTGTCGGTCACCCCAATTATGGTCTAGCATATGTTAGCTCGTGAGCGTGTCGTTATTTACGTTATTTAGTAGTTAATTAGTTAGTTTGTAGCGTAGTTTAGTTTAGTGTAACACCGTGGAGGAAGGACGGGTCTTTACCCACTGTATGCCTGATCCACAGTCCGACAGGAGGACATAGTGTCTGTAACTATAAATACCCTCTACCTCCCAAGATAGAGGGTTGGAACTTCTAAGCTAACCTTGCATTTGTTTTGTTATTTCTCTCTCTAAAATTCGCTCTCCTCTCTTCATCTCTCTAACCATGGCTATCTTGTTTAATCATCTACCTAGACCACCCGAATCATCTAAACAACATAAAATATGCGATCCTGAGGAGGATAGCCCAAAATTATCAAAGACTATTAAAACGTGCATATCCGTATAACGTTAAAAATAGCACCGCACAAACAAAAGATGCGCAAAAGACTATTACAAGCGTGCATATCCAGATAACGTTAAAAATAGCACCGCACAAACAAAAGAGTGCGCAAAGACTATTACAAGCGTGCATATCCGTATAACGTTAAAAATAGCACCGCACAAACAAAAGAGTGCAAAAGACTATTACAAGCGTGCATATCCGTATAACGTTAAAATAGCACCGCACAAACAAAAATGTGCAAAAGACCACTACAAAACGTGCATATCCGTATAACGTTGAAATAACAAACGAAAAATGGAAGATAACATGCAACGAAGGCATCAAGAACTCGAATATAAAGAAAAGTTGCATCGTAGGATACAAAACAAAAGGAAAAAGGCTGGAAACAATCATCGCAAGTATCATAAAGCAAACACAAGCATCGTTCAGATGATTACAAAAAAAAACACACCAAACATCCGCACTAAGGCAATAGTATTTGCTTAAGGCCCGGACAGCACAATGGAGACCTCGCTTACTCCAGAAGATGGGTCAGTGGCAACTTCAGCAAGGGTGTTAGACACACCAACATCATAATCTTTAGCAGAAAGAGGTATCGCGGAAACATCAGAAGTACTAGCAGGAAGGGGTGCAACCGGTGAAGGAGCAGTGCAAACAGAGGCTGACTCACCAGCCGAAAATGTTCCCACACCCATTACAATACGAGCGGATAAAGGGTCAATAGAAGAATTGTAAACATCAGCAAGAGACAATCGATAACCATCAAGACGTTTTCTAACCTGATCAACCCTCTTTTGAACAACCTCCAAAGAGCAAGACAAAGCGTTGTTGCCCACAATGACATTACTACCCTTATCGTAAACAGGGATAATAAGTTGCTCAAGATCCAGCTGTAACCACGCAATCATGGGAGCATTAGCGGAAGGCTCATCAACACAGAGAATATCCATAACTTCAGCAATACCAACATTCTTACTGGACTTGAGCACGGCAAGCAACGAAAACTCCACATTTTCAAGGGCTCTCACAATGAAACATAGTGATTTTCTCATGAAGGATTATATCGACAAGCTCCTCAAGCTCTCTTTCTCTTTACCATGAATAATACCATGACTAAGCCTTCCCGCATACCCTTATCAACAAAGACACTCAATAACCTTTGCCATTTCGCAAAGATACTCTAGAGTTTAAGCACTTAAACACGGCGAGACTCATACCATTCGTCAATAACCAACGACGGCTAGATAATAGTGTAAGGAATCGAGGATAAAACTCCTCATCAAGATGACTAGCCAGGGCATACAAGTCAGCAACGACCGAATCAACCTTACGCATAAGCCCGACCACCTTAGCATCCTGAATCTTACAAAATTCCTCCTCTAAAGCAGCAAAGGATGGAGCCCGACTGCGGAGCTCAGAACATGACTCTTCGAAAGCCCGTATCTACAAACAATACAAAGTTAATAAAAAGAAAAAGAAAAAAAAAGAGGAAACACGGATGCATACCTGCCCGGAAAGACTAGAATTCTGAGACTTAAGAACAATGATCTCAGCTCGCAAAGCGGATGACTCAGAATCCTTGGAATCAAGGGATGAGTGAAGGGATGCTACCTCGGCTCGAAGAGAATTTCGCTCTCCCTCAAGCAAAGAATTTTGTTCCTTTAACTAAAGCTCAGGCGCAGAAGTCGCTATGGACGCTTGATATCGAAAGATGCCTGGGAAGAAATAGCATCGGCAACCTTAGACTTCAGAGTTGAAATTTGCTTATCTTTACTCGCCAATAGAGACAATAAGAATTTCCGCTCCATAACATTATACTCTAAGCCTGACGAAGTTCAGAACTAAAGCTCAATTGTGGCGCCACGGCAACATTGAACTCACCTACAAGACGCTCATACCCCATATCGCGGATAGAGGAAAAGAAGGCAGGAGGAGCAAACTCGTCCACCATAGAACGACAATCATCAACATCATCAAGAAGGGAACTCTTGGCAACATTCCACCTTGGAATATGAACACTAGATAAAGAACCAGAGTCTAGGTCATCAGCAGTCCGAATATCCTCAACCGGGACATCAAGACCTGAAAGGTCATCAAGAATCGGGTAAACACTACGAACCAGAGGAAGGCCACCTGGGAGAGAGAAAGAAACATTAACTGGACTCTTTCCCTTCCCAATAGAATAAGCAGCAGTAATGATGGCATCCATCATAACAGGCGTAGGAGAACTACGAATAAGCAAGTAAAGAACAAGTAAATAAAAGGAAGAAGCGACAAAAGAATAAAGAAAAATAAAATCACAAAAAAACAAACCTGGAAGGAGAACCATCAGGATGGAGCAAGCCAAAACCAGACTCAGCGGGCATTCCAGCTTCATAAAGGGGAGTAATTGATAATAAAGGAGATGAAGAAGAAGAATGAGTGGGCAAAGCATTTAAACAATATTCAAGAGAGTGCGAACTTTGAGCAAGCAGTTTCTTAATAGACTCTGAAGACTTACCACCAGTAGAGGCCTTACTGGAATCGTTAAGGTCGCTCCTTGCCTTCTTAGGGGGATGAACGAGGTTAATACCAAATTTCCTCCTCTTCCTACCAGAACCAGAAGCCACCGCACTATCAAAACCAATATCAGAACCTAATGGCCAGGTCGAGAAACAACACCATACGATGGTTGAGAAATCACAATTCCCAAACAAGCAGCTACATGCTCAACTCCACTAGAGGAAGGAGGAACAAAAGGGACAGTACGACCTTCGGTCGACTTTAACAAAGGAAATTCATCATCCTTCCGGGGCCGAATATCAACAAGCAATTCCGAAGGGTTCTTATTCTTAACCAACGACAACAAATCCATAGCTGTGGCAAATAGACGAAAAAGAAGCATAGGTCAGCAGAAAATAAAGGAAAATTTAATAAAAGAGAAAAAAACATAGATATGGTATACCCACCCCGATTCTCTTGATCATAAAACACGGGATAAAAGTCATTGCCCAAAGTGTAATTACGGCTCAACCCAACCAAACAAAGGAAGGGTTCCGGAAACTTAACAAAAGAAGAAGCATTGGTAACAAGAGAAGCAACGTGTCCAACATCAAATTCGGTATTCCTAGGAACGGCATCCTTAGGAAGACGTACGCTAACGAAAAAAGGATGAATAGAAGGACAAGCAAATGAGTCAATCCAGAAAAAGTGATCATTCCAACTTTTAAGCCAATCAAGGGGCTTGGTATAACAAACACCAAAGCTATCAACACATTTACTAAAAGAAAGCCAGCCATGACTCCGAGACAAGACATAAAAATACCTAAACAAACCAATTGAGGGTTCAATACCAAGGGCAAAACAAAGAATTTCAAATTGAGAAACCTTAGCAAAGACCAATAACGGAAAGGCATGAGATATGAATACGATAGTAGTCAAGAATTGAAACAAGGAAAGAAGACAAGGAAGGCGGAAATTGGCAAACTCAAAGAAACGGGTGTAGACACCAATCTTCCCATTCGATGTAACGAATACTTTGTCGATCGAGCAATTTTGGATGAACACACTCGAATCGAATAATCAATACAGAAATGGTCAAGTGCCTTCTGGGATAATTTAGAATTAGTAGAAGAAAAAGTACCCATAGCAGAAAAAAAAAAAGAAAAAAAGGGAATCAAGAGCCTAACCTGACAACGGAAGATGGAAAACGGACACAACCAAGGGTAACACCAGATTGAAGAATAGCGTTATAATGTAAGAACAATAAAAAATGTCGAAGGTCAAAATGTGGGTATTTATACAAACGGGCGACAATTAACCTAGAAAACAATAGAGAGGACACGCGTCAAAATACCATCTAATCCAACGGTCAGAATCAACGCCACATGGATAAGGATGGTGCAAGACCAAGGGCCCACGAAGTCAAATTAACCAAAACATGAAAAAGCAAAAAACGCCCACGTTGTGAAAAACACTTCCCAAGGAAAGGAAGCGTCGAAGGAACGCTTCATGAATACGGCAGAAAAACGACTCACAAGATAAAGTCAACTACATACACCGCATGCGACAAAATCCACACACAGTGCACATACTAGACTGGGGGGACTGGATGGTATAGCAGCCCCTAAAGGAAGAAAAAGTACTTTCGGAAAAGAAAAACCGCATGACGAAATCCCTAGTCAACTCAAGTCTAGTGACATTCACCGCATGCGACAATATCCACACGCAATGAACATACTAGACTGGGGGGACTTGATGACGTATAGTATGTATAACAGGCCCACTAAGCCCAAAATATACTCTACGTCCACTCTAGGCTCGGGTCAAATGACCGCAAATCTCGGACTCGGGTCCAATAACCACGCACCACAGGCCAACAAAGAAGCCCAATGAATAAGTTGGCTCGGCCTGGGCCTTGGAATGCGCACAAGATGCCTAACGAGCTGAACTTCCAACCGTTAGGCCTCTCGCGTCCGCACCCATGAATAACACGGAACCCTTCTCCGCCAAGGGTCCGACTCCGGCAACTAACTACTATATGCGATAATCCAGGGAGCCCCAGCGGCAAACCTCGCCTATAAAAAGGGCTCTAATTCCCATACAAGGTAGAACAACTTTCTCTGTCATAATTACACACATACTATAACTTTCCCTCTCAAGAATGCATACTTACTCTCACGTCGGAGTCTAATCGTGGGGTCCGTCCCCACGGTAAGACTAACAGTTTACCTTTCTTGTGCAGGGATCTCATCAAAATCGCTTGAATTAGTACAAGATCAATCCACCAAAGGCTTGCCGGCCCGGCCCAGCAAGCTACGTCCAGGTTTTTTGTAACCCATCGCACAAATTGTACTAACATAGTCCATCCGCTATCCAAAGTTATGGAGGCAACTACTACACTTTGGTCATAGTGGATGATTACTATAAGTACACATGGACTAAATTTTTAAAGAATAAAACTGAAACGTTCAATTACTTTGAAATATTATGTAAGAAAATCCAAAGACAATTAGGAAGTCCTATAGTGTATATTAGAACGGATCATGGTAGGGAATTCGATAATAAAGTGCAATTTGGAGCCTTTTGTGACGCTAATGTTATTACTTACAACTTCTCGGCTCCTCGCACTCCACAATCGAATGAGGTAGTTGAAAGAAAGAATAGA
This sequence comes from Chrysanthemum lavandulifolium, assembly GCA_022545495.1. Taxonomy (NCBI): domain Eukaryota; kingdom Viridiplantae; phylum Streptophyta; class Magnoliopsida; order Asterales; family Asteraceae; genus Chrysanthemum; species Chrysanthemum lavandulifolium. Next base: position 231,421,421 of record CM040242.1, on the reverse strand, counting down.
ACCCTATAAGAAATGAGTCGCACCATGTTAAATTTAATGATCAATCTATACCTCAAACGTTTTGGTGCAATGTCATTGATACATCAACGTACATACTTAACCGAGTCTTAATTAGACCATTTTTAGGTAAAACTCCATACGAGTTACTTCAAGGCAAAAAGCCTACGTTAGAACATTTTAGAGTCTTTGGTAGCAAATGTTTTCTACTTAACACTAAAGATTACCTTACAAAATTTGATCCTAAATCAACCGAAGGTATCTTTTTAGGTTACTCTCCTAATAGCAAAGCTATGTCATATTAAATAAAGAAACAATGAAGGTTGAAGAGTCATTAAACGTAAAATTTGATGAGAGTCCACCCAAACCTACTCTACCTCTTTTCGATGACGAGATAGTCGAGAGTGAAGCTATAGTGTTGGGAATAATACTAACGATTACCATTAAATAGTCTTGTGGTTAACTTTAGCTAAAGATTACACTAGCGGTGGAAACTCATTACCATTGCCGATACAAATATTACCACTTCTATTAGGATAATTGTTATGTATCCGTGTATTGATAAGTATAGAAAAGATCTTGTGTATATTCTATATTGTTAGGTTTATACTTATCTTGTAAAGGACTCCTTGTGCTATAAAAGGAGATCCTAGGTCATTGCTTAGAGTACGTATTATTCATATTAGCTTCAAGGTGTAACCCTAGTGATAAGCAAGATCACTCGTATTATTTCTTAATAATATTGGAGCTTTGTGTTTATTGTTCTTACTTACATTACATCATATAATCTATCTTCTAAGTATTACTAAGTATATTCCGCGTGCTTATTAATATAACTCAAAATATCACTAACACAAGGTGTGTGTTTAGATCCATCAAGTGGTATCGAGCGAAGGTTACGATATTTTGATTTAGAAGATCCAAGGAATAAGCTTAACCTACTCACTCAATTCAATGGAGATGGAAAACAACCGGTCCAACTCTTCTACTCCAAGACTTCCTAAGCTCAAACTTAATGAGTTTGAGATGTGGAGGATAATGATTGAGCAATACTTTCTCATTCAAGACTATGCTCTATGGGAGATCATCTTAGCGGTGATTCTTTCAAGCACGTGTGGCGAAGACTCGAAAGGTTGGTGACACGAGATGTTGTGACAGTTTACGTGCACGAGACTAATATTGAAAAAGCATTGAAGAAGAATGATCTAAAGGCTAGAAGTTTGTTCTTGATGACTCTCCTAGAGACCAATCATAGCATTCACAAGTTCAAGACAACTAAAGAACTTTTGAAGAGATTTGCTCGGTGTTTGGTGGTAATGATGCTACAAAGAAGACACAAAAGACATTGTTGAAGCAAAGTTATGAAAACTTCTACTTCAAGCAATGACTCACTTGATAGCATCTTCACCAAACTCGGAAGATTGTTACACAACCGATTGTGTTTGGCATTGAGGTAGAAAAGGAAGACCTCAATTTGAAGTTTCTAAGAGTTTGCCTTGAGTTTCATACTAATGTTACGATGCGGGAAAATAAACCGGATATTGAAACTATGAAGCTCAATGATCTTTACAACAACTTCAAACTCATTGAACAAAGATTGAAGAAGGTTTGGAAACTTGGTACAAGCTCAAGCGACTTGGCTTTGATGTCAACCTCTGTTGATGATGATGATTCGAAGATGACGTGATGATGATATTGCCACTTCTTTGGTTCTCTGATTTCCACTTTGGTAATGTTAGTGTTACCACTGCGGTTCAAAGAAGAAGATTGCTAGTATTGGAGATCCTACCTTTTATGCTTTTATCTCCACTCAAGTTAATGGCTCTATATTAACTCATGAAGACATAGAGCAAATTGATGAAGATGACTTGGAGGAGATGGATATAAAATGGCAAATAGCTCTTCTTAGCATGAGGGCTAGGAAATTCTACAAGAAGGCGGCAAGCCTATTCACATCAATGGTGGTGAAAGCTGCGGGTTTGACAAAAAGAAAGTAGAGTGTTTCAATTGTCACAAGTTGGGGCATTTTGCTAGGGAATCTGAAGACCAAAGATGAAGGACAACATGTCTACTTGGTACAAGCAAAAGAAAGAACCAAGCGTGGAAGAACCAAAGGCAATGTTGGCAATTGATGGTGTGAGCTATGATTGGAGTTTCATGGTGATGAACAAGAGGAAGAACCTTGAGATCTTGCTCTTGTGTCTCTTGAATTTGCTCTCATGGCTTTCTCGACTCGAGGTACAAAACTTTGAAAGTTGTTCTAAAACATGTAGGGCTGCTAGAGAGTTGAAAGACTTAATGAATCTTATGAAAGTCAAAGAACGAGTTGTTTCTTTGCTAATTATCTTTGTGTCAAACCTTAGGAGAGGTATAGCTGTATTAGAAAAACAACTAGAGCACTATAGAGAAATGAGTCAAAATATAATGATGATATGATTCTTCTTAGAAGAGAGGTAGATCATAAGACAGTTTGTGAATGAGGCTTTCCAAGAAGAGCTTGAAAAACTTAAAAGATAAATGAAAATGTCAATTTAACTGTAGACACTGTTATTATCGGTCTAAGTCAATTGATAAAATTTGGAATGCTCAAATACATAGTAAAGTTAAGTGCGGTATGGGTTATAATCTGATGCCTCCACCACTAAGAGGTGTTCCATCACCTCGGTATAGATTTAGCTCATACAGGGCTTAGAAGACTTTCGGGAACCTATTCGTGAATATGGTCCTCCCAAACACATGTGAAATGTGAGGAAGAGGTTAAGCATGATAATGATGTTTTGAAAGTGCTAGTGACTCATCGAGTTGTTGATGAGAATGTTAAAAAGAATGTAGAGGCTTCTATCCCAAAAGTTGTTAATACTATTACGGAGGAACCTAGGAAACAAGCTAATAAACCTAGATCAAGCTGTAAGGTATCTTTGAGATGTATAGGAACAAGTCATCAACTCCTAGGGGTAACGGAGGAGTTGGAATCATGTTAAATCTCAACAACTAGGTAGTGATTTTGTGATGTACAATAAAGCATGCTATATCTGTGGTAGTTTTGATCATTTACATGCTTATTGTGACTATCATGTTGGGAGAAGGAAGTCCATGGGAATAAAAGGGTGGAGTCTAACAAGTTTCAAAACAATTTACACCCTAATTCACACAACAAAATGATCCCAAGAGCGGTTCAACTAAGTGGTCTTAAAACTTTTGCCCTTTGCAAAAGCTGTTAACACTTGCTCACCCTAAGTCACTGTTACAAGTGCAAAATCCAAAACAACTTTTGCAAAATCTGCACAAGCAGGAAAAGAACTTTTCAAAATAAAAGGTTCATTATAACCAACGGTGGGTACCTAAAACCAAACCGGCGATTTCCTTTGCTCATTCAAAAGTTCCACTGCAAGGGTTGTAAACAAGAAAAGGGGGACATGGGCAATCTTGTGAAGGCCTCGGCACGTTGGGAATGGAAACCTAAAGGAATTACCTCATCAACCAATCCCAATGGTGTATCAATGACCTTTGATAGATTTAACTATATTGATACACGAGGCGGATCCAAGTCAATCATGGCTTGGGTCCCCAAAAAAACTAACTCTTTACTTTTATGTGCGGGAACATCCAAGGACAAAAGATCGGATCAAGGCTACACGATAGTGGATGTTCAAGGCACATGGTGGCAACAAGTCCTATCTCTCGATTTTGAACATTATGATGGACGGTATGTCGACTTTGGAGGTGGAGTTAATGGAAAAGTTCTTTGGTAAAGGAGTAATCAAAGCGGTAACTTGGACTTTGAACACATGTACTATGTAAAAGAGCTTAAGTATAATCTTTTAGTGTGTCACAAATGTGTGACAAGAAGAACAATGTTCTTTTACCAAAGATATGTGCTTTGTTCTCTCTAAGGATTTTAAGATGCACGATGAAAGTCGATTCTTCTTAAGATTCCTAGAAAAGGCAACTTATATAGCTTTGATATGAACAACATTGTTGCTAAAGATGATTATGCTTGCTTGCTTGCAAAGGCCACAGTGGATGAATCCATGTTATGGCATAGAAGACTTGGTCATGTTAACTTCAAAACCATTAATAAGATTGTCAAAGATGGTTTGGTGAGAGGCTTACCTCGAGAAAAGATTTGAAAATGATCAAACACATGTGGCTTGTCTTAAAGGCAAACAACACGAGCTTCTTGCGAGTCAAAGTTGGTTAACTCTATTGCTCACCCACTTCAAATGTTACATATGGACTTGTTTGGTCCTACATCGTGAGCGACTTGAATCTAAAGAAATATTGTCTTGTAGTGATGATGATTTTAGCGAGGTTTACATGGGTTTTCTTTCTTAGAACCAAGGATGAAACAAGCGGCATCCTTAAGATCTTTATCACGAAGTTGAAAACCAATATGATATGAAAGTTAAAATCATTAGGTGTGACAATGGGACGAAATTTAAGAATAGAGTTATGGATGATTTTGCGAGAGATAAAGGTATTAAAGAGAATTTAGTGTTGCTAGAACTCCTCAACAAAATGGTGTTCTTGAGAGGAGGAACAGGACACTTATAGAGGTTGCTAGAACCATGTTGGCGATTCAAAATTGCCAATCACTTTTTGGGTGAAGCGATTAACACTGCATGTTATGTGCAAAACAGGGTTTTAGTGGTAAAACAAAGAACAAGACACCTTATGAGTTATTTAGGGGTAGACCACCTATCCTTGACTTCATGAGACCATTTGGATGTCATGTATCTATTCTCAATACCATAGATTATCCGGGCAAGTTTGAAGAAAAATCGATGAAGGGTATTTTGTTGGGTATTCCATGGTCGATAAAGCTTTTAGAGTATTCAACTTAAGAACCCAAAGATTGAAGAGAATCGCATGTTGAGTTCTGGAAAACAAAGTAAATCTCAAAGGCTGGTCCGAAAAAGGCTTTTGATCTTGATACTCTAACCAATACTATGAATTATGTGCCTATCTCTACGGTACATCTTCTTTTGATTTTGCGAGTTCGGAAGAGTTTCTTGATGATGATGAACCAAGCAAGGATCATGCGATGATCAAGATGAATTGATCGCCACTTTGGGACTATGCGAGATAATGATGATATACCAAAGGCGGAGATGCTCAACCTTCTAATGATTTTGGAAAGGAAGGAAGTAGCAACTTGAATCTTGAAAATTAAAGCGGTGGAAATTGATTCCACTGCTAGGCGAATGTTTCCACTGCAACACCGAGTGGAAATTACAACTCGATTCTGAGAGGAAGCTCAAGCCAATGATGTTGAAATCTCTAATATGCCAAGTGAGATTGCAGTTCCTCAGACTCCCCATACTTCTATTCATAAATCACATCCTCTTGAAAATGTGATTGGGGATGTCCATTCACCTGTGAAGACTAGAAGACAAACAAAGCTGCCTGATATTCATGGATTCATTAGTGAAATATATGAATCTAAGACTCATGAAGGCAAGAATGAATGTCTCTTTATGTGTTTTCTGTCACAAATGGAGCCAAAGAATGTATACAAGGCACTTGAAGATGAAAGTTGGGTGGAAGCAATGCAAGAAGAGTTGCTCAATTCAAGCTTCAAAGGTTTGGGTGCTTTGTGATTTGCCTTCGGCAAGAAGGTAATAGGTACTAAATGGGTGTTCGAAACAAGAAGGATGAAAGAGGAATTGTTATCGAAACAAAGCTAGGCTTGTGGCTCAAGGATACACTCGGGAGGAGGTATTGACTATGAAGAAGTGTTTGCCCAGTTGCAATTTGAAGCAATCAGTTTGTTCTTAGCCTATGCATCCTTTATGGGCTTTAAAGTCTATCAAATGGATGTAAAGTGCTTTTCTATATGGGCGATTGATGAGGAGGTATATGTTTCACAACCTCCGGGCTTTGAAGACCACGACTATCCTAACAAAGTGTACAGGTAGTTAAAGCTTTGTATGGCTTGCATCGAGCACCAAGAAAATGGTATGAGACCTTAACTACTTATCTTCTTGATAATGGGTTTCATAGAGGCGAGTGGATCAAACTTTGTTCATCAAGAAAGACAAGAATGATATCTTGTTAGTTCAAGTATATGTTGATGATATCATTTTGGATCTACAAAGACAGAGATGTGCAAAGAATTTGAGAAGCTAATGAAGGAAGAATTCAAGATGAGTTCTATGGGTGAACTCACATTCTTTTGGGACTTCAAGTACAACAAAGGCGGATGGTATTTTCATCAATCAAGATAAATATGTGGTGAGATACTAAGGAAGTTCAAGTTCAACGATGCAAAGTCATCCAACACCCTGAGACAAGACTACACATCAACTCTTGAAGGAAAATAGTGGTGAAGCAGTTGATGTACACATGTACAGGTCTATGATTGGTTCTTTGATGTATCTTACATCATCTAGACCAGATATTATGTTTGCAGTGTGTGCATGTGCAAGGTTTCAAGTCACTCCCAGATTCTCTCACTTGACTGCTGTGAAGAAGATTTTCAGATATCTTAAAGCATTTCCCACTCTGGGATTATGGTACTCTAGAGAATCTCCTCTAGATTTGGTTACTTACTCAGATAGTGACTATGCTGGAGCTAGTTTGGATAGAAAATCTACAACAGGTGGATGCCAATTTCTTGGCAACAGATTAGTGTCATGGCAGTGCAAGAAACAAACAATGGTGGCTAATTCATCAACGAGGCGAGTATGTGGGCTGCTGCAAGTTCTTGTGCTCAAGTTCTATGGCTTGAGAATCAACTTTTGGACTATGGGTACAATTTCATGAATACCATCATTCATATTGACAATAGCGGTACCATTTGCATTATTAAGAATCGATTCAACACACAAAGACTAAACATATTGAAATTAGACACCATTTCATAAGAGATTGTTATGAAAAGGACTAATTCAAGTTGTCAAAATCCATCTTGATGACAACTATCTTGATTTATTAACAAAAGGACTTGATGTGGGTAGATTTGATACTTGGTAACAAGTATTGGAATGCTAAATCCATAAACTTTTGTGTCTAATGGTCTTTGGTGTTGAGTGGAAGTCTCGGGTACTAACATTGTTGTATAAGTTTGTATATGTTTTGTGCTTGTGTTTTGCTTGTTCAATAACTTTTATGCGGCATAGATGGGAGTTGATCTTAAAGGTGTATAAGCGAGATACACAACAAATGGTTATTGATTCACCATGTCTAATCCACATAAGAATCAACTAGTCCGAGCAAGCGACTCTTGGTAAAGACTTGACAAATCCGTTTATGGTTGATAGTTTACCAAAAACTATATGGTTATCAACTCACCATATTCTTTATGATTAAGAGTTGGCTAGTCCATAGCAAGCGGCTCATGGTAAAGACATATCAAATCCGTTGATAGTGGGTAGTTTGCTAAAAACTATGATAAAGGCGATCAAATTTTCATATGTTTTCTTTACCACTGCTCTTTGAAAATCTTTGTGAAAAATTCCCTTTGCTAGTTCACGGTTTCCAGCGTGATGTTATTTTACCATTTGTTGATCTAGCCGTTACAAGCTGTTGTGTCGTAACTAAATTTTACTAGCCGTTGAGAAAACAATTACTTTCCATATATAAATAGGGTAAATTTTTGAAAGATTATCTACTTTCCTACTTATAATTTATCTTCTTAAGATAAATATTTTCCTTAGATAGTCTTTCTTGCAAAAACTCTAAAACCCTAACTGTTTATATATTTTCTCTCAATTGGCGAGTTCTTTATACAATTCATCTTGACACAATATATTTTTCATCAAAAGATTCTATGGCACCTATCACTTTTGCGGATGAGCACAACCAAGTGGCCTACTTACAAAAGTCAAATGAGAAGAGTGGCCTGTTTTTCATCAGATTGTGGACTTTCTTAATACTACCCATATAAGGTATGCTTTACTTCTAAATCCCACAATCTATATCTCTCAAATCAAGCAGTTTTGGACTTACGCTCGGTCCATAACCATTGAAACTAGAGATACACATGAAGCGATGGATGCTCTTAGAGCCACTGTGGATGGGGTAACCATTGATGTTCTTGAGGCATCCTTGAGGAGAATTCTCCAATTGGATGATCTCAATGGTATCATCACATTACCCATGCCGAAATTCATACACATCTTTCATCCATGGGGTATGATACCAGCGACAAAAGGCTACTTTCAAAAGAGTGGTTTTGTCCCCATTGGAGATTTTGATACATACTCTTTTGCATTGCCTAAGTCCTAAGAAAACTTCTTATGAACAATTCGGTTCAACCATGGCTTACCCTTTGGTTTGTCTAGCTTTAGATAGGACTTTTAATTGGTCAAAATATATTTTTCAAAGTATGCAAGGCAATGTAAAGAGTTCAACAAAATTTTGATGTATCCAAGGTTTGTGCAAGCGATGCTAAATGAGTTTCAAGCGCAACCCCATACTAGAGTTTATAAAATCCGTTGCCTTAAGCCTAAAGTTTTTCAAAACATGAACAAAGATGGCAATAGGACTATTACACCTCTTTTTCCTCAAATGCTTGCAAAGATTTCACAGGTACAAAACTTCACCCATAATCACTGTTCCAAACATTGATTATACTCCACTGTTTCTCACACCTATGAGAGGAGGCACAAACAGCCAACTTCTCTCATTACAACACAACATGTCCATGATCCTTTTGGTTTAGGAACAAGCAGTGGTGGTTCTAGACTTCAACCTAGTCCAACTAGGGAGGAATCGAGCCATTGCCCATGATTCACCTCTCCCAGCAGTCACACAGTTGGAAGTGTTGAGGCGATGGGCAACAAATGGAATTGATGGATATGTGTACCAAATTAGCCAAGCGGGTTGAATCTCTACAACAAGACTGGCACAAGTAAAGAAGCGACATGCCAAGGACATTACACACTTAAAGAGGAGATTCGGACCTTGAAAGAAGAGTTGCGGGGTTGAAAAGAAGAGGAAAAGCGCAAAGATAGTGATATCATCTTCATCCTCACCTATGATGGTGATTCGGTGATTTTAATCAAGATTTGGGAAATTCTCCCAAGCAGGGAGGAAAGCAGATCTTTGAAACTCGGGGAGGAGAATTGATTTTGAAGATGAAGGTGTTTCTAGTAAAGGTGCGAGAGGAGGCGATACTCGAGAAGAGCAACTAGAGCAAGATATTTTAGTCTTGCAAGCTGATGATTTTACCAGATCCAATTTCCACTGCGAGCCAAATATTCCCACTCTTGGACATGATATTGCCACTGCAAGTGAAGAAATTGATAAACGAAGAAAGACAAAGGTAAAGTTGTTATGCAAAGCAAGGAGCAAACAAGAAGAAAGGTTTCAAAGAAAGAACAAGTTCGATTGCTCATGATCTTTGAAGTTGCAAGAAAGATTTATGAAGAACAAGTTCTTTGAAAAGAAAAAGCTTGAAGAATTGGAGATTGCAAGCTTTATGGAGGCTAAAAGGTGGATAGAATAAGATCATGGAAGATCCACTTTCCACTTGTTCCACCTACAAGATTAAGAGAAGACTCGAGTTCGACTATGTACCTCTTGAAGAAGAAATTGATTTCTTGATTGCAAATGATCCGATGATCAAGAAGAAAGCAATTGACCTAGTGGTGATAAGTCTTTAGCGAAGATCAAAGAACAACACGGTTAAAGGACTTTATTCGGATGAAGAATAATCAAGCACTTCAAGATGTAATTGGTTCGATCGAAAAGGTCAAAAGAAACCAAGGCAACCAACAAAGGCACAAGTTATTGCAACATGAAGACTTATTGTTGCAATGTTGGTGGTGGAAAAGACATCAATTCAAAGGAATGCACGATGATAAAGTTGAAAGTATCTACTACGAGTTCAAAGACAAGATAAAGATTTTATTCCAATGGACTCGAAGAAGAAGCAAGAAGGTATCCTAATTTGAAGAAAGGCCAAAGATAGTGAATCTCGGACATTTAAGAAGACAAAGTTTCTTGAAGAACAAGAAGTTCCAAGCGAGAAATTCATTGAAGAACAATGACTGAGATGATTGTGATAGAAGAAGAAGATTTTATCGGAACCACTTGCAAGTCGGACATCCTATCATTGGTGGGAAGTGTTTCTTGCTAGCAATTTTGCTCCAACATGGAAGATTACAAGGCTAGGTGGTGAAACTTCATCATTTATTCAATTTGAAGATCTCATCAAAGCTTTTGACAGAGATGATCTTGACACATTATGGAAATTAGTTCAAGAAAGGTTTGATCTTGAAGATCTCAAAGATATGAAGGAGATGCGATTATGGGTTAATCTTAGAAGGCTCTATGAACGGATGTTAATGATGATTTAAAATTCTCATGTTCATGTCACAGTACTAAATGGTTCTACTATGATTCATGTGAAGTTCATCATGTTTCTCTGACAAATGGAGTAGATGCATTCATGCTTCTTGAGAAAGAATATCCACTCAGAGTGGAACTCTCCTTTGTGATCTTGTGTACTACTATAAGAGTTCATGAAGATAGTGAGAAGGTCGAGCATTGTTACTCGGGCTTCAAGATCAATGTTCAAGAGCTATTCAAGCATTGAGAAGAAGATGAAGTGTTTGAAAGAATTCCCAAATCCTTGCGGATAATGAAGATTGAAGAAACTTATTGATTTGCGGAGAAATCATAAGTTTAGGGAGGATTGTTGGGAATAATACTAACGATTACCATGATAGTCTTGTGGTTAACAACTTGCTAAAGATTACACTAGCGGTGGAAACTCATTACCACTGCCGATACAAATATTACCACTTCTATTAGGATAATTGTTATGTATCCGTGTATTGATAAGTATAGAAAAGATCTTGTGTATATTCTATATTGTTAGGTTTATACTTATCTTGTAAAGGACTCCTTGTGCTATAAAAGGAGATCCTAGGTCATTGCTTAGAATCGTATTTATTCATATTAGCTTCAAGGTGTAACCCTAGTGATAAGCAAGATCACTCGTATTATTTCTTAATAATATTGGAGCTTTGTGTTTATTGTTCTTACATTACATTACATCATATAATCATCTTCTAAGTATTACTAAGTATATTCCGTGCGTGCTTATTAATATAACTCAAAATATCACTAACACAAGGTGTGTGTTTAGATCCATCACTAGAAGCGATCAAAAGAACTTTTAGATACATTAAGGGTATGACTCAATTAGGATTATGGTATCCTAAGGGTACGGGAGTAGAAACTATTGTATATGCATATTCTGACCATGCAGGTGATTATGTTGACCGAAAGAGTACAAGTGGTGTATGTACTTTTATGGGATGTTGTTTAACATCTTGGTTCTCGAAGAAGCAAACGGCATTGGCCATATCAACAACCGAAGCCGAATATGTCTCCGCCGGTAAAGCATGCCAACAAGCACTATGGATGAAACAAGTGTTAGTTGACTACGACATTCATTTAAGTGACATAGCCATTCTATGTGACAACAAAGGTGCCATCGACTTAAGAAAGAATCCGGTATTGCACTCTCGCACCAAGCATATAGAGATTTGTCATCACTTCTTAAGAGACAATGTTCAAAAGGGGAACATCTCTATTGAGAAGGTAGCATCCAAAGACAACATAGCCGACGTCCTCACTAAACCATTGAAGCGGGAACAATTCAACCTACTTCGTCTTGGTCTTGGTATCATGGAACAATCGTCGTAATTAGTTTTTAAACTCTACAAGGTATGTAAACACTAGCCTTCTTCTTTTCTGAGTCTAGGATCTCTATTTCACACACAACTCACAAACAATACGGGAATTTTCAAAACCCAAGATAGGTTTTATTTACAACTCGTACTTTCATAATTTTCTTTTAACTTCTCAAGGTAAGTTTCTTTTACAACACGTAATTTCATACCTATTTTTTTAAACTCAAGGATAAACGTTTTCTTCAAACAAAGAAACTTTTTCAAAATGCTTTCTAAAAGGATAATTCTTCCCGTATCACTTTCATAAAAGCTATTTCTCACGTCTAGGACAAACCTTTTTTTTATTATTAATACAAAGTAAAAACCCGTTTTCATTGCATCTCATGTCTTTTGAATGCAAAAGAGAACACATAACTAATATGTTTTTTCGGATAAATTCATTTAAGCAACAATGAATTAGGAGCACTCGGGTTATCTCACATAATAGTATGCTTTTTCACTTCTAGTCTATTTTTCTTTTTTTTTAGGAGTCGAGATAACCGCAACTCTAAATGGTTTGCATATAGGCACACACTAGGCACAAATGTTTCCAAAAGGAAAATTTTAAGCTGCCCGAGTCACCAGTACCACGGATCCCAACATTAATGCTGGACGGTTCCCTCAAGGGAAGGATCCGTGGGATCCGTGAGACAGAAGCTGAAATTCTCTTCTATTTTTCTCACTTTGGCTAAAAACCTCTATATTTTCATCATTTTATCCTTTTTACTAACGAGTATGTTACGTAATGCTTGTGTTCTCATGATCACATGCCTTAAATTCATATCTAATCATTAGATTTTAGTCCACATTTTGGGTCAAGCATTCATTACAATGCATTATTTTCTCTATAAATAAGGTTCCCAAAATGCTTGCATCTTCATCATTCTCAACGTCACAAACAACCATCATCATGTCATCCAAAAGATCTTCCAACATAGATGAGTCCTCTAGTACAAACAATCCTTTTCAAGAAACCTAAAATTTTATCCTACCACCTTCCGTAGTACCACCACCTAAATCTAGAAAAACCGCGCGGATTAGCATTCGGCCTTGTTGTTTAGCCAAACCATTGTCCAATAGTTCATCACCAACTACTCATTCACCACCAAATGGTTCCATAGTAGCACCTCCCTCATCTCCAACAAGTACACCACCATCATCACCTATCAAGTATCCACCTAAAGCCACTCTATTGGAACACCTTAAGACTCCAACAAGATCCCAACAAACCAACCCAAAAGAACTAGTCTTTTTAACACCTCCCACATCTCCAAATACAATTTACAAAGACCTTGTAACTTCACCACCTTTAGCTCCCATTCTCTTACAAGAACATCTAGGTTCTTTTCCACCACCACTTCCAAACATTCCGGACTTTGATCCATATTTTCCAACTTTTCCACCACAACTTCCGCATCTCACAAATCAAACTAACCCGGAAAACTTCCGCACACATTACCCACATCATTTACATTGTGAACATTGCCAATCAACTAGGGATCTTGCAATAGAAATTAGGGAAGAGATGCGATTCACACTTAACCACATTCTTGATTACATCAACATCATCACTCACCAAAACCTCCATCCATAACCTTATGCAAGCATGGAAGGAATATTACTATTTTCTCTAGTTGTTTTCTTTTGAGTCATTTTCTTTAGAACAAATCTTGTTCTTAGTTTTACATGTTCGTATGTGGCATATATACCACTACATCTTGTTATTTTATTACAAGGCTTTGTTTACATACCTTGGATCTCCATCTTGTTTCTCGTCAATCACAAGATTTTATATGCATGTTACTACTAACCTTTTTCTTTGTAAGTTTTTACATTTTCTCACTTGACGCCCTATTCTAGGGGGAGCTACCGTCAAGGGGGAGTTAGAGATATGTGGACTATTTTTCCACACTTTATTTCTTCATTAGGGCCACTTTTTGTTTTGAAAAAAAAGGGGGAGAAGAAGTAAAACTTATGCTTTCAAAACATACATCTAATCTTAACTTTTACTCATCAACAAAAAGGGGGAGATTGTTAATACAAATAAACCGTAAAAACGTTTATTAATATTTAGCGATCTCTTTGTGTTTTGTTGATAACAAATAGAATGTTATCTTAAGTACAATTATAAGGATACATGTTATTTTTGTAAAGCATCCACATATATAGTCATTTAATATAAATTGTTGTAATAATTTATTTATTGTAATAGTTTATTAGGATGGATAAAAACCATAACCCATAACCCATACCCATCGAGCATATCCATAACCCATGGAGTTAACCCATAACCCATTGTCTAGATGCATTGCATCTTTTAGATACATTGTATCTACTTAGATACCCATGGTCAAAAGTCTAGGACCCATGACCCATAACCCAAAACCCATGGGCAAACAGAGCGTCTCACGGATCCCTCGTTTACACTAGACGGATCCTCGTGCAAGGGATCCGTGGGATCCGTCTGTGAGAACAAGAAATTGCCTATAAATAGAAAGCCATTTCTTCATTGTAACTCACCCTCTTCTTACAAACTCTCTCATATATTCTTACATTCTTCTAACCTAAGATCACTTGATCTAGAGAGTAGTTCTTCTTTCTTTGTTGTGATTCTCATATAGGTCCTTCTCTAGGCGAGATCACGAGCATTCTACAAGTCATCCAAGCAAGGGGTCCTTGATTGCTTTGTTCCTCCACAAGATTTCTAGCGAAGATCTTGTATTTCATATTTCACATATTTGTTGTGTTATAGTAGTGTTGGTTTGTTCCTCTGTGTTACGGACTCGGTATTTAGCTTTGTACCGGAAAAAGTGTAAGCGACGTTGTGAAGGCTTCTCCGTCGAGTTGAAGGAGTTTGTTGACATAGTGCTTGAACTCTCGAGTAGGTGACTCGGGGAGTGGAGTAGGGCAAGAAAGGTGTCCTTGTATCCGAGCCACTATAAATCGGTTGTGTCATTTATGTCCTTTACTTTACTTGCTTTCTTTACTCGCATTACTTTTAGATCTATACTTTCTCTTCATCCATACGATTTCACATAACATCAAATCTAAAGTTTTTGAAACTAACTTAAAATCGGCAAAACTATTCAACCCCCTTCTAGTTTTCCACACTATTTTTTGCCGTAAACTGTTTTATATAATTACTTGAAGGGAAACTTCAATGCTAATTGTTATTGGAGTTAATTGCATAAAGCGTTCCTAAAGTTTGACCAAATAGCAGGTTTCGTCCTAATTAGTTTGAAAGTGCATATATAGTCCTTGTGAGAAACTTTTTTGCAAATTTTCGTCCCTAGTAAAGGAGTAAAATTGAAAAAAAAATTGCAAAAAATGTTTGAAATCAAGGACCAAAAATTTGCAAAAAGGTTTCTCACATGGACGATATATGCACTTTCAAACTAGTTAGGATGAAACATGCAATTTGGCCAAACTTCAGAGATGATTTATGCAATTAACTCTTGTTATTAGATTGTATATATAAAAGTTAGTAGGTGGTTATTAATTGATAGAAAAGTTAATTAAATTGGTTGAGATTTAATTCCTTTGCAGCTTCAGTTATTAATGTTTGGTATTTTGTGTATTTCCTTGGGCTCCTCACGTTCAGCCCACCAAGCCTTATGGGTTGCTCGTGGCTTGCATCAACATCGTGTGGCCCAACAGCCACCATGACTTAATCATATGGGTCAACAAGTCCAACAACAACATCCTAGTTCTATGTATATGGCCCAACAGGCCCAGACGTCCTCACATACTACCACGGCCCAACATGTCTGGTGCACTCCTCAACAACACCTGGCCCAACAAGTATCTGTCACACCACAAATTGTGCAACCGGGTATTCTTGGCTCCATAGTCCATTCACTCGTTGGTAAACTCAGTTTCCGTTGCTTCCAAGTTCGTTTAGCACTATGAAAATACAAATATGGACACATGTGTATCTTCTCATCTCAACACACACTCAAGTACTTTAAGTGTTAATTTTAATAAATGTTTATATCTATCTATTTATATTGGTGACGGTAAATCCATACATGTAACCAATACTGTACATAGCATCTTACCTACTCTTAATCGCTCTTTACATTTACATAACGTTCTAGAAACACCTAGCATAATAAAATCTTTTTTATGTACATCAATTCACTAGGAATAACAAATGTAATGTTGAATTTGACAAATTTGGTTTATTCGTAAATGATTTCTTGATCCTCCACATCTTCCTCAGATGTGACAGTTCAGGGGACCTCTATCCAGTTACCAAGCCTTCTCCTATCCCTCGTGCTTTGCTTTCTGTTAATCCTACTACATGGCACCAACGTCTCGGGCACACCGGTAAAGACGTGCTACATTTTCTTATTTCTCGTAGCTTTAGTTTGTGTAATAATGAGAAGTCTCCGCATCTTTGTCATGGATGTCAGTTTGGCAAACATGTGAGATTTCCATTTTCTAGTTCGGAATCTATAGTTACGCGTTGTTTTGAGACTGTTCACTCTGATATTTGGACCTCCTATTGTTATTTCTAGTAGTTTTAAATATTATGTGTTATTTCTTGATCATTATTCTCATTATTTATGGATTTATCCGTACTAAATATGAAGTTTTCCAAAAATTCCTACATTTTCGTTCTTATGTAAACAATCAATTTAAATGTGATATTGTTGCTTTTAAGTGTGACCATAGTGGTGAGTTCGATAACACCAACCCTTCATAGATTGTTTTCTCAAAATGGCATTCAATTTTGGTTATCTTGCTTGAAACCTCCCAACAAATAAAAAGTCGGAACGAATGATACACAACATCAATAATGTCATCCACACCCTTCTTTCCAAGCTCAACTTCCACTAACATTTTGGGTTGAGGCATTACATATTGATGCCTATTTACTAAATCCTCTTCCCTCACTCACCATTCAAAACGAAATACATTATACAAAATTGTTTAACAAAAAACCCAACTACTCACGCCTACGTATTATTGGTTGTCTTTGTTACCACACATGTATTCACCTCACAAACTTGCACCTTGCGCTACCCCTTGCATATTTTGGGATATCCCTTATATCATTATGGATATCGATGCCTTGAACTCTCCACCAACAAAATCATCTTATTCCGCCATGTCACATTTGATGAACACCAATTCTCGTATGGCTCCACAACATTATCAAACCAACCATCTTAAACTTTTCTTGGACCATACCATCATCTCCTATTACCCGTCATTTTCTAAGTAATCCCGCTCCGCACCCAACTTCTCCAACCGAACCATACACCTCCACTCACACCACTACATTGAGCCCACCACCCCGCGGCCTAATCGAACCTAGGCCTAACAACACTTACCCCTCTAGCCTAAAAAACCCCTACACCACCTAATCCATCCACGACCTAACCTCACCGGTCCAATCTCTGGACCCCAACACCTCATTTATGGCCTAACCAACTCCGGCCCATTCTCTTAACATAATTCCACCTCTTACGACCCAACCCACTATGGCCTCCAACCCCCTACCCGTACTCATCATATGGTCACACGGGCCCAAGTTGGCATTGTTAAGCCCAATCTTCATTTTCATGGTCATGTCTTTCATATTTATCTTACTTTCTAAGTCTCCCTCTATTTCCTTATCTGATCCTAACTAGCAAGATGCTATGTACGATGAATATAATGCATTATAAAAAATCGTACTTGGATTTTGTCTCAAAACCACCAAATGTTAATGTGGTTCGGTCTATGTGGTTGTTTCGACATAAATATCATGCTAATGATTCTTTATGCATATACATGGCTCATCTCGTGGCTAATGGATGTAGCCATCAGATTATTGTTGATTGTGATGCTACATTTAGTCCAATTGTTAAGCTGGATACTGTTCATATTATTCCCAGTCTTGCATTATCTCGTAATTGGCCCATTCATCAACTTGATATTAAGAATGCATTTCTTAACAATGATCTTTCTGATACTGTTTATATGTATCATCCTCCGGGGTTTGTGGATACCAGGTTTCCACATTATGTTTTTCAGTTGTAGGGTTCGTTATAAGGATTGAAACATGCTCCTCGTTCTTGGTTTCAATGTTTTACAGGCTATGCTCTACGGGTTGGTTTCTTGTCGAATCCATGTGACTGGTCCTATTTATATATAGCCATGATGCTCAGGTTGCATACTTGTTTATCTATGTTAATGATATTATACTAACATCTTCCTCTACAACTTTACTTTAGCGTATTATTTCTTCACTACATAGAGAGTTTGATATGACTGACTTGGGCCTCTTAATTACTTTTTGGGGATTCTGTTACATGTGACTCTAAAGGCATGTTTCTCTTAGAAGAAATATGTTTTGGAGCTTTTGGACAAGGCACATATGGCTAGATGTAATTCCACTCGGACTCTGGTTGAAACGAAATCAAATCTTGGTTCAAACGAGGATTTTGTTTCGGATTCACTTTATATCATAGTCTTGCAGGTAATTTGCAGTACCTGACATTTACTCATCCAGATATATCTTATGTAATGCAACAGGTGTGTCTTCAAATGCATGATCTTAGAGAGCCTCATTTTGCATATCTCAAGCGAGTTCTAGGTTATGTTCACGGTACGTTAGATTTTGGTCTCCAACTTTATGCCTCTTCTACTAGTTCTCTCGTTTCTTATTCTGATGCTAATTCGGTTGACTATCCTACTACTAGACTTTCTACTTCTTTTTATTGTGTTTTCTTGGGAGATAATATCCTCTTGTGGTCATCCAAACGGCAACATACTCTCTATAGATCGAGTGCTGAGGCAAGTACACAAAGGCGTTGCTAATGATGTTTCTGAAACAACCTGGATTCATAATCTTCTTCGTGAGTTTCATACACCATTATTATCCGCCACCCTTTCATCACGACCGAAAAATACGACCACCACATCAAATGCAGGACCAACATAGTATAAAACAAAGAAAATCGTATGAAATGACACAAAAGAATAATCTGTGAGAAAGAGATAAATATATACGAAGGAGGGTGACGGGAGCGAGCCCCTATGGACCGCCGGCCAAAATCGATGGTTGGAGAGGGAGATATTAGGGTCAAGGGAAAATAAAAACGAAGCACATTGCATGCATTGCATATTCTACAATCTTATTTTTAAAGGCAGAAACAACTAGCAATGAAAAGGTTACAAGAAGATTAAACGATCATACAATTAATGTGTCATGAAGCCAATCTAATCAACTTAAATGTAAATTTCTACTCCTATTCCAAAATCTATGAATGTGAGATCCTTTTGATCTCGATCTTCACAAAGCATATCCTAGTATATGTTATCGTTTTAGATTATTACTGTAATAATCAAGTTTAGCCGTACTTTTCTTTTTGCAAGTTATGATCAAATGAGAAGAGAAGAAAAATTAAAATGAGAATGGTTAAAAGAAACTAAAATCACACATTTTATATGCACTATGGAAAACTAGAAGGGGGTTGAATAGTTTTACCGATTAAAACATGGTTTTAAACTAAGCACCCTTCACTAGTGCTTTCAATACGGACGTTCGACACCTTTCACTAATGTCTTCGTCTTGACCCTTTAGACATCTCTCACTAATGTCTTCAACACTACACTTCTTATGAGAAAGAAGAGAACTATCAACAAGAGAACCTCAGTAGTCTTGATGATAACGGCATGGCAACTCATGGACTTGAGCTTGCTCGTCTTCAAAAGATGGTGATCTCACCTTAAGAGGAACCTAGAGAATCACACAAAAACAAAACTACATACATAGATCACTTGGATCCGAGGTTAGAGAGTTTAAGACTCAAAGGGAAACTATGTGAGAAAGGGTGAGAAACAATGAAGAAATGGCTCACTATTTATAGAGGAAAATAGCATCGCTCCACGGATCCCACGGATCCTCACTGAGGATCCGTCCGAAGTATTATCGGGATCCGTGGGACACTCCTTGCCCATGGGTTTTAGGTCATGGGTTATGGATCATGGGTATCCAAGTAGATACAATGTATCTAAAAGATGCAATGCATCTAGTCCATGGTTCATGGATTAAAACTATGGGCCATGGATATTATCCATATATGACTTATGAATGATGTCATGCAATGGGTTATGGGTCAAGCTCCATGGGTATTGGTCATGGACTTTGGGTTGTACCCAACTACATTCAATGTATTTGGTCAATGGGTCAAATACTTAAGTTTCTACCCAATTGTATTACCCATTATAATACATACTAGTTATGTATATATTCACCCAATATGTAAACACTAGTTGTTATATATATGTATTACTAAATAATAAAATCACTTATACTTGTTTTAGTGTTTTATGTGAAAACATAAGTATGTTAGAAAACTATTGGCTCAAACCATTTACGTATTTTATTTGTTTCGTTAAAATGATTTTACGCTTGTTATCGACAAAACATTAGAAGATCGTAAAATATAAATAAACGCTTTTACGGATTATTTGTATTAACAATCTCCCTTTTGTTGATGACAAAACATAAAATTATTTTAAGGAAAACTAAAATTGTAAAAGTTTGAATTTGTAGTTTTACTTTCTTCTCCCTTTTATCGAAACAAAAGGAGCTTTGAAAGGAACTAACACATTGTTTTAAGAAAAAAAAATGTGAAAGCAAGAAAAAAAATATAGAGAGCAAGTGACGGGAAGAGTTCTCGTCTTAACTCCCCCTTGACGAGTCCATCCCTTTGTGAGGGCGTAAAGAGAAAAAAAAATACTAAGCTAGTTCATTTGCAACTAAGTTTGCAAAAGATTTCGTCTAAGTGACGAATATGCTCCCCCTTGATGATTGCAATTTTGCAAAGAGACGACATGAAATGTAATTCTAATATTGCAACTGATTTTGAAATGTAATGCCTTGACACAAAGCTCCCCTTAGCTTAGTGTGTCAAAGTCTTCACGTGTAAATTTAAAATCTACAAAACAAAGGTTAGAAGACAAGTATATAATGCATAATTTCCTGCAAATAAGACTCAAGTTAGTAGAAAATAGTCTTGTTGCACGGATCCCACGTTCCCTCCTTGAGGATCTGTCTAGGCAAAACGTAGGATCCGTATATACTCAGAATTAAAATACAAGAAATGTGATGTACCAAAAGATGTTGGTATCAAAATAGATATGTATTAGGCCAATAATCATATACTCAAAAATATAGTAAATATCATGTAATTTCATTTAATAAAACCAGAGATATGATATACATGGCTCTAAAAACTAAGAAAATGAACAATACATGACTTTGAGTTACTAGACTATCTAAGTCGCGCTTGATACTAGGACACCACTAGAATCCTCTAGCTCAAGTTTGTTTAGGTTTAATCTCGTCGAAACGTTCGAGGAGGTGATAAAACATGAAACGTTGATCTTCACGTACTTCATGTATCAAACTTTCAACATGTTGACAATGATAACAATCTTTGTCATGGCTAGGTAGTGGTGATGGAAGAAAGGAAATTGTTTGATGTGAAGGATCAAGTGAAGCGGGTTGAGGGGCCTCAAACGAGAGAGGGATTGGCGGAGGCGCATTCGACGATGGCTCAACCAAGAATGATGGTGGTGGTAGAGAGGTGTCAACTTCCATGTGGTCGGGCAGTTGACTTTGATGATTTCTCATAATCCAAATGGGATTATTTGATGGTGATGGAGAAAAGGAAGCCGGAGCTAGTATTGACTCAACACCTTGATTTAGTTCCACTATTCCTCCTAATGAGGAGAATGTTGCCAGTGGTGGAGGATGAGATGGCCTAGGAGGTAAATCCTCTAGATTGTAGAGGTGTGGTGATGAGAGTGGAGTGGTGAATGATAGGGCTCTAGGCACCAATGGTGATGGTTTAGTGGAAATGAGATTGTTTGGTTTAGGAGGTATGGTGGTGTTTGGCATTGGTAGTTTTGTGGGAACTATCCTTTTAGGGATTGGTTTGATTGGTTGAGTTGGTGGAGGAGAAATCCTAGCATTTGTGGATTTAACCGGAGATGATTCGGTTGAAGAAATTTCATGTACAACACGAGCAATTTTCTTGGGTGGTCCTTTGGTGGATGAGTTACCACTTGGAGCTTTCCTCATGATGAGATGATTCAAATAGGTTTGTAAAGGTTTCTAAGTGATGAAAATGAGGATGAAGATGATGACTTTAGGAGTCCTAACAATGTGGTTTATAAAGCAAGAGATTTGGCAAGTGCATTCAAGACTTAAGCCACTAAGATTCCTTGGAATGTGATGATTAGCATGCACAAGAGTCAACTTCAGAGTTGTACTGATCTAGGAGCTTAATTAAGATGAGATGGAGTGTTCAAGTTAGCAAGATGAGCTTGAAATGATTGTTTTAAGAAGAGTTGACATGAATCTGCCACACGGATCCCACGGTTCCCTCCAATGAGGGATCCGTCTAGGCTAATCCTAGGGATCCGGCTCTCAGCAGCTAGGAAAGGGTAAGAATGATGTTTCTAAGATCAAAGGCCTATACCATCGTGAGTGTTTCAGTCCTCCTAAGTATCTTAAATGAAAGGGTACTTAAATGTTCAAGGGCAATGAGTGATGTAGCTAATGATTGCCTTTTATGGAAGAAATTGGAACTTTTATGAGTATCAATGAATGAACAAAGATGACACTAAAAACTTGAGAGTGTCAAATGGAGCTAAATGGTCCTAGAGACCAGATAGTAACTTAAGATAATGTTTTGGAGGATATCCTAAAAGCTTAAGATGGAAAAGCTAGAATTTGACCCATTTCGACCTATTTTGAGGTAAGGATGACTACGATCAATTTGCTAAAATTGAAAGATTTCTATAGCTAGATGTATTAACATGTGAGGGATCATGTGTGAGTATAAGAGCGGAAGAGTAATGAGTTTTGATGAAACGATAGATCTACAAGCACCTTGAAAATGATCCTAAGTTATCTATGAGTGAGTTTGAGACCTACTGAGCTTGAGGAAGACATAAATGATCCTAAGGTATCATGTTTAGCTAGTATGAGAAGGTCTGGAAGGTTGGATTGATGCAAGGAAGCAAGAAATGCCCTTTTGTCCACCCGGATCCCACAGATCCTTCACTTGAAGGATCCGACTAGTTATAGCCTGTGATCCGCATGCGAGATGATTCTTAACAATGATTGCAACATTTTGTTCTAAGTATCGAAATTAGAAACTAATGATCTCTACAATAAGTACACATGCATACAAGTAAAACATACTAAGTATGGCATGTAGAAATGGCACATAAGCAAACAAGTTAGATCGAGCTCACAAATAACACACATGTTTATCAACTTTATCAAGCGATATTCAAGAAGCTTAAAACGGATTTATGATCTAGATTGGTAAATCGTTTGTATTAACAATGGTGTGCAAGGTATGTGTCAAGAAAGGAAAGAGTACATGATGGTGTTCAAGACAATAGAGTTGTGAGGTGCAAGTTCAGGACAATCCTAGACTTCATTTAGATCTAGATGGTGTTCAAGTACGGTTTTGTGAGTTGGTTTAAGCTAAGAGATGTTTACCTATGTGTTGGTATTTTGAAGAGTAAGAAAACACATGTATATGCGTCCTTAAGAAAGTGAATTGTTTAGAAGGTTGTTTTGGTTAAGTGAAGGTAATGAACTAAGTGTAGTTATTACGGATGGTGATTAGCGTACAATGAACTTCATCCTTGAAGTAATGTAGCTCTTCTCGATCAAAGCAAGATAATCACTTGATGAGGCAAGTAGTTGAGATTAACTAAAAGAAAAATTAATTTTACAACTTTTTTTATTAGTAATCCTAAGACAACGCAAAGTATTTCCATTGTAAACTTACTTTAGGAAAACATAGGAGTATAGATTTCCATGTGAGAGAATGAATATGAGACTATTACTAGTGGTGCTCAATTACGGCTAAACACAACCATTTTACTACCGATTCTACATACCCAACTTATCAAGGAAGCAATTCAACCGTTAGGTCAAATTGAGTTTCTAGTGCAATAAGTTCTCCAAGATTCATTCTCGTTAGGAAAATTTATATTCCTACAATAGCCTATCAAGAGTAACAATGATGATACTTTGCTTCATTTTTATTAATATTATTTCAAACAACTAAGGTGACGAAGGTGTTATGTTAAATGTAAAAATTAAAGTTTCCAAATGGTGAAAAAATGGTTGATGAGCTAGTTCAACATATGTTGTTGGAAAGCTCGAGTTTGATTTTGGATATGACCAATTATGTTTATGCTTGCAAAATAATTTACTTGAGCATATCGTATGAAATAATCTGTTGTCAATCCTACTATGAAGCTTGGAAAGCGATCATGAAAAGGAAAACGGAGAGTACATTATCAACACAAGTGTAGGTTATGATCCGATGTACATTCTTGTTGTTTTAGAAAATGACAAAAGAAAATATGAAATCAAGAAATCATATAAGCACATAAAACATTTCATGCTGTAATACATGACAAACTCAATAAGAAGCCATTTAGTATATTACATGTTTTAAACATTTTCAACTTATATGACTTATCTAAGTATTTAAACTAACATTTTCGACACACCTAGATGTTAAAGCACGTTGATTAGTAAAATATTACTAACTCGGCAAACAAGAGAATGAATAGCAAGGTGAGGAAACCACATATGTTATTCAAACAAACAAGCACAAAAACTATTTGAGATAAGCAAATAATCAAGTAATGCAAGGCAAGACAATTAATCATTTAGCATAGCAAACGAAAGTTCTTTTCATCGCTTTGTGTTAAATATAAACATGTATACCAAGCTTGATTAGTTTCTTTTATAAATATGATCAAAACCTTAATTTCAAAAGAGGACACATTGTTATTCAAATATGAGAACATCCGTCTCCAATTATATCAAAAGTTTGTGCAAAAGTTATGAACAAAAAATGACTTTCTATTATAAATCAATGATTCTATAAATTTTTGTTTTGAATCAGTTTATGAAATCATTTTTAAATGAAGGTAGACTCAAATACCTTTAAAACGATAGGTGGCACGACTTCTAACGACTTACGGTTAATTAGTTATGAATTTTGAAATTGCATAAAATCGTTTTCCGTACTCACGGATCCCACGGATCCCTTGCTCGAGGATCCGTCCCGAGTAAACCGAGGGATCCGCAGATCCGATCTGTAATTACAAAATGCATGTTTTGACCCGATTTAAAAGGTTTAACCTTTGTAGACTTTTTAGTGAAGTTATATTATCCATTTTACCTTTATTCAAGCTTGATTTAACAAGATATCTAACAACAAAACTTCAAAGAGAAAAGATCAACAAAAACACTTTTCATATTATGCTTATTATAAGATAGAAGCATATATCACAATTTTATCCACAAGCAATTTAAAACGTCTTTGACCAATAATTATAACTAAGAGAACATACCTTTGCTATAGTCCCTCTTTATGGTTTTAGAAACCATAGACGCGAAATTCTTCATGATCTTCTAAGATGCCCAAATCCTTTGCTATGTAGATTTCTCAAAAGGAAATGTTAGAATGATCTATCACTATCCAACATTTAAAAATATGATGATTTCTAAAAACATGACTTTTTGTTTCAAGAAATTCCCTTCTTTGTAGTTTTCAAACATACACGGATCGTATCAAGTTTTCAAAGTACAATATACTTTAAAAGACTTGGTAACGAAGCTCGGATACCAATTGTGGAAAACTAGAAGGGGGGGTTGAATAGTTTTACCGATTAAAACATGGTTTTAAACTATTTAGATCGACTTATGTCAATCTATTGAATGTGTATGTTGGATGTTGATAGATAAGTACGTAAGTAAGTAATGCAAAGATAAAGAGAGAAAGCACAAACCACGACACGAGTATTTATAGTGGTTCGCCACAAGGACACCTTCCTTGCCCCACGCCACTCCCCGAGTCACCTACTCGAGAGTTCAGAACACTACATGACACCAACTCCTTATGGCGGAGAAGCCTCCACAACATTGCCTACTCTTTTTCCGGTACTAGGCTAACCACCGGGTTCTTCCACGAGGTATAACCAAACCTATCACGACGTCGCCTACCCTTTATCCGGTATTCGGCTAGATACCGAGTTCTATTACAATGGAGGAACTACTACCCAACACTACAACAATGACTAACCCCAAAAGAGATCCACTCCTTATAACAACATCAACAAGGATATCAATATCCTTTGACCTAATACTAATCTATCTTGTATATCGAACGTACACCTTAGGCACCTTTCACTAATGCCCTTGACTCGATCTTAAGGCACCTTTCACTAATGCCTTGTGACTTGACTTCTAGGCACCCTTCACTAATACCTTTAGCCTTGACTTCTAAGCACCCTTCACTAGTGCTTTCTATGGAAAACTAGAGGGGGGGGGGTTGAATAGTTTTACCGATTAAAACTTGGTTTTAAACTATTTAGATAAACTTATGTCAATCTATTAAACATGTGTGTTGGATGTTGATAGACAAGCATATATAAGTATGTAATGAAAAGATAAGGAGTAAGAAGCACAAAACCACAACACGAGTATTTATAGTGGTTCGGCTACAAGGACACCTTCCTTGCCCTACTCCACTCCCCGAGTCACCTACTCGAGAGTTCATAATCACTACACGACACCAACTCCTTATAGTTGAGAAGCCTTTACAACGTTGCCTACTCTTTATCCGGTACAAGGCTAGATACCGGGTTCTTCCACGAGGTAGAACCAAACCTATCACAACGTCGCCTACCCTTTATCTGGTACTAGGCTAGATACCGAGTTTCATTACAATGGAGGAACAACTACCCAACTACTACAAGACACCTAACCCCAAAGAAGATCTACTCCTTATAACAACATCAACAAGGATAACAATATCCTTTGACCCAATACTAATATATCTTGTACATCGAATCACACCATATCGAATGTACACCTTATGCACCTTTCACTAATGCCTTTGAATCGATCTTCAAGGCACCTTTCACTAATGTCTTTGACTCGATCTTCAAGGCACCTTTCACTAATGCATATGACTCGATCTTCAAGGCACCTTTCACTAATGCCTTTGACTCGATCTTCAAGGCACCTTTCACTAGTGCCTTTAGCCTTGACTTCTAAGCACCCTTCACTAGTTCCTTCAATACGGACGATCGACACCCTTTACTAATGTCTTCGTCTTAACTCTCTTAAAAATCTTTCACTAATGTCTTCAACACTACACTTTATGAAAGAAGAGAACTATCAACAAGAGAACCTCGTGAGTCTTGATGATAACGAAGCATGGCAACTCATGGACTCGAGCTTGCTCGCCTTCAAAAGATGGTGATCTCGCCTTTAAGAGGAACCTAGAGAATCACACAAAACAAAACTACATACATAAATCACTTGGATTCGAGGTTAGAGAGTTTACAACTCAAAGAGAAAATATGTGAGAAAGGGTTAAGAAACAATGAAGAAATGGCTCACTATTTATGAGAGAAAATAGTTATTATTCCACGGATCCTCACTGAGGGATCCGTCCGAAGTAATACTGGGATCCGTGGACGCCCCTTGCCCATGGGTATTGGGTCATGGGTCATGGGTTATGGATCATGGGTATCCAAGTAGATATAATGTATCTATAAGATGCAATGCATCTAGTCCATGGTTCAAGGATTAAAACTATGGGTCATGGATTAAAACCATGTATGACTTAAGCATGATGTCATGCAATGGGTTATAGGTCAAGCTCCATGGATATGGGTCATGGACTTTGGGTTGTACCCAACTACATTCAATGTATTTTGGTCAATGGGTCAAATACTTAAGTTTCTACCCATTTATATTACCCATTATAATACATACTAGTTATGTGTATATTTGCCCAATATGTAAACACTAGTTGTTGTACATATGTATTACTAAATCATAAAATCACTTATGCTTGTTTTAGTGTTTCATGTGAAAACATAAGTGTGTTAGAAAACTATTGGCTCAAACCATTTACGTATTTTATTTGTTTCGTTAAAATGATTTTACGTTTGTTATCGACAAAACATTAGAAGATCGTAGAATATAAATAAACGTTTTTACGGCTTATTTGTATTAACACTTTCAATACGGACGTTCGACACCTTTCACTAATGTCTTCTTCTAGACCCTTTAGACATCTCTCACTAATGTCTTCAACACTACACTTCTTATGAGAAAGAAGATAACTATCAACAAGAGAACCTCAGTAGTCTTGATGATAACGAAGCATGGCAACTCATGGACTTGAGCTTGCCTGCCTTCAAAAGATGGTGATCTCGCCAAGAGGAACCTAGAGAATCACACAAAAACAAAACTACATACATAGATCACTTGGATCCGAGGTTAGAGAGTTTAAGACTCAAAGGAAAATATGTGAGAAAGGGGTGAGAAACAATGAAGAAATGGCTCACAATTTATAGAGGAAAACACCATCGCTCCACGGATCCCACGGATCCCTCACTTGAGGCATCCCACGGATCCTCACTGAGGATCCGTCCAGTATCATCGGGGATCCGTGGACGCCCCTTGCCCATGGGTTATGGATCATGGGTATCCAAGTAGATACAATGTATCTACAAGATGCAATGCATCTAGTCCATGGTTCATGGATTAAAACTATGGGCCATGGATATTATCCATATATGACTTATGCATGATGTCATGCAATG
This sequence comes from Chrysanthemum lavandulifolium, assembly GCA_022545495.1. Classification (NCBI taxonomy): domain Eukaryota; kingdom Viridiplantae; phylum Streptophyta; class Magnoliopsida; order Asterales; family Asteraceae; genus Chrysanthemum; species Chrysanthemum lavandulifolium. The sequence continues at coordinate 231,393,069 of CM040242.1, read as the reverse complement.
GGTTATGGGTCAAGCTCCATGGGTATGGGTCATGGACTTTGGGTTGTACCCAACTACATTCAATGTACTTGGTCAATGGGTCAAATACTTAAGTTTTTACCCAATTGTATTACCCATTATAATACATACTAGTTATGTATATATTCACCCAATATGTAAACACTAGTTGTTATACATATGTATTACTAAATCATAAAATCACTTATACTTATTTTAGTGTTTTATGTGAAAACGTAAGTGTGTTAGAAAACTATTGGCTCAAACCATTTACGTATTTTATTTGTTTCGTTAAAATGATTTTACGTTTGTTATCGACAAAACATTAGAAAATCGTAAAATATAAATAAACGTTTTTACGGCTTATTTGTATTAACATGCACCTACAAAAATATATGCATATTCCTTTAAATTAACTCTCTTACTTAAATTACGTGGCTAGAAATTCTTCTTATTTTTTTTCATTTTAATTTTTCTTCTCAACTAATTACTTCCCTTGTTTTTGCATGCAAAGATCGACGACACAAAGCAAACATATATATACACAAGCAAACATATATATACACAAGGAAACTTATATTCACGATCAAAAACATATAATTTAACTTGGTTGATAGTATAAATAATTAAGGTGAGATCATTTCTAACATTGGGTTGGGTTTAGATACATATAGATGACCCAAGTAGAAGCATATATACATGCAAACCAGACCAAGTTGAAATTGATCTATTAACTGCACGATTAACAACTGTAGCCATTATTCTTACTTGCTTGATCAGTTGGCGATCTCATGATGCAAGGTTTTTCTTTCATGTTTTACACAATCATGTTGATCTTCTTTCTTCTGTTCCTTATCGCGACGAGGCAAAATGGGCACTACCCCTAGCTCGGAGGAACTACACTGATTCCATAGTCGAAGTTGGAACCACTCTTTTTGCATCAAACAAAGGCGTATTGCGTCTTCAAGTGTAAGAAAAGAGATGATCATGATCACCATGTCTAGCGGAAGTTTAGGGAATGTCACCATATGAATTGAATATTGATGTAGAACTACAAGAACTCACATAAAAATGGTTACCAGATTTTCTCCTTCTTAAATAAAAAATGAGACAAAACTTCAAAAATGTGATATGATATCTTGTGTTCGGGAAGAAGCTCACATAAACAAGAGATATAAATGAGACAAATTAAGGATGCTATACATTGACAATGAATGGGGCATTATTATAACTTTGCTTACAGTGAAGCACATGCTGTGATGTGATGCAAAGATATATAATGCTTACAATTCCAACAACATATTTTACCCATTTACTTTTTAATATAAATTTCTTGTAATGTATAATGGTTATAGATTTCGTATATACGGGATCGGTTCCGAGTTTTCTGCTACCCTGAGTGAGACGGTTTTTGAGGGACGATCGAAAATGACTACAAAATATTGTAAACAATCACACTTTATTTTGTAATGATTTAGCCTTCAAATAAACTATGCCAACTTAATAAAACTTGGACAACAATTAAGTTTACTTTATTGGAAAATTGACTTTTGACACTTTGTTGTACTTTTTGGGTTCTTATTATTGGGCATATCTAAAAAATGATTCATCCACATAAGAATATGAGTTAACACGTTATCACACATATGTATATGACCAACATTTCGACTAAAATTATACTTCAAATATTCTGTAAACTTAAAATTTTCAAATCAAATATTATAATATACAGATTAAAGTTAAATATAATAAGGTAAATGAAACTAAAAAGAAAGAAATTTAAAAAACTAGATGTCAAATATTTGGTTGAAGCTACCGAATTCAGTCTAACAATCGAAACTTATGAGTTATGATCTTCTTCTCCTCGTACATTACAATTGAGTTACTCCTTATTAGTTACAAAAATTATACTCCGTATTTTAAAACATTACCAAAACTAAAAATAAAAGTATAAGCTGAAAAAACAAATGATAAAGCAACATTTTGAACATTAAACCCCATCAAAAAGTGAATATAAAATCAAAAGGAAATGTAGTCGTCAAATAATCTTGAAATTTGCAATATGACCATTCTTTTTACATATATTATTTTCTTTTAGCAAAAAAGCTATATTAGAGTAGTTTTTCCAAAGCTCTAATAAGTGCTTGTTTCTCTCTTAAACTCTTCTTCGCCATTTTCTTCAATGAAAAAAAAACGACAACATCAAATAATTAATAATATATATCCACAGCACCCTAAAAATGATGCCCCCTATTCCGTTGGATGCGTTAGGCCGTTGCCGCACCGCCCATAGCCAGGACCGGCTCTGCGTGTACAAAGTTTCGACACAAATAAAATTTAATTTGTGCACCATGCACAAGTTTTTAATATGTTATGTATGTCTTAATGCCCGTGCAAGCGATACATCAGTCCCTCTTTATATCTTAAGTTCAACTTTTAATTATTTAACATCACATTCATCAATGGAACACGGTTTACCCTCGTAACAATGGAACATGGTTCATATTAATCAATGGTTTTCCTTAGATTTGCCAACCCGGTAAACTGAATTGCTTAACAATAACATAATTCTTAGTATTAAGAGGGATGAGAGCGAGTTACCGGTAGTAAGTTATACTATGTGAATTTCATGTTTGTTAGTGCAACTTAAGTTTAATTGTAAAAATGTCATCTCTAAAATATTTTTGATGAAAAACATTAAGATTCTACCATTAAGAACAAAGGTTTAAGTCGATAGAATGATGAAATTTTAAAGACTAACGAGTTACTAACTATTTAATTAAATAATGAATATTATCTCCTTCTAAAAGTCAATTTAAATGTGAAATCAAGAGTTTTCAATGTGATCATGGTGGTGAGTTCGATAATCACCAAATACATACACTTTTTGCTAATCATGGTATTCAACTTAGGTTTTCTTGCCCAAAAACCTCTCAACAAAATGGCAAGGTGGAACGAATGATACGAACAATAAATAACGCCATTCGTACACTCTTGTTTTAAGCACACCTACCCCTCCTTTCGGTTGAGGCCTCCACATGGCTACTTATCTCCTAAACCTTCTACCATCAACCGCTATCAACAATGAAGTTCCTTCACAAACTTTTAACAAACAACTGACTACTCCATTTACATATTTGGGTACCTTTGTTACCCTCATCTTCACTCAACCCACAAACTTGCGCCCCGCGCTACCCCATGCATCTTCTTGGGCTTTCCCGCCTATCACCGTAGCTTCCGTTGCCTAGACCTTGAAACAAACAAAATTATTCTATCTCGTCATGTCACCTTCGATGAAACACAATTTCCGTACCGATCCATGACACTCACGTCGCCACCATCCTATACCTTCTTAGACACCCCACCTTCCCCCCTCATCTCCCATGTCTTAACTAATCTTGTAACTCCTACCCCTCCTTCACAACCTCTACCTAATGCACAACACAACCACCAACAGCCCGAACCAAACATCCACGCAACCTATAACCAATACCCGCCCAATACACCAACCCATGACATAACCCACAACACTGTACACAATAGCCCACTAACACAGGCCCAACAACACCAACACAACCCTTCACCGCAACCCAATATAGCACCCCCTCAATGCAGCCCAACACCGAACAATCCACATCAACAGCCTCGACCCATTCCTCTCAACCTACTAACGAAGCCCCTCGTACTCACCCCATGGTCACTAGGTCTCAATCTGGCATTGTCAAACCCATTGATCGATTATCCTTACATACGCCTCTCATTTCACCTATACCTAAATCTCCGCCTCGCCTAAAAGATCCTCAATGGCGTAATGCTATGTATGATGAGTATAATGTGTTAGTTAAAATGGTAGTTGGATTCTTGTACCAAGGCACGGTGTTAATATGGTTCGCTCTATGTGGTTATTTAAGCATAAGTTTCATGCTGACGGGACTTTGAGCCGCTACAAGGCTCGTTTGGTTACTAATGGAAAGCAACTTGGTATTGATTGTGACGAGACCTTTAGTCCGGTTGTTAAACCGCTACCATCCGCATCTCGCTCGAGTCTTGCAAGATCTCGCAAGTGGCCTATCCATCGCCTTGACGTTAAGAATGCATTTCTTAACGGTGATTTATCCGACATCGTCTATATGCATCGCCCACTGTGATTTGTGGATTCCCTGTACCTCATCATGTTTGTCTTTTGCGAGATCTTTATATGGATCAAGCAAGCACCGTGCTTGGTTTCGCGGCTTTGCGTGTTATGCCACTCGAGTTGGGTTTTACCAAAGTCGCTATGATTCTTCATTATTTACTTTATGACTGTGGTTCTCGTGTTGCTTATCTACTTATCTATGTGGATGATATTATACTTACAAATTCTTCTCCTGCTCTACTTCAGCAGATCATTGCTTCTCTACATAGTGAGTTTGACATGACTGACCTTGGGGCACTTAATTATTTTCTTGGTATATCTGCTACTCGCCATTCTACAGGGTTGTTTCTATCTCAGCGGAAGTATGCTATTCAGCTTCTTGAGCATGCTCACATGGCTAACCGTAACCCTTCTCGAACACCAGTTGATACAGAGTCCAAACTAGGTCCCGAAGGTGTTCCAGTTCAGGATCCTACCTTATAATGCAGTCTTGCAGGTGGTCTTCAGTATCTCACATTTACACGACCGGATCTATTTTATGCAGTGCAATAAATTTGTCTTTACATGCATGATCCCCGCGAGCCACATTTAGCTGCCCTTAAACGTATCTTACGATACGTTCAAGGGACTTTGGATTTTGGTCTTCACTTATATTCATCTTCCGCCATGTCTCTTGTTGGTTATACAGATGTTGATTGGGCGGGTTGCCCATCTACACGACGGTCCACTTCAGGTTATTGTGTTTTTCTGGGTGATAATTTATTGTCTTGGTCTTCCAAGCGTCAATAGACCCTCTCCCGTTCTAGTGCTGAAGCTGAGTACCGGGGTGTTGCTAATGTTGTGGCCGAGACCGCATGGCTTCAGAATCTTCTCCGTGAGCTACACTCTCCTCTCGCTCATCGCCACCTTGTCTATCGTGATAACGTTAGTGCCGTTTATCTGTCTACTAACCCTGTTCAACACCAACGGACCAAACATATTGAGATAGACATACATTTTGTTTGTGACATGGTTACTGCTGGTCAAGTGCGCGTTCTACATGTACCCTCTCGTTATCAGTATGCAGATATCTTCACCAAGGGACTTCCTTCCGCATTGTTTGAAGAGTTTCGATTCAGTTTGAGTGTTCGGCCTCCTCCCGCTCCAACTGCGGGGGAGTGTTAGACGATATATTGTACATGGACCGTTAGTATTTTTATTATGTAGGCCTAGCCCAATCCATGGGTTCTAGAATAATCTTATGTTCTCTCTTTATTGGTTTTGTGTAACCTAATCAAAATCAAGGGAAATAATTACCTTTCTTAAGTTGCCGCACCGCCCATAGCCAGGACCGGCTCTGCGTGTACAAAGTTTTGACACAAATAAAATTTAATTTGTGCACCATGCACAAGTTTTTTATATGTTATGTATGTCTTAATGCCCGTGCAAGCGATACATCAGTCCCTCTTTATATCTTAAGTTCAACTTTTAATTATTTAACATCACATTCATCAATGGAACACGGTTTACCCTCGTAACAATGGAACATGGTTCATATTAATCGATGGTTTTCCTTAGATTTGCCAACCCGGTAAACCGAATTGCTTAACAATAACATAATTCTTAGTATTAAGAGGGATGAGAGCGAGTTACCGGTAGTAAGTTATACTATGTAAATTTCATGTTTGTTAGTGCAACTTAAGTTTAATTGTAAAAATGTCATCTCTAAAATATTTTTGATGAAAAGCATTAAGATTCTACCATTAAGAACAAAGGTTTAAGTCGATAGAATGATGAAATTTTAAAGACTAACGAGTTACTAACTATTTAATTAAATAATGAATAATATCTTTAGCTTTACACCTTATAAAATATTTGAAACTTTTTAAAGATACGAGTATTAAAAAATTCAGCCTACATACTTACTAAATATAATAGGATTTTGAACTTGTTAAAATATCAATGAATTTGTAACATCTAACCAACACAACTATACATACATCTTGTACAATTAACTTATGCAACATCAACATATATATTTAAAACATTAAAAAATAATGTAATCATTAAAACACGCATCAATGCAAAAGTATAATCAATAAACCACATGATACATATCAAACAAACTATTAAAATAAATTTTTAAATATTATCCTCAAACACACTAAAATATTCCTTAAATAAAAATTAATACAATATATATAAATAAATTAAATGGCATGTATATGTTCTACTATCTACTTTTCACATAATATAGTTTGTCATTGTTGAAGTTGTTAATACAAATAAGCCGTAAAAATGTTTATTTATAATTCTCGATCTCTATATGTTTTGTCGATAACAATCATAAAATTATCTCAAGTATAAATTTAAGATTACATGTTTACTTAATAGTCATCATATTTATTTTTACTAAACTATATACTTTATTAGTTAGTCATTTGTTGTAAAATAAATATTGTAAGTATAAATGTGTTGGGTACCCATGACCCATAACCTAGTACCTATGACCTATGACCCATGACCCATGACCCAAAACCCATGACACATGTGCATTACATCATGCATGACATCAAGTTAGATACCTATGACCCAAAGTCTATGGCCTATGATCCAAAATCAATAACCCATGACCCAAAGTATGCATTACATCATGCATGACATCATGTTGGGTACCCATGACCCATAGTCCATAACCCATGACCCAAAACCCGGAATTGTAACCCAAAATCCGGACTGGCTTACCCAGTTGTCGGATCCCTTGGATTACACTGGTCGGTCCCTTTTTCAAAGGATCCGCCGGATACGGAAGAACAGTGACCAGTTGGCCTATAAATAGTGATCCATTTCTTCATTTTTCTTCACACATTCTTATATATATCTTCTCTCATTCTTATATCTCTCTAACCTCAGATCTAATGATCATTTGTTTAGTTATCTTCTTGTGTTTTTTAAGGTTCTTCTTAAAAGACGAGATCATGTTCCTTGCATACAAGTCTTCCAAACTTCAAAAAGAAGTGTTGCTAGGCTTCATCATCACTGAGTTGCTTCTTGTATTTGATACATTACATTGTAATTATAAAGATGTTGTGTTAGTTTTGTTAGTTATGTGGATTGGTTCTTCCGTTGAAATTCGTCATCACTTTCTTTGCGATAATGCTCAATAAGGAAACATCTCAATTGAGAAAGTCTCCTCAGAGGACAACATTGATGATATCCTTACCAAACCTCTTAAACGAGAACTATGTAATCTTTTTAGACTTGGACTAGGACTAATGGAACCTAATTCATAGTTTTGAATAAATAAAACCTTAGCTTGAACCCTTGTTTAATCACTACGACAAAAAATGACCAAGTTGACTTCTAGCCCCAAGGACCCCTTCGACAACAAGGCCAGACCCCTAAAAGGGGTCCGCCTGGTCCGTGGTTGCTTGGGTCAGTTATAACAGTCGCATAAAACAAACACTCCTCTTATAAAATTAAAACACAAACGACTCAAGTTCACTCCTAACTCCATTCAACTCACAATTTGGGTAATTTCTCTAACAAATCTATGTTCCTAATGACATTGTAAGTACTTTCATAACCTTCTTCTCTCGATTATGAGTCTAGGGTTCTCATTTAAGCACAAAACCAAACTTTGGGATTTTGTATCTCTTTAGATAAAGTATGAAGTACATGTGCTAATTACATAACTAATCATGTTTCTCTTAGTTAGGAATTGCATCATGTAGTAAATAAAATTGATTTGCTAAACACCCCAAGTCAAATTTTTGTAAAAACTTCTCACGATTAGGACATACAATTTTTGCACATTGTTTATACAAATAAAAACTTTCTTTAAACACCACTTGCACATGTAACTTGAATGCTAAAGGGAATACATAACCAATATGTATTTTCGGGTTATCTCTCGTATTATTACTAATCTGTTAAAATTTTTGTGCATTAAAAGAGTTGAGATAGCCGCACCTCCACATCATCTCCATATAGGCACACACTAGAACGTTATATCAAAATCTATTTTTGTTGTGATTAAAGCCTTGATTACTTTTGTCTAGGAACGAAAATGCCACCCGCCAATACTTATGATCACAAAGACACAGTAGCTTACATGCCTCTTTACCGTAGGACTAAGGGAATCTCAAAAGAAGAAGTTGAAATCTTTAAGGCACTAAAAAACCGATACTTACATGAGGGTAGAACCATACACCCATCCTTTATAGAGAACAACAACATTACCTACGAATTTGCGACAATCAACTTTGGTTGTCTTCTAAACATTGATGAACTAATTTTTCCTAGATTTTTCCGCGATATATATGCTAGCATAGTACTCTCAAGTAATGATGATGGATTTTTGTCCATTTACTTCAAAGCAAACAAAAACCAATTCCAATTAACTCTCCTGACTTTGCTAATGTCCTCGGAATTCCTTGTGAAATAGCATGCATCTACATAGATGGATAGTCTCTTTCTTCTATCGACTTTGCCATTTCACGTGGTACTCATTACCAAACTCCCTTGGTTGACAAGAAATCATCCGAGATCATTTGTTCTTTCTACGAGTACAAACTACTCGAAGAAAACATTTGGGTGAGGAAATCAATAGAGATCCATTTGCCATGGAACTAAATGAACTTCGCCCTCAATATAAGAAATGGGAAGAAATTCTTAGGGCAAATGTTTTGTGCACCATTGGAAATCGTGATCATGTCAATTCTTGTCTTTCATACATGCTTTATAGCTTGTCAACTTGTCAACCCTTTAATCTTGCCTACTATGTCGCCAAAAGAATGGCATGCATACCCATTCTTGGGACTACGGCTCTTCCGTACGACATGCTTCTCACTCGTCTCTATAGGACATTTGCACCAATTCCACCCAATGCTAAGGGAGTTAGTCTTGACTACTCCTTCATTGATCATATCATGGTGCCTTTGAGTGACAAAAGGGTGTCTAAACCAAGTCTAAAGGAAAGCGTCCTCATCTTCCAACTTCCTCATCATCATCTAGTAGCTCGAAAGATGGACTTCCAAACTCAAAGCTTCTTCCACTTGAATACCTTAAAGAACTCCCGAGACTTGAACAAACGTCGAAAGAATTCAAACAATCAAAGGGAATATGAAAGTGATTTGGAAGACACCTCACCAAAATCAACAACAAAATCGACAAGCTTTAAGATCTTTATGAATGTTGGTACATGTTTAAAACAATGATTTATGAAGTATTAGGATGTTAACTTGATACTAAAACTATTATGTGAACTAAAATCTTAACTTGCAAGTGGATAACATCATTATGTTATCAATTTTCACTTATTTTCTTGCTTTGAATTTTCTATATTTTTCATTATTAGATAATCTATGCATATGTAAATACCCGTTATAAAGCATGATCCTATCCCACAAACATATTGCACGCACTTATAAGTTAGTTTTACTGGATTAGAACGGGTCGAGATGGATAAAAAAATGTCCTCTGTGGTAAAAACCACTTCAGAGGAACGCGGTTTACAAGGACCCCTTTGAAAAAAAGGGTCCGCCGGGCTGACAGCAAAAACACACATTTTAAAAAAAAATCGCACTTTAGATTATCCATGTTTTGACCTTAGTAACTTTAAAAAAATAATAATAAATAAAAAAAACTTTAAGATCATATGAGATAGTTTGAAACAATAGAATAGCCATTTTTCATCAAAATTTGAAATTTCAGAAAAAGGACTCAAGGACCCCTTCTGGATAAAAGAAGGACCCCTAAATGGGGTCTTCATGATCCGTGGGTCTATGAGGTAGAAATATTTTTCAATCATTACACACATTTACTGCAAATCTTAACCCTTTTACTCAACCTGATTCCATTAGTTTGACTTCCCAAATGACATGACAACTTCCTAAGTGGATTCTCATTTAATTCATGCATTAATTTACCACAAATCATTCAACATTATAAATTGGAGGTCCTGTTCTTCACTTTTCACCACACCTCTCTTTCAAACTCTGTGAATCTTAGTAACTTCTAAGTATCTTCACAAATAACAAAATCCACACACTCTTCACCATCTAGTAGAGCATCCTGAAGGACCGCAAGAATAAGTGTTCGTCCATGTTGCTTTGTGAACTTCAATTTTTCGTTAGACTCATCACCAATGAACATCTCATCACATATCCATGATGATATGGTCATCAACTTAAGCACTCCTACAACTCAACCAAGATCACCAATTCATGTGGCAACAACTCCACCTCCTACTAAAACTCTAGTAGCAACAACTCCACCTCCTGCTCCGTCTCAACTACCTAGATCACCTTTACCAATAACAACTAACCTTGCACCACCTGAACTCTTCACAATCCACCAACGTCTCTTCATCCTTTTATTGATTCTCTAGAATACCTACCACCAAGATCCAACAATCCACCTCTAATACCATTGATTGGCTTCCAGACAGTCAAGTTTATCACACAAGCTAACCACTTGTGAATGGTCAACCGTAATAAAAATAAAACTGTCTAAAACCAATGCAATTAAGATCTGGAGAGTATAGTGTTTCCATAGGTCGTTAAGTCCCACGGAGACTGAATGGTGTTTCAAAAACTTTCAGATGTCGAATAATCACTAAGGATAGTGATCAGTAAAGATTTTGGTGAATAATTACACTATTGATTGATTGGAATTGATTTTGGATACAGAATTGTAAAGCACAATAATCAAATTTAACAAACTTAAATACGTACGTTTAAAATACGTAAACGTAAAAAATAAAATGTGAGATCTAAGAAATAAAAGACCTACAAATATGAAAATGATATTTTTGGAATCCTAAAAATAAAAGAAAATTATTGGAAAATTAAAATTATTTTTATGACTATTTATTTAATTATTATTAATTAAAAAGTATTTTTAACTATTTAATAATAACCTAAAATATGATAAAATATGAAATAAAACTAGAAAAATGAAATTATGACTTAGAAAATCTAAAATATTATAAAACTTATTTTAAAACTGAAAATATATTTTTTATGTTTTTTATTTATTTATTATTAATTATTTAATACTTTTAACTATTTTAAATTCTAATAAATACTAAACAAGCTAAGAAAATTATGAAACTTTTCTATAAATATCCTATGATGACGAAAACTAAGAAAATTATAAAACTAGATGTGCTTAATAATAAGCTGAAAAGAAAAATCAAAAAGCTAATTTCTATTAAATAAACGCTATCACTATTTTAAAAATGATGTTTTTGTGATTTTTATTTTTGAAAACTATTTAACTACTTAAAATAAGCAACTTTTATAAAGACAAAAATTTTACAAATTAAAAATAAGCTGTTTGAAAGCTAAAAAAAACTAAACATTTAGCTTATTTGCTTATTTTGATGTTATTAAGCTCAAATAAGTTCCACGGCTTGAAACAAAGATACAATAAGCTATAAATAAGCTAAATGAACTTAAATGAAACTGAAAAGAACAAGGAAACACATTGATAAGCTACTAAAAAGCAAATAAGCACTTATGATAATCCTTCTAACCAAACAGGCCTGCAGCCATTTTCCCAAGCAATTTTAGCTTATCAAGTAAGCTTAAAAGCTCAAAATTAAAACTGAGGTGTCAAGATTAGCTGGTGGGTTTTCCAAAAAGTCCAAGTTCACAAACTATGGTCCACTAATAAGCTTTTTACAAGCTTATGAAAAAGCTACCAGTTCACTGCTCAGCTTAAGCTGAGTCAGTTGACACTGAGATTGGGACAAAAGTAAAAGCTGATTGCAGCCCTATCAAATAAGCTGAAAAGTGGTAAAATAAGCTTAGAACATTAAGATGGCTTGGTTAGCTTCACAAAAAACTAAAATTCACAAGCTGAGGTTCAATTATGAGCTTGTGACAAGCTTGTGAAAATGACTATAAAACTGTGCACAGGGCACATATTTGAAAAAGGGTCTGAAATAAGCTAAGTAAAAAGCACTTTATAAGCTAATTAGATATAAGCTAATATTTTTCTAATTAAGATGAGCAGCTAAACTTTAATATCCCAAAAGCTTAAATCCTAAATCCTAATGGTAAGATCACAATGAAATTGTAAAGTTTATTCAAAATCGCTTCTAGTAAAATTTGACTTTTATGAAAATCAAATAAATTGACTAATATGAACTTTGGCTTGATTCTACTTAATGATTATGATATATTAAGCTAAGATAAGATTATATTAAGCTATGTTAACAAGTTTTAAGCTACTTAGCTGAGATTTGTACTTAAAAATCATAACAGTGAACTAATAAGGGTGAGATTAAGATGATTTTGACTTTTAAACTAATGAGGACTGGTTTTTGTTGTTACAATGAGTTATTAGAACTTAATATGACATATAGCAAACAAGAACAATGACATGATAAACCTTTAACACAGTTAAATTAGCAGATCCAAACAATCCTTATAGAAACTGATTTGAAGCTTTTAACACTAAAACAAGTTTTTAAACCAAGAAAGCTATTAATTAACTTACATTAACTATATTGAGACAGTATTAGACTAAAATTAACAAGCTTTAAACACATAAACTATGAAATGCAAATTTTTGAGAAATTGCTTACAAGATGAGTCCAAGTACAAAACAGAGAACTGAGGCACAAGACCACAACCTATAGCTTCCCAAGAAGCTCTAAACCCAAGGCAATCCAATATCAACCTTGCTCCAGCTTCTTGATCTTCATTTCCATGATTTTTGATTTTTCACTAATTTTTTTTGTATTTTTGGTATTTTTTCTTTTTTACTTCTAAACTGATTTTAAAGGTTACTAAAAGCTTTAGTAAGCTTTCTAGGAGCTTATATGGGCTTATGAGTCCTTAATAACAACTAACAACAACATTAGAACATTTTGAGATTTTTGAACTTAAAATTGCACAAACTGAAATTGAAACTTGAACACTGAAATTTATTATTGACAAGGATTTAAAATACACTGAGAATACTTAAGAAAGTACTTGAAAGCTAAGAAATACACTGGAAATGGAAAATTAACTAAAACGACATTTATTAAGCTAAATTACACTAGATATCTTCCACAATGCTTCCTCTCTTCTTTATAATGATCTTTTAGGGCTTTTTCGACATCTCTGAGAATATCCCACCTCTTTCCAGCCATTAGATCTTCACAACTCATCAAATATGCCATTTGGCAATTTTGGCGCGCGGGAAAAAAGTCTTGAGCAGGTTTTCTCAATTAAAGATTCTTGGACTTTGTGGAGGTGTTAGGAGTGGTTAGACAGGTGTTAGGGGTGAGGTGGAATGTTGAAAAGGTGGAAAAACCACCACTGGTTTTGCATTGCAGTTGTGGAAGAGGGAGATGAACAGTGGGGAGTAGTTTTTGGCGCGTTTGACTGGTTTTGACCATGTTTTAATAATAACGGGGGTTCAAAAATGGGGGGTCAAGTGGATAATGACAGGGGTTCTTTTGTTTTGGCTGGGGATCAAAATACACAAAGGGGCCATTTGGTTGTAGCTTTATGACAAGGACCATTTGTGTAATTTCTGAAAAGTGAGGGACTGAACCTGTAATTTCTCCAAAGTTATCAAAAGGACGAAACTTGACAAACTTTAATAGTACAAGGATAATATTTGATAATTTTCACTTTTTTAAATATCCAAGGACTATTTTTGACATTTTTCAAACTTGAGGGACCAAAGTTGTCATTTTGCAATTTTAAATTTCAAAGATCAAATTTGACAACTCATGAATCCCTAGGGACTTTAAATAACATTTTTCTTTATTTTGATTTACCAGGACTGTTTTGACAACTTTTGAAACTTGGGGACTAAAGCGCCAATTATGCAAACTTGATACGTTTTCATCCGATTTTGATATTTTGCATTTAAAACACATAAAACACTTATTTGTGATATTTTCATCATTTTGATGTATTTCGAGTGTTTTCGGATGTTTTGGCATTCTAAACCAGTACAAAATGATGAGTATTTAGACACTCATCAATCCCCACACTAAGATATTGCTAGTCCCTAGCAATCTTTTGAGAAAAATTAATGAATTTCATCTCTTTACCAAAAGCCATTACTTCGGAGTAGCCAATTGTTTTAGTTCAAGTAAGAACCTTGGTACAATGATAACCAAATGATTTTGAGCAAATCACCGACTTTCAACGGTTTTGATTTGTCTTTACCGAGCCGTTTATACGGACTAGCCAACTCTTAGATAAATTATCAATATTATCTTTGGTGAGTGATTACCAATTATGGTTTTCCGATTGCCTTTACCACAAGCCATAATCTTGCGGGCTAGCCAACTTTTCACTAATTAAAGATATGGTGAGTTGAACACCATACAATTTTGGGCAAATTGCAAGCCATAAACGGATTTGAGATATCTTTACCAAGAGCCGTTTGCTCTGGATTAGCCAATCCTTATGTGGGTTAGACATGGCGGATGATTACCATTTCTTGAGTAAGTGAAAACACTTACTCCAAAAAAAAATTGGCCAAAATGGGGAATTGGGTGGAATAATTACATGATAAAATTCGTGAGAATTCCCCCACACTAGAAATGAATATTGCCCTCAATATTCAAAGTACCGCCGTTATGCTTGGAACAAAGAACGTAAAAGGGAAATACTACGGCCATTATTTTATTTTTGATATATACACATTTTTTTTTTTTTTTTTTTAGAGAACTTATATACAACAATGGGCAACTCCCCACACTAGGGTGGTAGAAAGTAGAAAGAAGTCGAAATATGGGTGAAAACCCATATGGTGTGTCTCTTTTTTGATTCCCGAGTCACTAGCTTGACTCGATCCCCGAATTCATTGGTTCATGGGGAAAGTTTGTAGATCCGGGACAACCACAGGTGGAATGTCCTCTCCAAAATAGTGCTTTAATCGATGACCATTCACTTTAAAATTTGGACCATCGGGTTGAGATAACTCAATAGTACCATAAGGATAAACCTTAGCAATAGTAAATGAACCAGACCAACGGGACTTGAGCTTTCCCGAGAATATCTTCAATCTAGAATTGAAAAGAAGGACTCGATCACCAACGTTGAAAACGCGGTTCTTGATTTTGGAGTCATGAATCTTCTTTGTCTTTTGTTTGTAGATCAAAGAGTTCTCATATGCTTGATCACCTAGTTCATTTAATTCATTCATTTGAACTTTTCGTGATCACCAAACGTCCGAATATCGAAATTGGCATGTTTTAAGGCCCAAGATGCCTTGTGCTCAAGCTCAATCGGAAGATGACATGCCTTCCGTACACTAGCTTGTATGGAGTACACCCAATGGGTGTTTTATAAGCCGTCACGGAAGGCCCAGTGCGTCATCTAGTTTATCCGACCAGGGATGCACGGTTTCGCCTCTTGTCCTTTCAAGAATTCTTTTAATACCACGGTTGGAAACTTCCACTTGCCCACTTGTTTGGGGTGGTATGCGATGAGAGACGGTGGGTTACACCATACTTTTGCATGACACGATCAAATTGGTCATTGCGAAATGCATACCACGATCACTAATTATAGCTCATGAGTTCCAAACCTAGCAAAATGAGATTTTAAGAATTTTACAACTACTCGGGCATCATTGGTGGGTAAAGCTTTCGCTTCAACCCATTTTGACAAATAGTCAACAGCCACAAGTATGTATTTGTTTCCCCGAGATGATGGAAATGGCCCCATAAAGTCAATGCCCCAGATGTCAAAGATCTCACAAACTTGAATGGCATTTTGAGGCATTTCATTTCTTTGAGATATATTTCCGTGACGTTGACAAGCGTCACAGGCTTTGACAAATTCGTGGGCATCCTTGTAAATTGTGGGCCAATAAAACCCGGAATCAAACACCTTCTTGGCGGTGTAATTTGGACTATGATGTCCCCCGGTGGGTCCAACATGGCAAGCTTTGAGAATGTCAATAGCTTCTTGTCCATAAACACACCGTCGGATGACTTGATCCGCACAGATTTTGAATAAGTAGGGGTCGTCCCAGAAGTAATGTTTAACATCTTTGAAGAATTTGTTCTTCTGTTGGGTCGACATCCCTTTCACTATGAAGTTACCCGCATGGTAATTTGCAAAGTCAGCGAACCATGGGGTAGTAGAGTTTCCACGAAAAGAAACTGCATTGAGTGTCTCGAGAGGAAATGTTTCATTTATTTCCTTTTCTCGAAAACATCTTGGTGAGGGTTTTCTAGACGGACACGAGATGATCGTGACGGGTTCTCGGCTCCTTTTTATCACGTATAATGATATCAAATTCTTGCGGGAGGAGAACCCAACGGAGTAATCTCGCTTTGCATCTTGTTTTGCAAAGAGATATTTGAGAGCCGAGTGATCCGTATACACCACACATTTGGTCAAGATTAAGTATGGCGAAACTTCTCAAACGCATACACCACGGCTAATAGCTCTTTTCTATGGTGGTATAATGAGTTTGAGCTCATCATAGTTTTACTCGCGTAGTGGATAGGTGAAAATGTTTAGATCTCGTTGCCCTAGGATTGCACCAATAGCAAAATCACTTGCATCGCACATGAACTCAAAAGGCAAGTCCCGGGAGCAACGAGAATGGGTGCTTGAAGAAGCTTTTTCTTTAATGTTTGAAAGCTTCGATGCAATCGGTGAGAAGATAAAAGGAGCATCTTTTTCAAGAAGATGAGTCATAGGTAGGCGATTTTAGAAAATCTTGTATGAATCTGCGATAAAACCGACATGACCTAAAACCTCCTAATACCTTTGACGGTGGTAGGATGAGGCAATTTAGCAATAACATCTACTTTTGCTCTATCGACCTCAATCCCATTTTTTGAAATCTTATGGCCAAGGACTATGCCTTCTTTGACCATAAAGTGGCTCTTCTCCCAATTTAGACAAAGATTGGTGTCTTCACACCGTTTTAGCATTTTATCTAAATGGGAGAGACATGTTTGAAACGAGTCCCCAATGACCGAGAAGTCATCCATAAACACCTCCATTGTTTCCCCGATCATGTCGTGGAAAATTGCCATCATACATCGTTGGAGCGTGCGGGAGCATTACATAAGCCAAAAGGCATACGTCAGAGGCAAAAGTTCCGTATGGGCGGTGAATGTGGTCTTCTCTTGATCCCGTGGATCAATGGGGATCGAAAATAACCCGAGAAACCATCAAGGAAACAATAGTACTGCCCCGCTAATCTCTCAAGCATTTGGTCCATGAATGGTAGAGAAAATGGTCTTTACGGTGGCGTCATTCAACTTACGATAGTCAATGCAAACACGCCATCCGTTACCACCGAGTTGGAATTAACTCGTTTCTTCATTTGTGACAACAGTTATGCCATCCTTTTAGGAACACGTTGAATTGGGCTAACCCAAGGACTATATGAGATTGGGTAAATTAATCCCGCATCAAGAAGTTTGATAACCTCTGTTTGATAACATCATGGATTTTGGATTTACTCTTCTCGATGTTGAGCTGCGGCTTGAAGTCATCCTCTATCAAGATTTTGTGAGTACAAAATTCGGGGTTGATACCATTAATGTCGGAGAGTTTCCAAGCAATTGCTTGCTTGTGTGACTTCAAGACCTTTATGAGAGCAAGTTTTTCATCTTTACTCAAATCTCGAGCAATAATGACGGTAATTTATCATCACCTTCAAGAAATGCATACTCGAGATGAGGTGGTAAGTCCTTAAGTTTGACTTGAAATTCTTGATTTTCTCAAGCGACTTGACTTCCTTGTTATGAAGCTTGACGGGAGGGAGTGATGATGGATCATCATTAAGCAACTTCTCAATGAGAAGTATATCCCCTCGATGTCGATGGGGCGTGATCAATTTCCCATGGAGCAGAATCACTAGACAAGTATGCTTCAATCTCTTCCAAGATGAAGTCACTTTCCTCAAACGGAGTGAGAGAAGGAGTAGAATTGGCAATGATGGGTTGAGATGAATGGTGAGATTATCACTCAAGAATTATGATCATAACCAAGAACTTCTTGAGTACTCTTGAAGCAACATCAATGATATCTATTCGGTTAACCGACTCGTAATCATAGTTTGCGGAGTACCTCAAGTTTGATCAAGGTTAAAGGTGACGACTTCATTACCTACGTAATATGATTTCTTGCTCAAATACATCAATGAGAGCACGGCCCGTTCTCGTGAATCCTCGTCCAATAATGAGAGGAACCCGATGATCGGCATCGAAATCAACAACCACAAAGTCACCGGAAAATGGAACTTTCCTACTTTCAAATCGTCCTCGGCAATGCCAAGAGGATCGGGATATTGTACGATCTGCAAGCTCGAGAGTCATGCATGTAGGAGTAAGTTACGGAAGAGAAAGTTTCTTCCATCTTGAATAAGGCATCAGTTGATGCTTGCACCAAGATCGGCTAAGGCAAAGCATTCAACCATTCCCGGAAATACACAAGGTAAGAGAAATTTTCCAGGATCTCCAAGCTCTCGAAGCTTCTTGGAGATAACTGCAGCGGTTCTCGTTTAGAGGAGTTTTGCCATCTCAAACAGTTTTTCCTTGTTGCTTAACATGTGTTTGAGAGTTGATGCAAATTGGGCATCGACATGATAGCATCCGCATAAGCTTATGTCAAAATGTAATTCTTGGAAAATTTGAAAATTTTGTCCATTTGATGGTAGGCTTTTTCGGAGCTTTGCTCATTCAAACGTGATGGGTAAGGAATAGAAGTTTTGGATTTGGGGTTTTCAGCGGAGCTACAGAGGTTCAAAAATAACTCTGGATTGGATTTGGGTTTCGGGACAACTCGAGGATGGACATTGTTAGTACCTCCGTTATTAGTAGGAAGTTCCTTGTCCTTTGTTGCCTCGGGTTCACTTTCCACTACCTTCGGAGAGAAGAAGAAGAGTAGTAGGAATAAGCGGGTCCATTGTATGAAACACCACTTCGGTTGTGATCGCCTTTGCATCGCCCCTCGGGTTAGCGATCGTGTTGCTCGGAAGTTTTCCCGAGCCCGAGGGTTGATCATTTAAAGACTTTTTAAGATCGTGATCGGTGACCAACAACCTTGTTCATTTCATCTTGGGATTTCATGAATTGCTTCAATAACTCATCGGTGATGGTCTTGGAGGAACTGGAGGAAATTTTGAGGTCGGATGTTTTGATTATGACCTTGTTGTTGAAAATTCCTTGGTTAGGATTCACATTTCCTGAAATTGATTCCTCGATTGAAATTTTTGATTAAGGTTTCCTTGATGTTGGAAACCTTGATTTGGTCCGGGATAGAAATTACCTTGGTTTTGATAACCTTGGTTCATTCTAGGTTGGTTCGATTCGGTTAGTATGTTAGGATTCGGTTAAAACCGTGTGGTGCCTGATAAGTATTAGCACGGTAACTTGGTTCATTTTGAGGACGGTTATAACATCCCGCGATTTTTCAGATATTTATTTTTCAAGGAATTAAGTTTGTTTTTCATTTACGAACTTTCCTGAGCTCATTTGACGCGAAAACGAGAAAGATGTCTCATGAAACGTGAAACTTAGACACAATGTGTACCGGCACAATTGTAACTTCGTTGAAGCATTCAAACTGATCACTATTTCTATTTGCGAGAAAGTGGACGAGTAAATATTCATTTTTATTGGAAAAATGATTTCGTGAACAATGGCGCAAGTTTCGTAATTTTTCGAGTCCGTTTACTCCTTCGAATGTGTCCCAAACCGAATATTTATAAAAGCTTAATGGAAATTACAAGAATGGTCCCTGAGATATTTTCATTCTTCTCTCCCTCAACTTTGACTATTGGCAAAACTAGTCCTCCCTGGGGTATAAAAACCCCCATTTCACTCTCTCTCTCTCTCTCTTCACTTTGATACACATTTTCACACACTTAACTCTCTCCCTCTCTCTATGATATCCGGCCGCCGGCCACCTAGAATTCCGGCTACCGCCGCCGGAAAACACAAACATTACACCAAAAGATAGATCGTCACCTCATGATTCTTTTGACATATCACACGCGCCTCTAAACCTTGAAACGCGCCCTAGATCTTGAAAGCAAGATTCGGATAACTAGGGTTTCTAAACATTTTCGTGTAGATAAAGAGTATGTACGTTTGGAAGGGTTTATCTTGGGATGGTTGTAGTGTTTGTAGCACGTCCGCCACCACCGCCACTCTGACCACCACTGTGTGCCACGCTTCTCCTTCGTTTTTCCATCTTCTTCGTTTTCATGGTAGAGTAAAAACTATAAACTATTTTGTTATCTTCTTATTAAATATATCCGATTACAAGTTTAATGTTAAAGCTTTCGTGGAATATAAATCTGGTAAAATCGTTTTTGTTTAAGGTTCATGTGATAAAATGGATTAAACATGGGTTAAAAGTGTTTTGAAACGGTTGTAAAACCCTCGTGTGGGCCCCACCCCCTCTCGACAGTTGACTCAGTCAACTCACCGAGCCAACTCGGTCGACTTGGTGAGTATGTGATGTTGTTATTAGTTGTTGTTGTTTTTGAGGCTATGGTTGGACTCGGATTTGGTTTTTGATGCCCGTTTGGTTGGTTTTGTTTTCGGCAGCCGTGGCTTGCGCCGAGCCGTGACTCACGGCGAGTCACGACAAGGCTAGCGTTTTTCAAAGTGTTGGGATTAGTTGGATTTAATTCGGTTGGAGTTGGTTTTGGATGAATGGATTTGGCGTGTGTTTGGTTAAGCCGAGAGCTACATGGGATCGAATTGAGTCGAGTCGTGACTCACGGGAGTCACGGCTAGGTTTATTTTGTTTGGTTAATTTGTGTCATTTATTTATTTATGTTTCGTGATGGTTTCGGCTAAAGTTAATTGAAAAGGGAAAATGATAACAATAACTAAAAAGATAAACATAGTTAAGGGAATATATTGCAACACTTGAGGCTTTGATTTATTGTACTCGTTTACAAGCATTATGACATTATTATATTGTTGGACAAGGATTGGACGTATTGATTCTGATATTAGTTATTTGGACATTATGGACCCTTTAGTACACGCGACGGAAGGGTATGTTAGACTCATAAGAGCTTAACATATCTGGACCCGAACTATACGAACGGTCGATAATACTAAACAACTAATATATATACGCGAATGATATGTCTAATTGTATATTATAAATTTTAACATTTGACGAATTGGGAAACTTAATGATAAATTTTATATTATTCAAGAGTCGTTATGACTTGGAAATGTTTTATAAATGGGCACTTCATGCCGAAATTTCGTAAAATCTTTTATAAACTTAAATCATTTATAATTTCTTTAATATCCTGAAAACTTTTCAAAACTTATACGTTTTGACGATATATCAGCTATTTTGGGAAATATGGGTAAATGCCGAAACCTATCAATTGACTTACTTGCTTGGTCATAGTTATGTGTCAATTCTGGTCTTGGTATCTTTCTAGTCGTTGTCTTCTAGATTCGAGTCTTGGTCAACTTATTGACTATTCCTCATAATATATTGGGATATATATTATGTCTTGGTATGAGTTATGTTTGGCGTGAGTTAAAAACCTTTGGGGTGAGTTACATTTGGGTATACTTTTGGCGTGAATTGGATGTCGAGTCTTGATTTCGACCACCACGAAATGTTAAAACTAAACTTTTGAGATATTGATACTAAAATTTTGGAAGCGTTTGATACGAATAACCCACGAAAACTAAGACACGTTGTCTTTCGGATATTATATGATTTTACTCTTTGAGGCGTATTTTGAGATAATCGTATACTATTAGGTCGTGACGATATAGTACCTATGTACTTGTACTCTTTGGATATCGATGTGCCTTTCTTCGTGATTTGGTTGTGCTTGCTCTTTGATGCCAGTCTTGTTAGTTGTGATTCTTGCGTTGCTTCGCTTCGAGGTGAGTTCATGGCCCCTACTTTTACTTGCTTTTAAACTGTTTTGGGGGAGAATACAAGCTCGTTTTTACTAAATGCAAATGATTGCTTGATTTGAATACGCTATGGATAGATCTATTGGGAATGGCCACCTCGTCCGACCAACATGGCTCATGTGGGGGACGTATAACATGTCGATTGTTAGTGTGTTTAGAGATAGACACGGCTCGTGCTATCTAATGATGGTTTCATGACTTAGCCTGCGTAATAGTTAAGCTTGCGTGACACTATATTCGTTGTAGTGTTTGATTTTTGATATGGTCCAGTGGTTGTTTATGAACTATTTTTATGGATAAACATTTTGATCTCGCGAATTAGGCGGGATATGCCTCGGTTAAATTTGACTTGTTTATGAGAATTGATTTTGCACTTGAAAACCTTGTGGTCCACCTTTCTATTCTTTTGCTTAAAGGTAAACCTTGTTTCGCGACATTGTGGGCACCACAATGATCGAAAGGATCTTTGAACTCGCAATACTTTTATGAAAACCTATGAACTCACCAACCTCGTGTTGACACTTTTAGCGTGTATTCTCGGTATTGAGGCGATTGTTTACTTTTGGGCGCTTGGGCAATGGCATGGCATGGTCATAGATCGACTCGATATTTGTATTGGGGACCGTATATTTATTATGGGCCTATTTCCGCATTAAATTTTATTGTAAACATTGATTTTATTAAATAAATGAGTTTTCTTAAGAAAACCTTTATTCTATACTTGTGTTGTGATACCAATTAGTAGCACCCAAGACTTGTATGCTTACGCTAAAACCCGAATTTTGGGGGTGTTACAGATTGGTATCAGAGCCTAGGTTATAGAGAACTGGGTAAATTTTCAAAACCTAGACTATAACCACTTTTATGAAAATTTAACCCTATGACCGACACATGCCTGCCTACCAAGCTGATGCCTCACTTGTGACTTTGATTGCTAATATATTTGATGAGATGTGTGCCTTACTATTGGATGAGTATATCCATTTATCTTTCACTATATGCTATAAGTATCTTCAACATACTTATGCTTACGTATCGTACCTGTTGTAGCTTTGCGTCTTTTCCCTGAACAATCTCATCACTCGTCCTTACGTGTGGACACTGGTTTAAATCTTTTGAAAATGGATTTTGGAAAGTGAAAGACATGAGGCTAGAGTAACTAAGTCAAGTATATTAAAATTCATTGAACCTCGGTGAATATAGGCGATCACCTATATTCAACCGAGACGATGGGACATAGCGATCACCTATGTCCGGCTCGAGGTGAATTTTGCGATACTTGGAGTGGTTATAATAGAATTATGTCCGGTTGGTTTTGGTTTGATTTGGAAATGGAAAAAGTTTTGGTGTGTGTATACGAGCATGAAATTTTATAAAAGCTTTCCTTTACACACAACACACTTGCATCACAAATTCTTGTTTATCGCGATATCCTTCCTTTGTTAAGAATCGCTTTTCATCGCCGCCTAGTCATTATATGACTTCGGGTTATTTTTGGGAATCGTTGGAATCGTAAGACCTTGTTTTGCATAGGGTCAGGTTAGACCCGATTGGTCATAAGTTTGTATTTGGGTTGCGTGAAGTTGTCATAAGCTCATCGGATTTCTTGGAATATTTGGATTCGATTTTGGCTACGTTGAATTTGGATTGTTAGATTCTGCGATTTTGGTTCCTTTGGTGAAAATGGATTCGCTTATTCTCATGGTTTTGTTTTGGTCTTGTTGTAGACGCCTCTACTTCAAGCCTTGTCTTCGATCGATGATTATTATTGATGCTGTTCTTTTGATGTTGCACCTTGCGCTCTATCGATGTGTATGCTTTTAGCATAACATTTTGGAACCATCAGCGTTCAATTGTATTTAGAATTTGATTTGATATCGATTGGTAGTCGAATTTCTTTTGGAAATTATGACGTTGGATTTGAATGTTGTATCTTTCTGCGTTAAGTATTAAGTACACTACGGAATCAATCTATTGATTGCTAGTTGTAATTAATGCTCTCCTTCAGAGTCGTACTCTAAATCTGCTTAACTCTCTTTCGACGGAGATTCTGTTGGCCCAACAGAAACCTTAAGACTTTAGGGAGTAACTTAAACCACGATCCTTGGAGCTGTCGTCTAATCCTTCGCTCGCCATTTGGGAATATCTGTGATTCTTGCTACCTCCTTATGATATATTGAGCCCTACCGTTATTGTCTTTCAAACTGCTCTCAACTTTCCGACAAATCATTCCGTGGCCACCCTACGAAATGTTTTGCTGCTATATATTAAACTGAACCCTGGAAGTGAATTCCACACCTCTATCTGGGTAGTTGTTGGTCGTCGCCAAACACCTCGCCTCTCGCTAATCGAAGAAACAGTCACTATGGACAACCTTGCTCGCATGTGCGAGAAGGAGATTGTTGTACTTAGTGGCGTGCCGATTTCTATCAATTCTGATTGTGAAGGTCGTTTCACATCAAGTTTCTAGTCATCACTCCAATAGCCATAGGAACAAGTCTTGGTATGAGTACTGGGTATCATCAACAAACTGTTGGCTGGAGTGAAAGGACCATCCAAACGTTGAAGGACATGTTGCATGTCCACGTGATCGATTTCGGCAATGGTTGGGGTAGATACCTCCCATTGGTCAAAATCTCATATAACCATAGCCACATTGTACGAGGTACTCCATGGTTGAAAATTTTCGCTCAACAATTTGTCGAATCGAAGTGGAGGATACCCAACTAGATATCCTAAAACTGTTCATGAAACTATCGAGAGATTGTTTAGATCAAAAGCATAATGCAAACTGCTCACGATCATCAGAAGAGCTAAGATGGATGGAAGACATTTGAGACTCCGTGATTGGAGACGAGGCTATGCTGAGATATCTCACCATGGATTGTGTGATGCGCTTAGTAAACGTGGAAAGCCAAATCTTTGTTATGCAAATTCTTTTAAGACTCTTGCTAGAGCTGGACTGGTAGCTTAGAGCCTTGAGCTACCGTCGGAGCGTAGTTATTCATGACGCTTTCATGTGCGTAATTTGAGGTAATGCCTCACTATTGAAAACGATTATTGTCTTTGATGGGAGATATCCATATCGACGAACGACTAAGCTGGGTTGAGGAACCTATTGAAACCGTGAACCGTGAAGTCAAATGACTTGACCAAAGTCGTTTTCTTATTTTTACTGATCAGTGGAAACTCTAAGAAATATCTCGAATTCGCGTGAGAACGTGAAAATTGAATCTTGAGAAAGTATCTATATCTCTTTTCGAATCTAACGGATAACTCGAATTGAATCGCGAGGACGCGATTCCGTTAAGGAGGGAAGTCTATAACATCCCGCGATTTTTCAGATATTTATTTTTCGAGGAATTAAGTTTGTTTTTCATTTACGAACTTTCCTGAGCTCATTTGACGCGAAAACGAGAAAGATGTCTCATGAAACGTGAAACTTAGACACAACGTGTACCGGCACAATTGTAACTTCGTTGAAGCATTCAAACTGATCACTATTTCTATTTGCGAGAAAGTGGACGAGTAAATATTCATTTTTATTGGAAAAATGATTTCGTGAACAATGGCGCAAGTTTCGTAATTTTTCGAGTCCGTTTACTCCTTCGAATGTGTCCCAAACCGAATATTTATAAAAGCTTAATGGAAATTACAAGAATGGTCCCTGAGATATTTTCATTCTTCTCTCCCTCAACTTTGACTATTGGCAAAACTAGTCCTCCCTGGGGTATAAAAACCCCCATTTCACTCTCTCTCTCTCTTCACTTTGATACACATTTTCACACACTTAACTCTCTCCTCTCTATGATATCCGATGCACCGCCACCTAGAATTCCGGCCACATGCAGCCACCGCCCGTACGGAAAACACAAACATTACACCAAAAGATAGATCGTCACCTCATGATTCTTTTGACATATCACACGCCTCTAAACCTTGAAGCGCCCCTAGATCTTGAAAGCAAGATTCGGATAACTAGGGTTTCTAAACATTTTCGTGTAGATAAAGAGTATGTACGTTTGGAAGGGTTTATCTTGGGATGGTTGTAGTGTTTGTAGCACACGTCCGCCGCCATGACCGCCACTACGACCACCACGGTGTGTACGCTTCTCCTTCGTTTTTCCATCTTCTTCGTTTTCATGGTAGAGTAAAAACTATAAACTATTTTGTTATCTTCTTATTAAATATATCCGATTACAAGTTTAATGTTAAAGCTTTAGTGGAATATAAATACGGTAAAATCGTTTTGTTTAAGGTTCATGTGATAAAATGGATTAAACATGGGTTAAAAGTGTTTTGAAACGGTTGTAAAACCCTCGTTTGGGCCCCACCCCTCTCGACAGTTGACTCGGTCAACTCACCGAACCAACTCGGTCGACTTGGTGAGTATGTGATGTTGTTATTAGTTGTTGTTGTTTTTGAGGCTATGGTTGGACTCGGATTTGGTTTTTGATGCCCGTTTGGTTGGTTTTGTTTTCGGCAACCGTGGCTTGCGCCGAGCCGTGACTCACGGCGAGTCACGACAAGGCTAGCGTTTTTCAAAGTGTTGGGATTAGTTGGATTTAATTCGGTTGGAGTTGGTTTTGGATGAATGGATTTGGCGTGTGTTTGGTTAAGCCGAGAGCTACATGGGATCGAATTGAGTCGAGTCGTGACTCACGGGAGTCACGGCTAGGTTTATTTTGTTTGGTTAATTTGTGTCATTTATTTATTTATGTTTCGTGATGGTTTCGGCTAAAGTTAATTGAAAAGGAAAATGATAACAATAACTAAAAGATAAACATAGTTAAGGAATATATTGCAACACTTGAGGCTTTGATTTATTGGACTCGTTTACAAGCATTATGACATTATTATATTGTTGGACAAGGATTGGACGTATTGGATTTACGGTATTAGTTATTTGGACATTATGGACCCTTTAGTACACGCGACGGAAGGGTATGTTAGACTCATAAGAGCTTAACATATCTGGACCCGAACTATACGAACGGTCGATAATACTAAACAACTAATATATATACGCGAATGATATGTCTAATTGTATATTATAAATTTTAACATTTGACGAATTGGGAAACTTAATGATAAATTTTATATTATTCAAGAGTCGTTATGACTTGAAATGTTTTATAAATGGGCACTTCATGCCGAAATTTAAGTAAAATCTTTTATAAACTTAAATCATTTATAATTTCTTTAATATCCGAAAACTTTTCAAAACTTATACGTTTTGACGATATATCGACTATTTTGGGAAATATGGGTAAATGCGAAACCTATCAATTGACTTACTTCTTTGGTCATAGTTATGTGTCGTTCTGGTCTTGGTATCTTTCTAGTCGTTGTCTTCTAGATTCGAGTCTTGGTCAACTTATTGACTATTCCTCATAATATATTGGGATATATATTATGTCTTGGTATGAGTTATGTTTGGCGTGAGTTAAAAACCTTTGGGGTGAGTTACATTTGGGTATACTTTTGGCGTGAATTGGATGTCGAGTCTTGATTTCTTACCACCACACGAAATGTTAAAACTAAACTTTTTGAGATATTGATACTAAAATTTTTGGAAACGTTTGATACGAATAACCCACGAAAACTAAGACACGTTGTCTTTCGGATATTATATTATTTTACTCTTTGAGACGTATTTTGAGATAATACGTATACTATTAGGTCGTGACGATATAGTACCTATGTACTTGTACTCTTTGGATATCGATGTGCCTTTCTTCGTGATTTGGTTGTGCTTGCTCTTTGATGCCAGTCTTGTTAGTTGTGATTCTTGCGTTGCTTCGCTTCGAGGTGAGTTCATGGCCCCTACTTTTACTTGCTTTTAAACTGTTTTGGGGGAGAATACAAGCTCGTTTTTACTAAATGCAAATGATTTCTTGATTTGAATACGCTATTGATAACCGATTTTGATGAGATCGTGATTTGGTTTAAATATGTTTTATGTGGATACAAGTGCTTGAACTGTTTTGGATTGGACCTAAAATGTTTTTTGTAGCTATTCACGCTAGGTTAAGGTTAGAAACCCAAACGTTGTTATGAATTGTTACATCCCGGCTCGTGATTGTGCGAATGTTATGGATAGATCTATTGGGAATGGCCACCCCGTCCGACCAACATGGCTCATGTGGGGGACGTATAACATGTCGATTGTTAGTGTGTTTAGAGATAGACACGGCTCGTGCTATCTAATGATGGTTTCATGACTTAGCCTGCGTAATAGTTAAGCTTGCGTGACACTATATTCGTTGTAGTGTTTGATTTTTGATATGGTCCAAGTGGTTGTTTATGAACTATTTTTGCGGATAAACATTTTGATACTGCGAATTAGGCAGGATATGCCTCGGTTAAATTTGACTTGTTTATGAGAATTGATTTTGCACTTGAAAACCTTGTGGTCCACCTTTCTATTCTTTTGCTTAAAGGTAAACCTTGTTTTCGCGACATTGTGGGCACCACAATGATCGAAAGGATCTTTTGAACTCGCAATACTTTTATGAAAACCTATGAACTCACCAACCTCGTGTTGACACTTTTAGCGTGTATTCTCGGTATTGAGGCGATTGTTTACTTTTGGGCGCTTGGGCAATGGCATGGCATGGTCATGACGACTCGATATTTGTATTGGGGACCGCTTATTTATTATGGGCCTATTTCCGCATTAAATTTTATTGTAAACATTGATTTTATTAAATAAATGAGTTTTCTTAAGAAAAACCTTTTATTCTATACTTGTGTTGTGATACCAATTAGTAGCACCCAAGACTTGTATGCTTCCGCTAAAACCCGAATTTTGGGGGTGTTACAACGGTATTGATTACCTCCCTGATGTGAAGTACCGGCTATAGCATTGGCTTCAAACGGACTACCATCGGTGGCGATACAATTGTAGTATGCATGAGGCCACCACAAGTAACACAGACCTCGACTTTCTTCACTTCACCATGTGATGGTGTGCGTGTGAAAGTGACTTTCTTTGGTTAGCAAGAACCAAAGCTCGAACAATATCCGTGAGTTTGTCAATCTTAGCATCGGTGCTAGATGTACTCACGGGAGATGAAGTGAAGGTCCCGTGATTAGATCGAGACCGATATGTCTTTGTTCGAAAGAAGCGGACCGGGACTTGTTTTCAATGATTTGCAAGGCTTCTTTTGTGGTCTTGCTCAGAAATTACCTCCGCGGAGGCATTTAAAGAGTCTTGGTCGACTTGTCTCGGACCATTGTAGAAAGTATCCATTTGCATTAACTCGGTAAAACCATGATGCGGACACTTGCGAGCAATTCTTTATAACGATCCCATGCCTCCCGAATGATTCATCAAATCTTTGAGAGAATTTCATTATCTCATTCTTAAGACTTGTAGTTCGGGATGGAGGATAGAATTAGTTAACAAACTTGGTGACTAGATCCTCCATGTCTCAATGGAGCAGGGGTTGTTTCTCAAGCCAATTCGGGCTTGTCCTACAGAGAATGGGAATGTGAAGCTTAATTGCTTCATGTGGGACATTCTTGTATTTGATGGTGGATGCAATCTTGTTAAACCATCGAATATGTGCATGAGGATCATCCCGCTCAAAACCATAGAATTGGCTTTGGGTTACAGTTAAGCAACCGGTTTTGAGCTCAAAGGTATCGACCCACGATGGTCGGGACAACAATGGCATCTCCGTAACCCTCGATGGGTGCTTGGAAGCTCATTCATAGGCTTATCTTCCGCCATTACGACGGGGGTGGTTGTGCTAGACGTTCCTCGGTCATGGTGAAGGAGCGTAACGCCCTCTACGTTCGAGGAATATTTGCAAGCTCGAAAAGTGGACTTGTAGAACGGAAGAGCGAGTGCGCATGCACTAAGTATAAAATCGTTTTCAAAACAAATGCGAGGCAAAGCGACAAGTGAACTTAAACCAATAATCACAAATGAAATGGCTTCTTTGAAAAGGTACACCAAATCACAAGGACACAAAGGTAAGTTTTAAATCTTTTGTTCGGAACTTATTAATGTTCACACCCCGGTTGGTAGGTGTCTTGCCTTGGTTCATGGTGGTTGATTTTATGTATTTAAGTACCACCGAAAAGACGTGGGTATGGATTTGTGCTAAGGGTTTAAAACTTTTGGACAATATTTTTGGTATCGTCTCGTTTAACCAAATCGTATCTCTTTAAGAATCATCTTAAAGGAAACACAAGCTAAGCGTTACGATTGTTTTGTTGTTTTATATATATATTTTTTGGTGTTGTTAACACTTTAGGAAAAGTGTTAATGAACTTTTTATTTTGATTAACTTTACAAAAAAGCATTTACAAACGGTGGTATATGTGCAAGTACGGGTCTGAAAAAGGTTTAGAACACGCTAAAGCCTCCCCGGCAGCGGCGCCAAAATTTGATTGGCTTCCAGACAGTCAAGTTTATCACACAAGCTAACCACTTGTGAATGGTCAACCGTAATAAAATTAAAACTGTCTAAAACCAATGCAATTAAGATCTGGAGAGTATAGTGTTTCTACAGGTCGTTAAGTCCCACGGAGACTGAATGGTGCTTCAAAAACTTTCAGATGTCGAATAATCACTAAGGATAGTGATCAGTAAAGATTTTGGTGTATAATTACACTACTGATTGATTGAAATTGATTTTGGATACAGAATTGTAAAGCACAACAATCAGATTTAACAAACTTAAATACGTACGTTTAAAATACGTAAACGTAAAAAATAAAACGTGAGATCTAAGAAATAAAAGACCTACAAATATGAAAATGATATTTTTGGAATCCTAAAAATAAAAGAAAATTATTGGAAAATTAAAATTATTTTTATGACTATTTATTTAATTATTATTAATTAAAAAGTATTTTTAACTATTTAATAATAACCTAAAATATGATAAAATATGAAATAAAACTAGAAAAATGAAATTATGACTTAGAAAAATCTAAAATATTATAAAACTTATTTTAAAACTGAAAATATATTTTTTATGTTTTTTATTTATTTATTATTAATTATTTAATACTTTTAACTATTTTAAATTCTAATAAATACTAAACAAGCTAAGAAAATTATGAAACTTTTTCTATAAATATCCTATGATGACAGAAAACTAAGAAAATTATAAAAACTAGATGTGCTTAATAATAAGCTGAAAAGAAAAATCAAAAAGCTAATTTCTATTAAATAAACGCTATCACTATTTTAAAAATGATGTTTTTGTGATTTTTATTTTTGAAAACTATTTAACTACTTAAAATAAGCAACTTTTATAAAGACAAAAATTTTACAAATTAAAATAAGTCGTTTGAAAGCTAAAAAAAAACAAGCAGTGAGCTTATTTCTTATTTTGATGTTATTAAGCTCAAATAAGTTCCACGACTTGAAACAAAGATACAATAAGCTATAAATAAGCTAAATGAACTTAAATGAAACTGAAAAGAACAAGGAAACACACCGATAAGCTACTAAAAAGCAAATAAGCACTTATGATAATCCTTCTAACCAAACAGGCCTGCAGCCATTTTCCCAAGCAATTTTAGCTTATCAAATAAGCTTAAAAGCTCAAAATTAAAACTGTGGTGTCAAGATTAGCTGGTGGGTTTTCCAAAAAGTCCAAGTTCACAAACTATGGTCCACTAATAAGCTTTTTACAAGCTTATGAAAAAGCTACAGTTCTTCGCGCTCAAATTTGTCGAGTCATTGACACCTTGATTGGGACAAAAGTAAAAGCTGATTGCAGCCCTATCAAATAAGCTGAAAAGTGGTAAAATAAGCTTAGAACATTAAGATGGCTTGTTAGCTTCACAAAAAACTAAAATTTACAAGCTGAGGTTCAATTATGAGCTTGTGACAAGCTTGTGAAAATGACTATAAAACTGTGCACAGGGCACATATTTGAAAAAGGGTCTGAAATAAGCTAAGTAAAAAGCACTTTATAAGCTAATTAGATATAAGCTAATATTTTTCTAATTAAGATGAGCAGCTAAACTTTAATATCCCAAAAGCTTAAATCCTAAATCCTAATGGTAAGATCACAATGAAATTGTAAAGTTTATTCAAAAACTGCTTCTAGTAAAATTTGACTTTTTATGAAAATCAAATAAATTGACTAATATGAACTTTGGCTTGATTCTACTTAATGATTATGATATATTAAGCTAAGATAAGATTATATTAAGCTATGTTAACAAGTTTTAAGCTACTTAGCTGAGATTTGTACTTAAAAATCATAACAGTGAACTAATAAGGGTGAGATTAAGATGATTTTGACTTTTAAACTAATGAGGACTGGTTTTTGTTGTTACAATGAGTTATTAGAACTTAATATGACATATAGCAAACAAGAACAATGACATGATAAACCTTTAACACGCTTAAATTAGCGATCCAAACAATCCTTATAGAAACCGATTTGAAGCTTTTAACACTAAAACAAGTTTTAAACCAAGAAAGCTATTAATTAACTTACATTAACTATATTGAGACAATATTAGACTAAAATTAACAAGCTTTAAACACATAAACTATGAAATGCAAATTTTGAGAAACCGCTTACAAGATGAGTCCAAGTACAAAAGCAGAACCGAGGCACAAGACCACAACCTATAGCTTCCCAAAAGCTCTAAACCCAAGGCAATCCAATATCAACCTTGCTCCGGCTTCTTTATCTTCATTTCCATGATTTTTGATTTTTCACTAATTTTTTGTATTTTGGTATTTTTTCTTTTTACTTCTAACCGATTTTAAAGGTTACTAAAAGCTTTAGTAAGCTTTCTAGGAGCTTATATGGGCTTATGAGTCCTTAATAACAACTAACAACAACATTAGAACATTTTGAGATTTTTGAACTTAAAATTGCACAAACTGAAATTGAAACTTGAACACTGAAATTTATTATTGACAAGGATTTAAAATACACTGAGAATACTTAAGAAAGTACTTGAAAGCTAAGAAATACACTGGAAATGGAAAATTAACTAAAACGACATTTATTAAGCTAAATTACACTAGATATCTTCCACAATACTTCCTCTCTTCTTTATAATGATCTTTTAGGGCTTTGTCGACATCTCTGAGAATATCCCACCTCTTTCCAGCCATTAGATCTTCACAACTCATCAAATATGCCATTTGGCAATTTTGGCGCGCGGGAAAAAAGTCTTGAGCAGGTTTTCTCAATTAAAGATTCTTGGACTTTGTGGAGGTGTTAGGAGTGGTTAGACAGTGTTAGGGTGAGGTGGAATGTTGAAAGGTGGAAAAACCACCGGGTTTTGCATTGCATTGTGGAAGAGGAGATGAACAGTGGGGAGTAGTTTTGGCGCGTTTGACCGGTTTTGACCATGTTTTAATAATAACGGGGTTCAAAATGGGGGTCAAGTGGATAATGACAGGGTTCTTTTGTTTTGGTGGGATCAAAATACACAAAGGGCCATTTGGTTGTAGCTTTATGACAAGGACCATTTGTGTAATTTCAAAAGTGAGGATCGAACTCATAATTTCTCCAAAGTTATCAAAAGGACGAAACTTGACAAACTTTAATAGTACAAGGATAATATTTGATAATTTTCACTTTTTTAAATATCCAAGGACTATTTTTGACATTTTTCAAACTTGAGGGACCAAAGTTGTCATTTTGCAATTTTAAATTTCAAAGATCAAATTTGACAACTCATGAATCCCTAGGGACTTTAAATAAAATTTTTCTTTATTTTGATTTACCAGGGACTGTTTTTGACAACTTTTGAAACTTGGGGGACTAAAACTGCCAATTATGCAAACTTGATACGTTTTCATCGATTTTGATATTTTGCATTTAAAACACATAAAACACTTATTTGTGATATTTTCATCATTTTGATGTATTTCGAGTGTTTTCGAGATGTTTTGGCATTCTAAACTGCAGTACAAAATGATGAGTATTTAGACACTCATCAACCATCTTTGCATCCATTGACTGTATTGCTCATGAACCACCATGTCCTTCATTCATGCCTGATGAAATGCTTCTTGATAAACTTCAACACCAATCTCAATCTCAACCTCAACCTTTTCTTCCAACTTATAAGGAAATTGATGATTCGATTTGGGTTAAACCTCCAAACACACAAGAATGTCATGAAATCATTCATAAAATGAATGGTCTCTATACCTTCTCAAATATAGTGGACTCCCACATTCAAGAGGCAATGCATTTTTAATGAGCCTTACTTTCTGCCTCAAACATTGCACCACCCAATCCACAAAATGCTCAAACAACCACTGCACCACCACCAACTACCCATCATGCTCCACCATCCGATTTTAATTCTCCTAGTTATACACATTGTGAAAGGACCACTAGAATTAGTGACAGAACCCGAATCATGGTCCATGAGCTTCAAGAGGAAATGAGGTTCATCCTCAATCACATTCTTAAGCGACTTAATGCCATTTCCCATATTTCACAACCATAAAATCCACAATGATGGAAGTTGTCAAAGTCTAACTACTTTAGGACTACACTTATGTTTAAGCTTTAAGTTCATTTTATTTCTAACTTATTTTACACTTTTTGCATTAGTTTGTTTTCATCATCAAAATCATTATTATTCTCCTCACATTATGAAGTTGTTCATAATGTAATTTTACATAATATATGATGTTTGATTAAATATTATGGATTGTGTCTTATTATCTTTATTTTGCTTCTTGTGAATTGATTGAATATCATATCTATTGTTTATTGTGGATTGATGACATTCATTTGATATGTAATTCTTAATATTGGTCTTATGTTTGACCTTGAATATTTGTACATCTAACCTTTATTTTGTAGCTTTCAAAATCTATGTCTAAAATACTTGGCACCCTAACAAGCAGGAGTATTGGCCAAGAGGGAGCAAATTAGCTCGGACTCATTATGCATTCCGCTTCGTCTCTCATTTTGTTTCGACAAACAGGGGGAGAAAGACTTTAAACTCATGTTATTAAACTTATACAGATTTTAATTTACTTCAAAATTGAAATCAAAATAAGTTTACAATTTTTATAAAAGAAAGTTTAAACTCGTATTTTTAAAACACTTGCTCATTTTTACCATCTTGCTTAAAAACAAATTTATGTTTTGTCCTCAACAAAAAAGGGGAGATTTTTAATACAAATATCGCCTAAAAAACGTTATTTATATTTTATGATCTTTGCTAAATTTTATTGATGACGATAATAAAGTTTATTTATGCAAAGTATAAAAATTGAAAAGTCTTTTATATATAGTTTCAAGTTTTCTTTCATACTACAAAAGATCTAATTACATATCACACAATGTTAATTAAATAGACAAACTTCATATATATAAGTATTCTTTGTATTGTACAAATGTCCATAATATATCAAATTAGTCTTGTATTAGCATAAGTAAACAAATTATTTTTACTTACACAAAGACTAACATATCATTTCTTAATAATTTTTTAACTAGTTACATAATACATTTTACTAGTTAACTTTCTTTATACATTTAAATCAAAAATGAAAATGTGTTATTACATCAAATACTTGGATCATCCGACCCTAGAATCATCTGAGAAAAGATCTTACTAGGACATTGGAAAAATCTTGAAAATATTTTGGAAAGATATGAACACGATTTTGTATATTATGTGTCAGAGGTCCAAGGACCCCTTTTTATAAAGGGCGGACCCTTTTTTTGGGGTCCGTGCGAACCGTGGTTGCCTGAGCCTTTTGGCTATGAATAGCAGCTCATATTCACTTGTTTTCTCATCACTTACAATCATAAACTTATATACTCTCCCTCACTTGTTCATATTCAATATCTAACTTATTCATGTTTATTTTAGTGAACTTCTTAAATAGCAAGAAGATGAAATCATCAGTGAAAACTTACTAGCTTCAATGTTTGTTAACCACAGTGTGTATCGTAATAGTTCATACATCATTGTTTGTACCAAACTATCATAAACCTCTGTAGTGATCGTTTAGTATTTTAGTGCTCAAGATACGTAGTGGACGAGAGTGGTTGTACCCTTGTAAAGAACTCGGCATCTAGCTTTGTGTCAGAAATATTGTGTAGCGACGTGTAAGGTTTTCTCCGCCGGTTAAAGGAGCTTGTTGACTAGTGAAAGGATACTCTCGAGTTGGATACTCGGGGAGTGGAGTAACACAAGGAGAAAGAATCCTTGTGGACCGAACAACTATAAATCCTCGTATTGTGGTTTGATCATTTCTATCCTTGTTTACATTTTACTTAATGTCATATTTTGTCAATATATGTTAGTCGACTTCACATAAAGTTTTTAAATAAAAGAAATTAAAAACGATAAAACTATTCAACCCCCCTTCTAAACATAGAGTTTTACTTCAACTTTAACCTTGCTTCAAATACACTTTGTCTATCCTAAAATAAATATTAACATTAAATCTAAAATTGTATAAAATTATATAAAAAACAATCATACTAACTATACTATCCATCAATCAAATATCATCAATACTTACTCGATTTGAGATCAATACATATCCCATATTTTTCATAGATCTAATAAACCAATCATAAATCCATTTTTCATCAAAATTAATAAAAATCCATTTTCACATTTAAAAATAAAATAAAATATCTTACAAACGGTAAATCGTTAAGCGACGAAAAATATACCATCACGACGAGAATTTTTTATCTTACGATGAGGCACTTGATATACTTTCGACGAACCTTTTTTTATTTTTCGAGTTTTGTTTTGGTGTTAAAATTTGCGTCTTGAAAAATCACATGTGATTTATATGTTAGGAATCACGTGAGATTTCACAAATCACATGTGATTTTATAAAATCACATGTCATTTGAAAATAGCAAATCGCATGCGATTTTTTCAGACGTAAATTTCAACACTAACAAAAAAAAAATGAAAAAAAAAGTTCCTCAAAAGTATATATAAGTGTCCATTTATAGATAGATGATTTAATTCTCGTTGTAATGATATGATTCTTTTCGCGTAACGATTACCGTTTACAAGATATATATATATATATTTTTTTTTAAAAGGGTGAACATTTATTTAATTTTTTGTTTTGATAAAAAGATAGATGACAAAGATTGGTTCATCGGATCTTTAAAGAATATTAGGCTGGAAGGTAAGGGTGAGTCTCACTCACCTTACACATTAGCGCCACATCAGCTTTCTTTCTCCTCTCTCTTCCACTCACTTCCACTCACCTTTATGCGGACAAAAGACTCAATTCCACTCACCTTAACTCACATTTGTTTTTAATAAAAAAACACATACAAACCCATACAA
Organism: Chrysanthemum lavandulifolium; assembly: GCA_022545495.1. Classification (NCBI taxonomy): domain Eukaryota; kingdom Viridiplantae; phylum Streptophyta; class Magnoliopsida; order Asterales; family Asteraceae; genus Chrysanthemum; species Chrysanthemum lavandulifolium. The sequence continues at coordinate 231,355,759 of CM040242.1, read as the reverse complement.
ACCATAAGATAATATATATGTGCACACAAATCAATTAAGTGAGTCGGTCACCTTAATTCCTCTTGGGATGTGAGACTCACGTGTGAGTGGTGCTGGAGGGCAAGAGGGTCACGGGTGAATGGAAGGCAAGGTGAGTGACTCACTCATCCTTGCCGACCAGCCTTAGATCTACATTGAACTTTTCTCTAGTCACTAAAGTCCATTTTAATTAATTGAAACACAAAATAGATACTCTCTTTGTCATTAAATAAATGTCCACTTTGACTTTATAGAGTCTTTTTTATTTAATTTTGACATTAAATTATGTTTTTGTTATATAATAAGTATACCAATGAAAATACATTTAAAATTCAATTTATTTATATATTTTGCAGCAACAATTATATAATACAAACTAACATATTTAAGATTAAAGTTGAGCAAGAAAGATTGCAAAAAGTCAAAATGGACATTTATTTAAAGACGGATGAAATATTTATTTTAAGACGATCCAAAATAAAAACATGAATGTTTATTTTATGACGGAGTAGAGAGTACTAAGAGCATGGAGTATCATGGCGTTTGCTCCTCGCCACTCCAACGTGGATGGCTCGCCATCCTTAGCCACTCCTCGCCACCACACCATGAACCTTCGCCGTTTGGGTTTTCGCCGTTCCAACGACACGGAAGACGACAAATGCAAAAGAGATCTAACCGTTGTAAAATGGTTCAATTTAAAAAAAAAACGTTTTTTTTTTTAATTAAAACCTTACCCTCTTATAAATAATACCCTATTTTTATAAAATTATTCACACTTCTCTTTCAAATCTTTACATTTTAAGCAATAAAAACATGAGTGATTTCAAATTCGATTCGATATTGATGATTTACAAGATATCGAGATGATTACGAAAGTTGCGGTTATGGGCAATCGTTGCGAGAACAAGAAGTCGAAAGTTCACGCATCTGTAATTACATCTACCGCGACCGTGGCGTTGCTAAAGAACGATCGATGTCCGACTATTTTGGTGATTATCCAAAATATCCGAGTAATATTTTAGGCGCCGATTTCAGATGGTAGTAAACTATTCTTAGAAATAGTACAAGGTATTGAAAATCATATTCAAATTGTTGATCCTCTTCCACCGCATTTTGATTTCTTTAGAATCCGACCCGATGCTACGTGCAATGAGTATGAGTGTTATTATGAAATGCACATCCGTCATACGCCAATTGGCGTCTGACACCGCACCGATGCATTTGATGAATATTTGCAAATGGGGTCACACACGCACGCGATTGTTTAGATTTTTTTACTATGTGTGTAATTGAATTGTTTATGCCCGAGTTTTTAAGAAAGCCTAATTTGAATGACATTCAAAATTTATATAACGCACATAACACGGTCTACGGGTTCCGGAAATGCTTGGAAGCATTGATTGTATGCACTGGGAATGGAAAAATTGTCCCGTTGAGTGGCAAGGGCAATTTCGTAGAGGTGATAAAAAAATATCCAACTATTATGCTTGAAGCCGTTGCGTCATACGATTTATGGATTTGGCATGCATTTTTTGGGGTAGCGGGTGCGAATAATGATATAACTGTTTTGAATAATTCACCATTATTCGACGACCTTCTTGATGACATCGCCCCAAGGTTCCGTTCACTGGTGGAGCTATGAAGGGGCAAGGAAGGGTGGTGCCCCACAATTTTGTCCCCTAATGTATTTTTATTGTATTTTACATGATAAAAAATATACATTACATTTTTTACCCTCTTAAATCATGAGATTTACAGGTTTGGCCCTCCCACAATTTATAGTCTAGCTCATTCATCGGTTCCGTTTCAAGTAAACGGTGTAACATTTGAAAACGGGTATTACCTAGCTGACGGGATTTACCAGCTTGGTAATCTTTTGTCAAATCATTCTCGACTGCATATTCGGAGAAAAATGCCTTGTTTAAACAACAACAAGAAAGTGCTCGCAAAGACGTTGAAAGAGCTTTCGGGGTCCTACAAGGACGTTGGCATATTATAAGCCAACCGGCGCGTGCTTGGACTATCAACAAGATACGAAGAGTCATGTACACGTGCATCATATTGCATAACATGATTTTGAAAGATCAAAAGTTTGCGATATCCGAAATGAACGATATTTATGTTTGTCCGCGAGCAAATATACAACAGACATGGGTTGAGCGATGCAATTTACAACGGAAGAATGCCAAAGAACTCCGTGATAAAGCAACACACGCAAGACTTCAACGAAATATTATTGAGCATGTTTGGCAAGCAACAACAATAGTAGTTTAAATTTCGTATGTTTTTTTATTTCGCAATGTATTTTAAATTTCAGATATTTTTTTTTTTTTTTTTTTTCGTATTGTAGTTGTATTTTATTTAAATGAATGAAATGAATTTTATTGTTTGAAAAATATGGAAAAGAAATAAAATGAAAAGTGGGTGGGAGCACAAACGAAGAGGTTTGAGTTAGTTGTGATTGAGGGTATTTTTAAGTAAGTGTGTTGGAGTGATGTGGAAGTGATGTGAAGACAAGATGACACAAATGAAAAGGAATGGTGTGCCATGATACTCCATGCTCTAATGAGCGAATACACGCATTAAATGCACATGAGTATTTCCATTTTGAATCAATAGGCGTCTGGAGTAGGTCACAAATTTTGAAAGGTATTGTTAACTAGATGTATTTGGTAGTAGGTCTACATCGGGGGTTTGGTTCTTATTATTCGAGTTACCTACCTAAATGGTTTTTTGGGTTTTGATTTTTTTTAACGTTGACCCTATTTATTATTTTATTTATATGGATCATCTCTATTTTTAAAACTATTTGCAAATGTGGTTCTTATTACTAACAATCGTTAGGAATTCTGTTAGTAGCAAGGTCTATTGGTGCAACTAACAATCGTTAAGAATTCATATGAGAACCGGACTTTAAGCCAAAATCGGGATTTGGCCATATTTATCAGCTAATAAAATTGTAGAGATCATCAGTGGGATCACCAGTTAAAGGTAATAATACTGACGGTGAAACTAAAGTCGATAGATAAATTAGGAGGGCTTAATTGTCAGTCGTGCTAGGGTGCATATCTACGACTCTTCAAAAAGAAATATGTGTTTGATTCTTGTCTACTTTTAATTCTTGAGAATATTTAAGAAATTGTGCTTAATGACTTATACACGTGCATAATGACGAGATTTTATAGCGGCATATATTTATAGTTGAGATATTTTTATTAAGTGTTTCATGTAACATTTAACAATTGACAATGACAAATCTTCATCATCATCTAAGATGAAAACAACATCATACGGAGTACCAATTTCAGTTTAAAAAATTGGGATTGTAATATCAATCGAAATTGAGATGAATTTGTGAAAAGAGAAAAAAAATAAAAATTGGATAATTTTAGAAACAACGTTAATTTTAGAAAAAAAAAATTCTTTTAAGACAACTATTTCAAAAACTACTTTTAAAAAGATATATTTGGGAAATTAACAAAAGTTTTGAAGGGGTATTTTAAGGATTAAACATTATTTATTTTTAAGTTTTTAAGAATTAAGAAAAATCATTTTTGCTTTATATGCGGTTTTTAAGAATTAAAGAAAAAAAAAATTGCTTTTTATGTAGTAGAGATGTAGGTTTGATTCTAGTCTACTTTCAATCTTTGGGGGTTTTAAGAAATCGTGCTTAATGACCCATAAATTACATAGGGGTGTTTGACAAAAACTACATGATTTAGCACTGAATGATTTAATACTCTGAATGATTGAAAGACTCTGAACCAAAGTGTTTTTGAATGAAAACTTAGTGTTTGACAAGTGTTCTGAATACATATATCATGTAAAACTAACTGTCGAAAATTTAAACAATTTTTTGTACATTGTATATTATCATTTTCTTATGTTAGAATATATTCAATTACATAATATTGTTTCACATATTAGTTTATATGTTTATATTTAATGTTACAACATTTCATAACTCAAAGGACATAAAGTTGCCAAACTTTAGATGTTGAAATCAAAAAGTAACGAATTAATAAAATTTAATATAATACGAACGTGAAATGTAGAAAGGGACTGAAGTTAATGTCATTTAATAATGATAAATGAAGGAAATAATATCATATAAAAAGTAGGCCATAGAAGAGACGCTAGTTTACTGGATCAATTTGCATTTATTGATAGCTGACTCATTTAACACCTAATGGAATGACTAAGCAGTAGAAAGTTTTTTATCAAACAACACAAATCACTGACCGAATCATGAAAAGGCCTATTAAGAGGCTATCAATAATTGAAGCAAACGGTGTGATCATTTTATTTTTTATTTATTTATTTATTTTTTTATTTTTTTATTGTTTTTTTTTTGTTTTGTTTTTTTTTAACGGTGTGATCATTTAGTTGGATGTTTGTGAACGTTTATATTACTGATTTACTTTTCAAGCAAAGCAACATCCCATGCAAATTCATCACATTGTTATTTGAAGACTCTCTTTTGTGAACCAAGTTGACATTTTTATATATATTTGTGATTAACCCGTGATTTGCTAACTGTATGGTAAGTGAATATTTTTATAAAAATAAAACTGATGGTAACAAATATGGAATGATATATACACCCAGAATTTTTGTACTAGCTTTATTTAGACCTTGGGCTAAACACATTAATTTGTATTCTCTTGCAAATCCCTAATTAACATCGATTCCTAATGTAATCTCTAAACCACCAGCCGACTATTCTTATTCACTAAACCCTTCTTTCATTACACATTTACATCAATCTTCTCTTTTTAGTGCGTAGCTTGCCACTCACGTAATTGGACTGCCTTGTTTCATGTAAACTGATTAATGGAGAAGAATCCATGTTCAGACTACCAGAGAAAAGTCTAGCGTTTTTGGATCGTTTTGTTTTTTGTAATTGGATTGCCTTGTTTCTGTAATTGTTGTGATTACCTATTCAAATATATACGACTAGTACCACATTTATGATGATGCCATCCGGATTGTCAAACTCCCTATACCAAATGTGGCCTTCTTGGCCCCAAGATCTCAGTCGTAACCTAGCGTTCTCAATTTGGTATCGACCACAGCCTCAACAAATGCTTGTAACGCATGTGCAACATTCACAATTACCGTATAGTCTACTTGGTACATGGACATTGACGCCACTAAGCATCTCACATTGGATCCAGGTACGTACACTCAAAGTCTCAAAATAGTTTTGAATATTATCACAATTAAGTAGATGCTCTTTGGTTACGGATACTCAATACTTGTTGCTAAATATGGGTCATAGCCAAATTTCCCGTGTACCAAAAAACGTCTTTATCCCCAAAACTATTATATCTCTATCCACAAACTTACCACTCGAATACTCAATAACTAATATTCTACCGATTTGATCCTTACTGTATAAGGGATGACCACACATGAAGATAGATATTCACAATGTAAAATGCAAATGTACTCAAACTTACTAACACGAAAAGATTCAAGTCATATCAACATTCATCCGTCACACATTTAGGAATACACAACCTTAGCATCTATTCCACCTAAACCGTTTATATTCACAAAACTAGGAATATATATTACATTAGCTCAACACAAAGACGGACATAATTGAGGTAGAAGGTATGCACGTGAATACCCTTGTGAGTGTTATCAGTAGTGTAAAAATGTTTGTTTAAGATTTTAATACAAAGTGCACACTCTTAATTATCCGCCAGTGGCTCAACAATTACTCTAAAAGTTAAAGAAAAAAAAAGAGAATACTTCCACAATATTTTTTAGAATTTAGTTATAACTTACATATACATTATACTTAAAGATCTGTACGAGTAACCACTTGTATTTGCACAGACAATATTTGTTGTTTTTGCTATATCACACCCGTAGTCCATTGAACCTGAACTATGTGCATCGATAAGGACCACCCGCATACATAGTTCTAAAAAAATATTGTGATTCTGGTAATAACAATAACATCCATCAATATTGTGATTCTAAAGGGTATTGTTAGAAAAAAGATTTATTATTGCATAATCATCCATCAATATATTATTCTGATTCTTCTCGAAAGTTAATAAATTCTAAAAATCTAAACACACAACCAATATTGGATCGTCATTAGATGAGTTATTCTCTCGCAATCACATGGGCCGACATTTGCAAAACCCTAAAAAGTATTCATTTGATTCTTAAGATTGAAATTATACAAGTGCAATGTAGGTGAACTCACAAAGGCAACCGCACAATTTGTTAAAAAGTAGAAATACGATATTCCTTTCGTATAAAAAATATATGTTCATCTTTCTTTTTTGATTTGTCCAAAATTAAGTTTTCATTCTCAAATAAAAACCAAGTAACATGTTTAAAATAGATCAAAGATGATATTTTATTGGTGTACCATGATATGTACTGCTTTTCTTAAATTATGCTCAAATAAAAAAAATGAAAATTTAATTTCGAAACAAAAGGAGTAAATGATAGATACCTATTCATATGACATTGTCACATTTTATTGTTTCACGATGACTAATTCAGTATTACGCAGACTTAGGGTGTGTCGGGGAAGAGCTTTAAGAGTTTATTGAGCTTGAACTTTAAAAATAAGATAACTTCTAACATAAGCTTTGTTTGTCAACAAAAATATTCAAAAGCCTTATATTCTATAAGCTGTTTTTGAAAAGCTATTTTAAGTAGCTTTTTAAAGAGCATAAAGTAAATCCCAATCCCGCCTTTCACGCAGTATGGGGAGGTTGAGACGTTTTTATGACATAATACAATGGTTTTATGCACCTACCTAAAGTAGATTTTCAGGCTGCTTGCAAAGTTCTCTATCAAAGGTGAAAAGGACCTCCGACCTTTAAGCTTTAGGGGACTGAGGATCGAACCTCGACCTCTGCTCAATAAACTTCAGAAATTAAGTAACCAATTGATCCAACCTCGCTTTTTTTAGCTTTTAAAGAGCATGAGCTTTGAAATACCTAATTACTTTAATACCCTTCAAAGTATACTAATATACTTGTTTGGATATTCATTTTTGCCAACGAAATCTCTAAGCTTTAGCCCCGGCTATATTGTCAAACACATCTAAAAATTATGTTTCAATAAACTTCAGCATCGGCTCTAAAAGACAGCTACTTGTGCCAACATACAAAATATTTCGATAGAAGCTTTTTAACGAACCAAAAAGCTAAATTCACCAAAAAAATAAGATCTCAAAAACTTGATGCCAAACACCTTATATGATAGATGCTTATTCTTGTGGCTTAGTGGACTACAAAGTGACCCATTATTAAAAAGTCAAACACAAAACAAAATATGACCGTTAGAAAATAGTCTTATTTTTATTCAAATAAAAAGAGCCATTAAAATAGCTTCACTAATAAGCATCAATCAAAAAACCCACAACACAAAACGTATCAATTCATCCCCTTTATCACTTTTTATATCTTGAATTATAATCAAGAAACTGAATCTTGAAATCTGTAGACAGTGATAATGTCGAATCAGAAAGTGATGATTGAGAGGGCGTTATCAGAAGGCGATGCTGTTGGTGTTATTGATGGTGATCAGCATGGTGGTGGGGGTGTTGTTGATGATCATCATCCGTATGCGTTTCATGTATCGGGTCCTCGGAAAGTTAATGCGCCTAATTGGCGTGATCTAATTAATTCCAGCTGGTTAGTTTTATTTATTTTCTGTTTCGTTATGTTGAAATTTTGGGTTTTTGTTTCTGATTACTGTGGATTTATTGTGGTTAGGGGTTTTAAGGTTTAATTAGGGTTTTTGTTTTTAATTGTTGAAATTTAGATGTGGGGTTTAGCAGATTAGGGGTTTTAACTTTTAAGGTTTAATTAGGGTTTCTGTTTTTAATTGTTAAAATTTAGATTTGGGGTTTTTCAGATTAGGGATTTAAGGTTAGATTTGGGTGTTTTTCACTTGCCCCACTCTCACACTGTTCACACCTAGTTGACCGAGAAATAGGGCATGAGTTCAATCCCAACTCCTAACTAAACGTCACTCTGATTGCCCCGGGGCTAGGTCCTTGGGGAAGGGTCGGTCAGCAACCAAAAGGGGTGTACAATGTCAGGACTAATCAACTTGAAACTGTATATAAACTACTCTGTTTGTGTTTGGAATTTATACGTATACGAAACGATTTACAGTATATAGGAACAGTTTTGAGTTATAAAGACATAACATGGTATATAACATCAGTATCAGAATGACTAGGTTTGAATCTCGAATTAAAACTCAGAAACAAGATTTTGCCAAATATAATTTAAGACTAGGAAAGGTCATTGGGAAGTACCTTAGATGTCGCGTTTCAAGTTTTGCAGTTTATAATAGTGTTGTACTTTTAAGTTATCCTGTAACTTTCAGGTTTTAACCCGATAACATACTATCTTGTCAGCTTATGGCTAAACAAGTATTTTATATTTTCGGGTATACTATCAACCGACTTTTCTGGAATATATAGGTACAAGCTTAAGGAACCATTTGTGAAGTCACTTCTATATTTTAACTGATTTAGTCACTTTATTTTCGAGCATCGTGTGAGTAAACTGGTGATGCTATGCAAGTTTTATGAACAGATGGCTGTGATATATGAGAAGTTCTTTTAGTCCTGATTCGGGCCAGAATTAGCTTAAACGAGACAGTAATTACTCTATAAGTGTAAAGTAACTAAGACAATGGCTCATTTGCACTTCCATTTTTGTAGCTGTTTTTCTTCAAGTTTTCAGTTTAATTTGCTACATCAGACACCAAAATTGGAAAGTGATCACAATGAAAATTGTCTGAGTGAATAAAGTCACTTATTTTTTTGTTATGATGCCAGTCACTAAGTAGATTGTCATACATAAAACACATTTCAAACTTAATTATGAAAGACAACTTTGGTGTTAGTGATTATTTGAGGCAACATCATTCTTTGGTTTTGAGTCTTCAACTTGTAATAAACCATTGTAATAGTTTTGCTCTTTCCATGCCTCTTAGAGGCTTAGGTGTTCGGTGTTCCACAAATATAATCATATTAGTATACTATTCTTCAGTCCAATGAGGATAATCATTTATCAAAAATGAAAGATATGGTTAAGTGGTGTATAACTTTAACCAAGAAAGTTAAAATCATAGTTGTGGAAAGTTGTATTTGGATTCTTCACAAAGTAACTTTTCCACTAGTACAAACTGATCACGGTCTCAAGAACTATTTTCTTTAGCATTTACTTCCCAAGAGTTTTCCATGAGAGTTTCTAAATGTTGAACTCTGCAAATTTCAACCGGCCCACACCATAACATCATAAGGTCATCGTGTGAGAGGCAAATCAAGCTTAGCTAACGGCCATATCTACAATTGGTCAGAACTACCTACAAACCACAAAATAAGAAATGGTCTATGAAAAATGTATCATTTATATGCAATTTGTTACTTGTTAAATTCCACCAGCAATAGTATAATAGCCATTTTGGAAAAGTTTAATATTGGATAATTGCCTGAGAATGTCCCTAACTTACCATTTTTTATGCATCTGTGTTTTTTTCCTATTAAATTAAAAAAACTTTTGTATTCGTACTTTTCTGGGTATAGGAAACAATTTAATTAGGAACAGTTTTGAGTTATAAACTTGAAAATGTGTATAAACTACTCTTTTTGTGTTTGGAATTTATAGATATAAGAAACAATTTAATTAGGAACAGTTTTGAGTTATAAAGACATAACATGGTATAACAGTATCAGAAGGACTAGGTTTTGAATCTCGAATTAAAACTCAGAAACAAGATTTTGCCAAATAAAATCTAAGCCTAGGAAATGTCATTGGGAAATACCTTAGATGTCGCGTTTCAAGTTTTTTGCAGTTTATAATAGTGTTGTACTCTTAAGTTATACTGTAACTTTCAGGTTTTAACCCGATAACATTCTATCTTGCCAGCTTATGGCTAAACAAGTATTTTATATTTTCGGGTATACTATCAAGCGACCTTTTGTGGAATATAGGGAGAAGCTTAGTTAACCATTTTTAAGTCACTTCCATATTCTAACTGATTGAGTCACTTTATTTTCGAGCATTGTGTGAGTAAACTGGTGATGCTATGCAAGTTTTATGAAATATGAGAAGTTCTTTTAAACCTGATTGTCACCAGAATTAGCTTAAATGAGACAGTAATTACTCTATATGTGTAAAGTAACTAAGACAATGGCTCATTTGCACTTCCATTTTTGAAGTCGTTTTTCTTCAAGTTTTCAATTTAATTTGCTGCATCAGACGCCAAAATAGGAAAGCGAGCACAATGAGAATTGTCTGAGTGAATAAAGCTCACTTATTTTTTTCTGTTATGATGCCGGTCACTAAGTAGATTGTCATACTTGAGCTTCGTTAGTGGTTTGTTTCTAGTATAAAATGATGTAGTTATTCTGATTGTGTCCATATATAGCTAGAATTTTTTTTACAGAAGTGATTTAACTTTCAGTTAAGTTATGGTCTTTACAAAGCATAATGAAATGTGAATACTTTTCATGATTATAGGAAGGATGGAAACTACAAGAGGACAGTCATCGCCTGCTTTATCCAAGCGGTTTACTTATTAGAACTCGACCGACAAGAAAAAAGATCTCAAGAAAACGCTCTAGCTCCAAAATGGTTCATACCCTTTAAGTACAAATTGTCAAAAACTCTAATTGATGAAAGAGATGGATCTATATATGGTGCAGTACTCGAGTGGGACAGATCAGCAGCATTATCTGATTTCATTCTCATCAGACCAAGCTGTGCACCTCGCGCAGTATTAGCACTAAGAGGGACACTTCTAAAAGGCCCAACCCTTAGACGTGACATAGAAGACGATCTCAGGTTTCTAGCATGGGAAAGCTTAAGAGGTTCAGTGAGGTATAATGGGGCATTAGAAGCATTGAAATCACTATCTGATGCATACGGGAGTCATAATGTTGCTGTTGCTGGTCACTCTTTAGGGGCGGGATTTGCACTTCAAATAGGAAAATCGTTAGCAAAACAAGGGCTTTTTGTTGAGACTCATTTGTTTAATCCACCATCTGTTTCTGTTGCAATGAGTTTGAAAAATATCGGCGAAAAAGCAGTTGTTGCTTGGCAGAAAGTTAAGTCAATGGTTTCTTCTAATGCGATTGCTGCTATGGAGGATGAAGCTGCTTCTAGAAATCCGGTTGCATTTACCAAATGGGTGCCTCATTTATATGTCAATAACAGTGATTATATATGCTGTTATTATACTGATCCAGCCAGAGGTAATGGTGAAGCCAGTGGCAATGGTGGTGGTGCCACTGAGAAGGAGAACGTAAGGCCAGCATCGGCCACCAAAGGACACGTGGCAGCAAAGCTTTTTGTCTTGTCGAAAGGGAAGCAGAAGTTCATGGAAGCACATGGATTGGAGCAATGGTGGTCGGACGATTTGGAACTTGATTTGGCTTTGCAGAATAGTAAGCTTATTAGCAAGCAACTGAAGTCGTTGCATAGCCTTCCTCCTAGCTCCACCAAAAACCGTCGATGATGTTGCTGATGCTTCATTAAACTTATAATATATTGTTAATTACTAAGTATTTTTGTGTAGTGATCAAAGGATTTTTTTATAAAATATTTCAATTAAGTGTTGGATTTTTGGGCCTGGAGATATTTCCCAACCAATGCATTTCGTGTTTTTGCTGTAAACGAATTCATTGCATATACCTGAATCAACTGTAAGAATTGACAGTTCTGTTAATGAGTTAAGCACTGTTCAAAACTGGTTGAATTTACTCGTCGATATTTCACCTTTCAAAATTTAGATTATGTCCTTGTTTCCTATAGATATAGCAAGTTAGAAAGCTCCAAATGCGCATATCTTTAGATGAATTTTACCTCGGTCTGCTGGACTTGTTTCGTGTTTTGGTATTTTTCCTTATTTACCCACTTGTTATTGATTACGATACAAATGTGCTTGTTTTTATCCAATGTATTCAAATTATCACAACTAATCTATATGTTTAGATTCATTATTGACATTAAAATTTAGTCAACAGGTTACAATGATGAGAAGCACAATAATGTTGTGTTTGTTTGTGACTTTTATGGTTGTTTGTTTCAAACTTACTTATGAAAGACAACTTGCCTCATGAAAAGCTGCCTTTTAGCAATTAGCATTATGAACTTTGGTGTTAGTCATGCCATCCCCCACTTGCTCATAAAACACATTTTAAATATATACATTTGAGTGATTATTTGAGGCAACATCACTCTTTGGTTTTGAGTCTTCAACTTGTAATAAACCATTGTAATAGTTTTGCTCTTTCCATGCCTCTTAGAGGCTTAGGTGTTCGTTGTTCCACATATATAATCATATTAGTATACTATTCTTCAGTCCAATGAGGATAATCATTTGTCAAAAATGAAAGATATGGTTAAGTGGTGTATAACTTTAACCAAGAAAGTTAAAATCATAGTTGTGGAAAGTTGTATTTCGATTCTTCACAAAGTAACTTTTCCACAGGTACGAAATAGATGTGGCAAAACGAGCGGGCACGGGCCACGGTTTAAACGGGCTAGGGCCTAAATGGGCACGGGTCAAATGGGTGCATGTTATACATATCGCTTTAGAAAAGAACAAAAAAAGCGAAATAAATTTCTCAAACGTAATATCTCATTTATATTTAAAAAGAGTAAATTACAAAAATGGTCCTTGTGGTTCTTTCACCTTTGGTCCTTTGTCTTTATTTTTTGCACAGTCAGTCCCTAACTCGGAAACCCTTAACACTCACTGTCCTTAGACCAAACGACGTCAATTTTGACTGTTAATGTTTCTCATGTGCAAAGCACGTGAGGGTAAAATTGTATTTTCACTTTTCTCTTTCTTCTTGACACATTATTTTCAACTAGTAAAGAGAAAGTTACAATACAATTAACATAAAGTACAACTAGTGAGATAGACCAAACACACACTACGAGCACTCCCATTCATAACACCAATAACACCGTCCACGTCAGCGCCACATCAGCTTTAACATTTAACATTAACATCCCCAAAAAACACCCACAACCATAACATCCCAATAACATCAATAACACTAATAACATTTCATATTTTCAATTTCAACCCCTAAACTAAAACAAACACTTCATTTATTAAACGTGAACTAATATTTCGTTTATTAAATTAATATACAAATAACATTTTTATATTATTAAAAAAATTACAAAACTAAAATTAAAAAAAAAAAAAAAAAAAAAAAAAAAAAAAAAAGTTAGTAAACTGAATCTGGTCCACAAACACAAACGCACCCCCACATGCCACAACTGTTAATATTCCTTCTTCATCTTCGTTAAACGCACACAGTCCTTTTTCATCTTCGTCTTCGTCTTCCTTCTTCGTCTTCGTCTTCCTTCTTCGCCTTCTTCTTCTCCGTCTTCTCTGTTACAGGGACTGGAAATGAAACATTTTCAACGCCTAACGCGCGTTACACGGTCAACGCAAAGGGACCAACGGCGTTAAACAATCACACTTCCAACGGATAACGCCTCCAACGGCGTTAACGAAGCCCCTAACGGGCGTTATAGCGTCAACGATGGGAGTGCTCTAACAACACACACCACCATCATTTTCATCTCTCTTATTGATTCACAAATCTGCCCAACATGGATATCCAAGCTAGTATAGTTTTGTTGGGATGTATAATGTCCCTCTGCTTCTGCTAGAAGTAGATTGTGATTCTGAATCATGAAATTCAAATAAGTTGATACTCCAACATTGACCACGCGAACTCGATAAGTTTTCCCTGCAGAACACAGGCACATCGATCCTCGTTTGTACAAGATATCAAGGGTTATATAAAAAAAATAATCAGATCTTCAGGTTCAAAAAAATGAAAAGATGAAACATATAGCCTATGAAATGGCTGCCCAAAATGAACAATAAACTGTAGTGTTTAAATGTTCACCCAAAGGTGGAAACACCTCATACACATGAAAAATAATAAACTGTAGTGATCAGATGATTAACCCAGTGGACACATTTGACTCGTTCACTTGTCAGCTACATTTTCTATGTATAGAATAATAAGTAGATTTTAGCAATACATGTAAAGTACAAGGGTAGAAAATGTAATTAGTTTAAAGTTTAGTTAGTTTTCTCCTTCCTCCCATGTATAAAAGGAGTTCATCCTCCTTCCTCCCACACTTAATTCAATAACATCATTTTCATTTCACTTTCATTTCCGCATATTTGATATGGTATCAGAGCAGTGAAGCTCGATTCTGTTACATAATCGTTTTCTAACGGTTTCCTAACGGTTTTAACCGTTTTTCTTAATTCGTTCCATTTTCATCATCTCCATTCTGTAATCATTGCTTCGATTAACAGTTACAGGAGTGTTTTAATGGCGAATTTGAACAATAACCCTAATCCAAACATCACTAATTCATCAAACCCAGTTAATCTTGACCAAAACACCATTAACAATCAAGATTTAGGCTCTCAAAACATGGCTAATGATCCGTTGTATCTTGCAAGTTCGATCATCCGTGCATGATGTTAACCAATACACCATTCAATGGTGGTAACTTTCTTGGTTGGAGTCGCACGATTAAGATGGCGTTAGGGGCAAAATTGAAGTTAGGGTTTATAGATGGATCATCACCTAAACCAGCATTGACTGATGTCAATTACCAGCGCTGGATTCGGTGTGATTACATGGTGAAGTGTTGGATCTTGAACTCAATGATTGCTGAGTTGTCTGATTCTTTTCTTTATGCTCATTCTGCTTTTGATCTTTGGAAAGAATTGGATGAAAGGTATGGACAGAGTAATGGCCCTCTTATCTATCACATTGAAAGAGAATTAAGCAAAGTTTCTCAAGGCAATCTTACTGTAGCAGCTTATTTCAATAAGTTGAAACGTTTTTGGGATGAATTGCATAGTCTCAATGGTGTGCCTGTTTGTTCTTGTGGAAAGATGAGGGAATGTTCATGTGGAATTACTGATAAGTTTCTGGAAATTGATAGTAGGTCCAAGTTGATGCAGTTTTTGATGAGGTTGAATGATGAGTTTGAGTCTGTGAGGAGCCAAATACTTTCCATGGATCCTCTACCAAACATAAACAAGGCTTATTACATTGTTCAAAAGTGGAAAACAAAACAAGTTACACATCAAGTTGGTGATCCTACCGCTTTTGTTAATCTCAAGAATGGTCAAAGAAACAATCAAAGTTCTAATTCCGTAAGAGAAAATAGGCTCGACAACAAGAAAATATGCACTTTTGTAATCAAGAAGGGCATTTGGTTGAGCAAAGTTTTGAAAAATAGGTTATCCCGATTGGTATAAGGGTAAGAAAGGAAAGAAAGGTGGGTTCAAACCGCTAATCAAGTTGCTTGTGATTTTGATCGCTTTGCTCGAGAGATACTCCTTTCGATGGATTATGAGAATGAAGTGGTTGGTGAAAAGTTGGATTTAGATCGAAATTGGTCAATGCGCTTGCCAAGAAATGATGAAAATGTTCAAAGGAAAAGGAATTGATTGTACCAAGAGTGTGGCTAGTTCTTCCAAACCACATGCAGGTATATTCTTTCATGGCATACATGTTCCAACTGGTTTGTGTTTTCATGCTTCAATTAAACTCATGGTTGACAATGCTGGTCTTAAAATTGATATTGATTGGGTTGTTGACACTGGAGATTCAGACCATATGTCACCACATTTACACCTTTTTGAGTCCATCAGAATATTGAGGAAGCCCATTAAGATTAAGTTGCCTGATGGGACTTGTAAATGGGTTACCAAAGTAGGCAACATAAGAATCAATGACACCCTTATTCTTACTGATGTTTTCTATGTGCCTGAGTTCAAGGTCAATTTGTCACGAGAGGAAAACTTTTAAACACTCAAAGATCTTATTGCTATTTTTTTCCTACCGGTTTGCTTTTCAGACCCTTCAACTAGACAAATTCTAGTCACTGGAGAAGGGTTCAACAACCTCTACATTTGCAAATCTTCTACAAAACCCCTACTCAAAGTTCACTTCTGCTTTGTCTTCTTTGTTAATCAAGTTGTTCAAAATAAACCAAACAATGTGTCAATTGATTTGTTTCATTCTAGACTTGGACACGCTCAGTATCAAAATTGATCCATGTTCATGATTGTAACAAGGTCAATATATCTCATTTTTTGTGACACTTGTTTACTTGCCAAACATCATAGGTTGCCTTTTCCTTTGAGTCATACTAGATCAAAGGCACCTTTGAGCTTATTCATGTTGCTTTATGGGGTCCATATAAGTCTGCAATTTCAATGGTGCACATTACTTTTTCACTATAGTTGATGATCATACTAGATGCACCGGACTTATTTGATTCATACAAAGGATCAAATTCATAACACTGCCTTCTTTTCTTGCTTACATTGATAATCACTACAAGGCAAAACCTAGATTCTTAAGATCTGATAATGGGACAGAGATAGTGAATAAGACATGTTTGGATTTGTTGAAATCTTTTGGCATTATACATCAGAAGTCTATGGTGTATACTCCTCAACAAAATGGAGTAGTGGAAAGAAAACACAGGCATCTTTTAGACACTGCTAGAGCTCTTAAGATTCATGCCAACTTGCCAAGTAAATTTTGGGGAGATTGTATCCTGGCTGCTACATATTTGATCAACAAAATGCCAATGAAAATTTTAGATTGGAAAAGCCCTTTTGAGACATTACATGGTATAGCACCTTCATATGACAATCTTAGGACCATTGGTTGTCTTTGCTATGTCACAGTAACAAGGCCTCATAAAGACAAGTTTGAGCCTAGAGGCAACAGTGTGTCATGATTGGCTATCCATCCGGGCAAAAGGGTACAAGTTATATGATTTGCGACAAAAGAGGTCTTTTGTAGCAGGATGTTATTTTCGAGAAGATTGTTTTCCTTTAAAGAACCAACACCAAGATCTTCTCTTTTACCAAAGTCTTTACACCAAAGATATGAAGATGATTTTGAAGTTCGTAATAATTTGGGTGCCGATGTTGTTCATGATTCTCACAAGTTGTTCATGATTCTCACGATGTTGCTCATGATTCTCACGAACCGAAGTTCCCATTTCTCACGAACCGAAATTCCCATTCCTCCTCCACCGCTTGTTCCACTTAGAGATCTACAAGGTCTTCTACTAAACCAACTTGGTTGCAGGATTTTGTGACACCTAAAGTCGGAATGGTTTACTCAGCACTGATGTCAAAAACCCGCTTATCCACTTTTCCATACTCAAGACTTTGACAGCTTTCCAAAGGATTATGTAGCCTCTTTAGCTCATGTTTTGAATGCTAATGAGCCTGCTAATTACAGTCAGAGATGTTCAATGGGTCAAGGCAATGGATTCAGAATTAAAGGCATTAGAAGAAAATGAAACATGGGAATTAACAACTCTTCCTGATGGTCACAAGGCAATTACTTCAAAATGGGTATTCAAGACTAAATACAAACCAGATGGAACTGTGGAAAGATTCAAAGCAAGACTGGTCATAAGAGGTTTTGATCAAAAGGAAGGAACAGATTATAAACATACTTTTTCTCCTGTTGCAAAGGCTGCAACTGTGAGAGTTCTAATAGCAATTGCAACAGCTAAGGAATGGCCTTTACATCAGTTAGATGTAAATAATGCTTTCTTACATGGCTTTGTTGAAGAGGAAATTTACATGAAGCCTCCTGAAGGGTATACAAAAGCTGCACCAGGGCAAGTTTGCAAACTAAAGAAATCATTATATGGCCTAAAACAAGCTTCAAGACAATGGAATATAGAGTTATCAAAATTCATTTCTTCTTTGGGGTTTGTTCAATCAAAACATGATTATTCTTTATTTGTCAAGGATACCGTGATAGTTTTACAACGCATTGGTTTATGTGGATGATATTTTGGTCACCGGTAACTCGTAAGAGGAAATTCGAAGTTCAAAAGGCTTTGGATCAAGTTTACCATTAAAGATTTGGGTCTTGCAAGATATTTTCGAGGAATTGAGTTGTGCGTAATGTAGAATGGCACATACTTACACCAAAGAAAATACATTCTTGATCTCATCAAGGATGCAGCTTAACAAATAGAAAACCAACTACTTTCCCTTTACCTCAAAATTTAAAGTTATCTTTGGATAAAGGAACACCTTTGAAACAACCAGATTCTTATAGAAGGCTTGTTATGCACTTCTTTACCTATCAATGACAAGACCGACATTTCATATGCGCTCAACATTTGAGTCGGCTCATTTCACCCCAAAGATCCACATATGCAGTCGCTATTCATCTTTAAGATACTTGAAAGGTACCATTTCTAAGGGTCTGTTTTATCCAGTGCAGCCACAACTTAAGGTTGCAGGGTTCTCTGATGCAGATTGGGCTTCCTGCTTAATGACTAGAAAATCATTAACAGGATATTGTATTTTTCTGGGACATGCTTTAGTCTCTTGGAAGACAAAGAAACAAGCCACAGTCTCAAGATCTTCAACTGAATCAGAGTATAGAAGTATGGCAACTACTACTTGTGAATTAGTTTGGCTTACATATCTGCTAAGGACTTGCACATTCCAGCTTCAAGTTCCTATTACTCTTTTTGTGACAACAAAGCACTCAACAAATAGCGCCTAATCCTTGCTTCCATGAAAGAACAAAACATTTGGACATTGATTGTCATTTCACAAGAGACAAAGTCCAAGAAGGTTTTCTACAGACTGCATATATTCCTACTCATCTTCAGCTTGCAGATATTATGACCAAGGCTTTGGGACAAGATCAACATTCCTTTTTGAGTTCCAAGTTGGGTTTCACAGATGTTCCAACTTGAGGGGAGGATATAGAATAATAAGTAGATTTTAGCAATACATGTAAAGTACAAGGGTAGAAAATGTAATTAGTTTAAAGTTTAGTTAGTTTTCTCCTTCCTCTCATGTATAAAAGGAGTTCATCCTCCTTCCTCCCACACTTAATTCAATAACATCATTTTCATTTCACTTTCATTTCCGCATATTTGATATGTAACCGAGTCAAATTGCCACCACTAGAAGAACATAAGGTTGGGCACAGTGGACAAAAACAAATCGGTCGGTCACCCCAAAATCCCTCCCACGACCGATGTTAATATAGGTCATCTCGACTGTGGGGCTTGGGTCATCAAATCGGTCGGGGCTTCAAAATGTGGATATCGGTTGTTTTTTCGACCGATAGTATACGCACCAAAATATGTCCCATTTGATATTAAAAAAAAAAAAAAAAAAAACTTGGTTATCGATCGGGCAACTTGGTCGTGTCCTGGTCACGGAGAGAAAGTCGATGTGGCACTGGTGACTGGTCACGAAAGTGTGCCCAAATTAATAGTCCCAGCCAACATTCATATTTGAAACTTTATTTTCGAAAATGTTACAAAATGTGAGTCATAAATGGTATCTTTGTGTGATTTTTAATTTTTAGCTTTAGAAAATGGTTAAGTTGAGCAAATATATCTACATTAATAGTTTCTTGCAGCCAACCTAATCTTCAGTGGACAAAACAGATATATCGAAACATATATTGATATTGCATCAAAACTAATGATACAACCAGTCAATACAATAGTAGTACTGCATTGATTTTTCTCTTCAAGAAGCAAATCTTGCATGTTACAAGTGACATGATGATATTGAAAAAACAAATATTAAATCTACCTGGATGGCAGCGAGTTACCACCACTTAATTTTCCAGAGTTACCACCACTTAATCCTTTAATCTTACTCCTTTTTACACCCTTATCAGATTTCGTCACCACTGTCAAGATCAAGTGTTGTCATCACCACTTAATTAAAGCCATACATACACACAAAAAAAAAGGGGCATAAAAATAAAACTCCACAAAGCACCAAAATGACATGGCAACCATTTTGGATGTGCCATCTCTTAGCCACCACACCACCATGTTGTGCCAAAATGAAAATAGCCATTTCTCCAACTAGAGTAAAGACAAAAAATACTACCTTTTCATCTTTAAAAGTTTTTTATTAGCGAAAATTACTTCAGAGGGGGAGGAGTTGTCCTGCAGAGGACCTCCTTTTTTCATATATCAAAAAAGGCTATGCATTTCGCTTCAAAGTTGTGCATAAATCCTAGAAGGACACGTGTCGCTACCCCTTAATTAAACGTGAGGAAATTAAAAAAAAAAAAAAAAAAAAAAAAAAAAAAAAAGTGAATCGCTCAAATATGAGGCGAATCGACAAGGTGGGGACACCAATGACACAAGAGGAAAAAGCACCATTTCACCTAAAGTTTGAGGCTAAACCCTCTCATCACTGGGAATCAACAAAAATAACCCGCAAATTTTTTGAATGACTACTCATCTTTACTATCCGATTAGTAGGTTGAATTAATGTTCGATGTTCATTTGGAGTGATAAAGGAGTGTGTTTTTGGTGTTCTCATTCTCCCTTCCGAAAGTTGAAAAAATATCGCTTGTTTTTTTTTTTTTTTTTTTTTTTGGCCCGCTTGGCTTGGGCCTTTGGTGGTTGTGTTGTTGTGTTGAAGGCAGTTGGTGGTGGTGGTGTTGGTGGTGAAGGCAGTTGGTGGTGGTGGTGTTGGTGTTGAAGGCAGTTGGTGGTGGTTTGCTGTAGGTGGTGCGGCAGTTGGTGGTGGCAGTTGGTGGTGGTGCGGCAGTTGGTGGTGGTGACGGCTGTTGGTGGTGGTTTGCTGTAGGTGGTGGTGTTGTTGGTGGTGAAGGCAGTTGGTGGTTGTGTGGCTGTTGGTGGTGGTTTGTTGTAGGTGGTGCGACAAGTTGTGGTTGTCATTCTTGGGTGGTTCGGTGGTGGTAGTGGTTAGGTGTTAACGTGTTTGTTTGTTAATATGGCACTAGTTGTTCCGGTAAATATTTATTTTTCTTCCGATATTATTATTTGGTGTTTTATGCTTATTGTGTAGTTAATAATATATACTGTTATTAATTGTTGTTTTAGGATTTTGCCGTTGACCTTACCTGTAGAAGTAAGCTAAGATTGGTTCATTACCTTAAAAAAAAAATTGCGAATACCAATAAGGAAGTATTGTTTAGGCAGACGTGTTTCGGATGGATGTTTGACATAGAACTAATGCGAGAGTCATGTATTTTATTACATTATATTAGTTTATGTCAAGTTGAACCTAAACCGGGAGATACGGAAGTTGTTCCATTGATGTATCGTGTAGGAGATTTTGAGTTAAGATTTGGTAGAGAGGAGTTTTGTTTAGTAACTGGCTTGAGATTTGGGGTTGATTTTCAAGACAAATATAAAGATGAACCTACTCCTCTTAGGAGACGTGTTTTTGACTCACGTTATGATGGATGTTCGATAACTGTTGGACTGTTGAATAATTTTATTTTAAGCGATGCCTTTGATAAGCTTGTCGATATCGATGCCGTTCGTGTTAGTTTGCTAGGGTTGTTGGAGCTGGTGTTGTTAGGCCACGAGGTTAATTACGTAGTCCCCCATGGTGCATGGCTTTAGTAGATAATCTTGATGCTTGGAACATATATCCTTGGGGTTCGTGACGCAGGCCGACATTGTACAGCGGCTAGTTGGTGCGAGGTTCACGCCTTGAAGCTTTTTTGTGAAGCCACGACCACCGCCCGACGCTGACGGTAAGGTAAAGAACCCTAAGTATACGCTGAAGGGCTTTACATGGGCCTTTAAGGTATGTATATATATAATTTTAGTTTTTGTTGTTTATGTATATATACAATGTTAAAGTAATTAACCAATTATTTTTTTATAGACGTGGATGTTGGAGACTTATCTAGACAAGGCACTTGATTTTTTTAATCGTCACGAGCTCCATCCGAGAGTGTGTGCTTGGCGTGCGTTACAAGCGGCCGTTTAAACGTTGTTACCTGGATAGTTTATTGGTGAGTTGTTATTTAATCATGCCATTTAGTTTTTAGTGATTCATAACAATATTCGTATTTGTTGTTATATAAATTTTAGGTAGCGGAACCTACATTAAGACTTGTACCCGATGCATATGAGTCCGAAAAGGGTTGGTTCCGTGATAGCATGGCATTTTTTGAGGGGCGTAGTATCGAACCACCACCAATACCCCCACTTTCAGACCAATATAGCCGTGACGATGTTCCAGAATTCGTTTATCGTCATTTGACGGAACTAGAGGATTTGACAAAGGCTCAGGATGCCAAGATAAAGGAACACGACACAATGTTCCAAAAAATATTTGGTTTCTTTAGTGGATTTAGTGGTTTCCCGAACGCGCAGGTATGTTTTATTTGCATATTTTTTTGTTGCTAATCATTTGTTTTAAAAATTACTAAACATTATAATATTGTTTTCAGGGTTTCGCGCCGGCTGGAACTGGAGATAATTGGTTCCCGAACGCGCAGGTATGTTTTATTTGCATATTTTTTTGTTGCTAATCATTTGTTTTAAAAATTACTAAACATTATAATATTGTATTCAGGGTTTCGCGCCGGCTGCAACTGGAGGTAATTGGTTCCCGAACGCGCAGGTATGTTTTATTTGCATATTTTTTTGTTGCTAATCATTAGTTTTAAAATTACTAAACATTATAATTTTGTATTCAGGGTTTCGCGCCGGCTGCAACTGGAGGTAATTGGTTCCCGAACGCGCAAGTATGTTTTATTTGCATATTTTTTTGTTGCTAATCATTTGTTTTAAAAATTACTAAACATTATAATATTGTTTTCAGGGTTTCGCGCCGGCTGGAACTGGAGGTAATTGGTTCCCGAACGCGCAGGTATGTTTTATTTGCATATTTGTTTCTTGCTAATCATTTGTTTTAAAAATTACTAAACATACTAGTATTGTATGCGTGGTTTCGCTACTACCGAACTGGGAGGTAATTGGTTCCCGAACGCACAGGTATGTTTTATTTGCATTCTTTTTGTTCCTAATCATTTGTTTTAAAAATTACTAAACATACTAATATTGTATGCAGGGTTTCGCGCCGGCTGGAACTGGAGGTACTGGGTTCCCGAACGCGCAGGTATGTTTTGATTTTTATTTTTTTTGTTGCTAATCATTTGTTTTAAAAATTACTAAACATACTAATATTGTATTTAGGGTTTCGGGCAGGATGGAACTGGATTTAGTGGTACCCCGAACGCGCAGGTATATTTACCAACGGCGTGTATATAATTTATTCATTTGTTTAAAAAGTACTAAACATTCTAATATTGTATGTAGGTATTTGGCGAGGCTGGTCCAGGAGATGGGGTTTCTACCCCCGAGTAGTTCTTTCTTTGAGGGTGTCTCGCCACCGCCGCCACAGTGGGCACGCACTTATACGACCAAATTGACACCTCACTCTAGGACGCCTATGCCACAACAAGGATTTGTTCCGTGGTCGGGTAACAATGCGCAACAAGCTAGTGCATCACACCCCTCCCCCCGTAGCTAATCGTGTGTTGCCGGTAAATTTATAACCCACATAAGTATATATCTGTTTTTCATTTTTCTACTATAATAGTTGCATGTATATTTGTTCCGTGTTAGGGTGCTATGAATCGAGAAAAGAGAGATGTTCGTCCTAGCCGTTATTTGTGCAGCCCGTTTGATCGTTTGCCAGACACGAATCCTATTCCCAATAAACGGGATGGTAGGCGTAAGGATAATGCCATTTCATCAAATATTAGCCCGTTAGATCTTGGAAAAGCTATTGATGAAGAAGACGATAGGGTCGATGATGATGAAGAAGACGGGGATAGAGTTGAGTTTTACGGAAAATTATACCGGAAGTACATTTCGCTTTATAACGTTGACCCTACTAAGGTAATCATAAAACTACGTGAATATTTTTTATTAACAATGATTAACAACTTATTATTGATATTACTTTTGGCTATTTAGGTTAGGCGTACATTATATGAAGACTTAAATACTTTCTGATGAACCCTAAACCCATATACCGGACCGCATGTGAGGGTTTTGCGTGTGAGCCAATTTTTGGCGTGAATTGCTCCTTTTTGTTCCAAGGTCCCAAGTAATGGTTGGCTTACGACGATGTAAGTTTATTATTACATGTTTATAATGTATTTGAATAGTTTTTTTTTATAGAATGCTTATAAATAATTTTAATATTTTTTTCATATGAATTAGCATATGAATGCATGGACTGAGCTTCTAATTCGTCAGAGGCCAAATGGTGCTCGCTGGACAGTAGCGAAATCAACACTTGCATCTTATGCTCCAGGCACTTCTGTCTTCTTACTTGTGACTGATAGTGCATTACAGGGAACGATGAGTGGGAGGACACGTCCGTACCCATCCTGGGATGAGGTACAAGTGGTAAGTATTTTTGTTTAATGATTTTAATGCGTTTAGTATTTTAATAAGCTATTTAATTGTATGTAAGCTAATGATTTTATCTTTGTAGGTGTATATGCCGTTCCATGCCGAAGGCAACCACTGGGTTCTAGGTGTCGTAGATCTTCCGAATTCGCATATTTCTGTTTTCGACTCGATGGATAATAAGAGTAGGTCGGATAAGTTGCGACGACATCTTGTTGGATGGACTAAAGTCTTAAATGAAAGCTTACAGATCCAAGGATATTTTGGCGTTACCGGACGACCACATTTTAACTTATCATTCTCTTATAATGATTCAAAATGGTTTCCTGCTCCGCAGCAATCAAATGGTAAGGATTGTGGAGTAGTTGTATGTTGGTTTATGCTTCAATTTTGTACAGGTAGGATCCCACCACCGGTTGTTAATAACCCTGTAGAAAACTAGAAGGGGGGTTGAATAGTTTACCAATTAAAAACTTTGTTTTGAAACTTATTGAAAGATCAATTGATATTGATCTTTGATATGTTAATGAAATATGCAAGCAATATGTAAAGAGTAAATAAGGAAAGAAATGATCAAACCACAACAAGTTGTTTATAGTGGTTCGGTCTACAAGGACTCTTTTTCCTTGCCCTACTCCACTCCTCGAGTCTCACACTCGAGAGTTTAACTTCACTAGTCAACAAGCTCCTTTCACCGGCGGAGAAAACCTTTACACTTCGCTTACACTATTTCCGACACTAAGCTAGATGTCGAGTTCTTTCCAAGGGTACAACCACTCCCACACACAATGTATTTTGAGGACTAAAATACTAACCACTCACACTCACAAGATTATGATTGTTTAATACAACAATGAAGTATGAATCAACACTAGATCATACAACACTAAACAAACAAGACTTCCAACTTCTCGTTTGAAGCTTGAATGTGACTTGATCTTCTTTGCTACAAAAGAGATCACTAATATGATATGAAACTGAGTTAGAGAGGTTAGAGAGAAGATATGTATGAGAGTATGATAGAAAGGGATAAGAAACTACTTGGTTTGGCTTTGCTATTTATAGCCAAAATAGACAGGAGCGTCCACGGACCACGGAACCCTCAAAAGGGTTCCGCCCGTGTACCATTTTGGTACCGTGGGGGTCTGACAGCAAGATTACCACAATCTTACCAAAGTCAACCAAATCCATCTAAGATTGTAAGATATGAAGAGTACAAATCCACACAAAATATCTAATGAAATCTTTCAATGATTTCCATGATGCATTACATGATGTCATATGTTGTATTTCTATTTTTAGAAATATGCAAGTACTTAAGTAGTGTTTGGTTTTAAGAACCTAAACATTCTAAACTACTATCATACATAATGATTAGAGTCATATTAAGATATGACTAATCACAAATGTAAATGCTTGAATGATGACGATATTGTTTGAAAAAGCTTGTTTTAATATCTATTAAACTTGACAAGCTTTAAGCTTTTATACAAATTAAATTTACTTTTGTCGTTAACAAAACTTAGGTAAAGATCAAAAATATAAATAACGTTTAATGACGATATTTGTATTAACAAACCCGTCACAGTATTTTAGGGACTTTAGATTAGTTATGGCTCATCATTTTTATGATACCCGTTGTGAGAATACTAGCGGGTGTGGATATATTTAGTTGAACTGTTTGTATATATATTTTTATCTATGGTTGACGAATACTAGCGGATGTAGATATGATTAGTTGACCGTTTGTATATGTATTTTCATATACGGTTACCAAATGAAAGTTTGTGTATGTTATATATCACAAGTTATGTCGTCGATAACTAAAGTTTTGTAGATGAGTTAAATGAAAACAGTAGATGGGTTAAATAAAAACATAAAAAAATACAAGATAAAGATGATACAAATTAAAAACGAAAGTCTAGTAGATGGGTTAAATAAAAACATAAAGAAATACAAGATAAAGATGATACAAATTAAAAACGAAACTCCAATTTAAACATCACTGATAAACGGTATCCTTGTGGTAAACCTCAACAATGTTTTTCAAAGTGATGTTAAGGTAATGGTTATGTGGTTTTGGTGTGAACACTGAGACGTTCTTTAGTATCAAAACAGCACCGACACCGATAGACTTGACGTAACCCTTATCCTCTTCTAGTACTTTGTGATGAATTGTACCGACATTGTTCCCGATGGATCTTTGAGTGTCACAGCTTAGGTCACCAAGCAAATTTGGTGTACAAGACTTGATGACGGCTACAACCAGCTCAAGCTTCCCTTTTTACAAAAGGTTTTGATATCGCCTAAACAAGCATCTACCCCGATCCCAAAAGCATCTAGATAGCTGCCGCGCTTAGCCATGGGCCACGCGTAGAAATGATCATCTTGGATGCATCCTCCTCTATTCTCCCGACATACTCTTGGGTTGGCATTACGACGAGGGACCTTCCCTAATGTCTCATTTTTATGAGCTTATTATTTGAAGAATACCACCGGACCGGTATTATCCTTGTGTGCTATTGTACTTGCATTTTCCACAGGTCGATCAATGTACAAATGTATTATATCATCGGCGAAGCACAAGCACACATAACAATAAAGTAACGTCGTTGTTGTCTTTAATCTCCATCGTTGTATCGATGGGCTTAGCCTAAACGACAACCGAGTTGCGATTAGCATCCAACTCGAATTTGTTCACCAACATTTCAACCATTAATGAGTAAGTGATGTCATCAGACATAATGACACCACTTTCCTTGCCATTGAAATGTAATTTACATTTGAATTTCGAAATTAGCCGACATTTGTATGTTTGTTGGGTAGATGTATGTTAGTATATAGTTTTTGGTTAATTCTTATGTTTGTTAAAATTCTTTTTAGATGTTGTATATATAGGGTCTATATCACATAGTGTTTTACACGAAATATGACAACTTTTTGTCATGTTTTAATAATTATACGAAAACTTTTACACATGTCAGTAATATTACAGGGACATGCAAAATTATCTATAACTCACATACATGTTTACACGAAATATGACAACATTAAATAATTGTATGACAACTTTTTAGGCCTGTCAGTAAGCAACTAGGGACATGTATTTGACAAGTCTATGACTTTCTATAAATCACATACATGTTTACACGAAATATGACAACATTCAATAATTGTATGACAACATTCAATAATTATATTTATATATATATATATATATATATATATATATATATATATATATATATATATATATATATATATATATATACACATTCTTCCTTCTTTAACTCATCAAATGTCAACATCTAACAATACTACATTACAATTCACTATCAACTACAACGGAAACTTTACACTTAACCCAATAACATATCAAGATGGTTCAAACATGAATATCAATGTTCCAGAATTTGGTTTTCGAGATATGGTTAAGTATCTAGAGAGAAAATTACCAACAAAGGTCAACTTTCTATATTACGCATTGCCACAAAACCAAACTTTAATGGGGATGAAAGCAATTGAAAATGATTATGACATTGATGTTATGTACGACATCGCAAAAGTTGCTGGACAGCTCCAAATTTTTGTTTGTAAGCATCCGATAGATTTAAGCACAAATTTGATTCCAAATGATGGTTCTATGGAAGAATCATTTGCGGTGTAATTCGTAAGAAACAAAACTAAAGCGCCAAGAGCGTGTCCGTTATATACATGAAATGGTTCGAGAAAAACAAACCGGAAGAGCGTACGCTTTAAACGTTGGTATAATAAAAACTAAACCTATCGCACCATATACACAAACCATTTTGAATTTTCCTGTTCACAACAAGGGTCAATTGGTTTGCTATGGCGGAAAACCAACGTATGTAAATGGTTGGAAGATGAACATCAACATTCCAAGAATGAAGCTATAAGAGCTCAAGCAATATTTGTTTAACATCGTTGACATGAATATTCATGCTCTTTTTTATGAAGTACCACACACTGACATTTCAAGTACCGTAAAACTAAGAAACAACTATGATATGCATGTAATGTTTGATATTTCTGCAGCGCTAGGCAACTTGGAAATCTACATTGACCATGGCGGTGTCGATTTTAATATTGAAAAATATATATTGCCAAATGCTACTTTGGCAGAAATGATGGAGCATGTGATAACAGAATACACAAGTGACAATGAAGACGGAAACAAGAACATAACTCAAGCGGATTACACTTGTGATCAAATGGTTGAATGGGCAGAACAACAACACTTTCAGAATGAGGATGCTAAAGCAGATGAACGCCATAAATACATATGAAAGAATCATTGGTATTCATAGTCATAATCACTCAATATGTGTCGTGTATGATTTAAGATTGTCTTAATAATATGTTTTTCTTAAACTATGTTGGAATAAATGTTAGCCTAATAATATGTTTTTCAAATAAAAATACAAATGTTCATTAATCGTATTATTTGTTTCTTCACTACAAGCACAGAATTTGGAAAACAAACACTTCATTGATGGGAAAAAATTAAACATTCATAATACAACGAGATCGCTCAAGATAAAAATACTAAAACTAAACCACGATGGTATGATTTGGTTCATTAAGAAGAATTAGTGATTCTTTATATGGGCCAATGAAAAATGAACCACCATTCGCTTCAATACCCATGTCTTGAAACAATTCAGAAGCTCGCTCGTACACTTGTAGCGAGTGAGCTATCTCTTGGTCGATCTTAGCTTCAATAATTGGATCATCATCCTTAGTAAACCCAACTAATTTTACCACATTCTCTATTGGGTATGGGATGGTGAATAGCACTGTACACGATGATACAATACCACCATCAATTTCTAACACCCATGCACACATAACTTTGTACCCATCTGCTAGGAAACTTCCTGAAATTACGATAGAGTTCCGTAGCTGGGATATATGGAATGGAGGCCCAAACATGCGTCTTATCTCGTATGGTATGCCTACGTCGGTAAATTGGTGACTAACCAAATCAAATGAAACTACCATATAGCGTTTGTACAAAATACCATCATTGAAAAGAAAATTTTCATAACCAAGCCAGAAAATTTTACCACCCACTACCGCTGGCGCACCTTTTAGTCTAATCCTTCTCGAGGCAAAAGGTCATTTTCAATATGGTTCCAGCGTCTCGAACTCAAGGTATACACCGACACGCACTATGGCCCTTCACCGTATAACGGGTAATTAATTTTTAAAATTGTTAGGTCTAAATTGCCAGGACGTACACCAAAACCGATGACCATTTTTGGTGAATCAGGTTGATTCAAGAAACTAGGGACTAATACCCCTATAGATCGTTTTATTGATGGGTTCCAAATAACGACCATCATATTTGAACCATATGAAAAGCACCAGACACCTTCAGAAGTAGCAATTGGCTTAAAAGTTGGAAGATGAAGAGTTGTATCTAGGTGCGTGAAAGCTAAACTTCCATTAACTGAAAACATAAAACCTACATTACCTTGCATATATGTTAAATTAAAACAACACATATCTCAGATCACGAAGTCCGTAGCTACGGATGAAGTTGGAAAAGTCTATTGAAGACCTCCATCTCTTTGACACAAGACGAAATTGTAGTAATGACTTAACCGAAGTCTATTCATGATATCAACTTGCGGTCGAAGGGTATGTTGTCCGACATTTTATTTTGATGATAATGGATAAATTACTAAATGATTTTGAATGACAAAGTAAGAATGACAAAGTAAGCTTAAATAGGGATAAAACCGTGTCATACACTTGTCGTTTCTGTGTCATATTTCGGGTAAAAATTTACACATACACATGCTATTACACACGAAATCTGACATGAATATGGCATGTCAGAAACTTTATACAGAGAAAGATGTGACTAGTAAATAAACTTTTTTTTATCACATAATATTATACACGAAATATGACATGAATATGACTTGTCAGAGACTTTATAGAGAAACATATGTGACTAGTAAATAAGCCTTTTTTGATCACATAATATTATACACGAAATATGACATGAATATGACTTTCCAGAGACTTTATAGAGACACGGATGTGACTAGTAAATAAACTTTTTTCTGATCACATAATAATATAAACAAAATATGACATGAATATGACTTTTCAGAGACTTTATAGAGTCACGGATGTGACTAGTAAATAAACTTTTTTCTGATCACATAATAATATACACGAAATATGACATGAATAGAGACTACTCAGCTCCCTTATAAAGACAAAGATGTTACTGGTATACAAACATTAGATAGGTTAGTGGGTCACATTATATAAACCACGTTGTTGTATTCAAAAAAATTACATCTTTTTATCTTTTGTTAAATCCTTCTGTACCTGGTCAAGAGATGACATTCAAAGTCCGACTACACCATTATGGAAGTTTCACTTCACCACCTGGAAGAAAGTTTGTAGGTGGTATAGTTGCTTGTGTAGATCCAGTTGATTACGAAACTTTTTCGGTCAATCAATTGAAAATAATCTTAACCAATTGTTTAGGTTATGATGAAAACTCCCCAGCCTTTTTTTATTTAAAGAAACCAAACTGTAGTCTTGATTCAGGACTCGAACTATTAGTTGATGCAATCGAAGACCCCGAACGTATACGAACGTATACTCAATTACAGCAAAACCAACTACATGTGTACGTATCACGGATGGAGTTATTCCCACTTGTTGTGCCCGAGGAATGCAAAAATGAGGGTTTCAAGAAGAAAAAACAAGATAAACCTTCATGTTCAAAAAAGTTATTTGACTAGTGACTAAGTCTGGTTATGTTCAACTTGCAATGTCACTCTATGCTACTTTGTCTTTTTATCGAATGAAATTTAGTTGTTCCTTCTTTCATTCATATAAAATGCTAAAGTTCTACATATAATACGAACTTTTATTGATCTGAAGATCAAGGGGTATGTTGTCTGACATTGTTTGGGGATGGTTACAAGTAGTTTGCAGTGTAGTTGAATTTGTAAAATTATAGTATTAACATTTTTTCTTAAGTAGAGTGATTGCATTAAATTTGTTTTATCACATAATATTATACACGAAATATGACTTGTCAGAAACTTTATAGAGACACATATGTGACTAGTAAATAAACTTTTTTTTATCACATAATTGTATACACGAAATATGACATGATAGAGACTACTCAGGGCCCTTATAGAGACAAAGATGTGACTGGTATACAAGCTTTTTTTTATCACATAATATTATACACGAAATATGACACATGTTAATTACTTTTTGCAAACACACGTGGTAATATTACGCTATAAATAACACATCCACGAAATTGAATGTATATACATCTCCACAATACTTACAAAAAGAAAATGGCCTTGAATTTACATAAATTCA
Source organism: Chrysanthemum lavandulifolium (assembly GCA_022545495.1). NCBI lineage: Eukaryota > Viridiplantae > Streptophyta > Magnoliopsida > Asterales > Asteraceae > Chrysanthemum > Chrysanthemum lavandulifolium. The sequence goes on along the minus strand of CM040242.1, from coordinate 231,324,062 downwards.
AATGTATGTTACATTACGGTGAAATAAAGCGCGGTGTGATTATGGATCATGATTTAACATATTCAGGGTTAGTTGATATGGTGGTGAATAAGTTTAAATTGAAGCAAAATGCCCGAGTAAATTTAAATGTGAAAGTCCCTTCAGCTGACTTTCGACTCGATGTTACTGATTTACAACGAGGTAAACTTTTTTGTTCAATGTGCTTTAGAGTCTCCTGCTGAACTTGTACGGTTGTATGTTTCGCAATCTAAAACAATGGAAGAAACAACAAGTCTTGGTTCAACTCAAGAAGTGCCGAGTTTTATAATTTTTTCCCTACAATGGTAGAAGAAAACATCGCCCATCAAATGATTTTCAAAACAATGACTATAACTATAAAGATGAGGCAAATTTCACAAAACCGGGGTCATCTTGTGCTTTCAGTTCTGATAACGAACAGGAAGATGATGACTCAGGTTATAAAGATGAGGCAAATTTCACAAAACCCGGGTCATCATTTGCTTTTCATTCAGTTGACGAACATGAAGATGATGGCTCAGGTTATAAAGATGAGGCAAATTTTGCAAAACCAGGGTCATCATTTGCTTTTCTTTCGGATAACGAAGATGATGAAAATGATTGTTTTGATGAATTAAATAAAACCAAACACCCCGGTAACCATAAATGGCCAAATTTTTTGACCATATCCCTGAAGTTCCTGAACCACCACTTTACACGCCAAAACCTATGCCTACAAAGGATTATAATAACAAAACTGAAATAAAAATCAATAAGGTTTTTTTAACTAAGGCGGAATTAGACTTGGCATACAGGTTGAAAGCTTTACAAGATGGTTATGAATTTGTTTCGAAAAAAACTAACCCTATAACTTACAACATAAAATGCGTCCATTATGCACAATGTGCATGGTATATTAATGCCAGACGTTGGCCAAATTCAGATGTTTTTCAAATTACAAGCATGAATGATATTCAAACGTGTCCCAGAACCCAAACATATCCTAACCATCGAAATGCAAACAAAAAAGTTATTGCTCACATTATGAAAGATAAATTAGAAGATGGTAGCCGTGATTTGAAAGGAGAGATATACAAAAGATATCATGGCACAATATAAAACATCTATATCTTACCAACAAGCATGGAGAGGAAGGATTATGGGTTACAATTGTTAAGAGGTTCACCATTAGAATCGTTTGAAATGCTACCATATTATCATCACAACTTAGAAAAAAAAAAACCGTGGACGGTCCTGCGTATCAAGAAAAGCAATCAAGGGTTTTTGAAATTTTATTCATTGCCATTGGTGCATCGGTAAGTCTTGTTCAATTTTTTATAAGTGCATGCAAAACCCGTTTGCTATTATATTTTAAAATTTTTTTACGCAGCTCATACGTTTGTGAACCATCTTCGCCCACTACTTATAGTGGACGCTGCTCATTTAAAGGGTACTTACAAGGGTACAAATTTGCAAGCTGTTGGGATGGACGAAAACAACCAAATTGAGCCTATTGCTTACGGAATATGCAGAGGGGAGACTAGTGATTGTTGGTCATGGTGGATGTCAGTACTTAGAGAGTGCATTGGCGATAACACCAATATGATTATCATATCTGATAGGCATCCTGCAATAGCTTCGGCAGTAAGGAATGAGTTTCCGTCAGCGTTTCATGGTATTTGTTGTCGACATCTAATGATGAACCTTTCCTTGAAAAACAAAAAGTTAAAGGTCTATACTTGGGGCATATGCAAAGCGATACTCCCGATGAGTGGCAACGACAAATGAACATACTCTGGTGCACAACCCAAGCACACCGAAAGCTAATGGAGGTCGATCCTAGACGCGGTCTCGAGCACATTGCCCACGTAGCCGTTATAATTATTGTACATCTAACGATTGTCGAGTCTGTTAATGCATGTACCGTATTGTCTGAAAGCTACCGATATGATGTTGACCGACACGCATCAAGTATGGTTCAAAAGTGGTATTTTAAACGTCGGAAGGCTGCAGTATTTATTGTTTAAAACATAACGTACTCAAGAATCATTTTGAAAATATATTAGATAATTTAATTAATTTAATTTTTACATTTTTTGTGTAGCAAAAATGAAGTACGACATCACAGATTGGGCAGCGCATAAGGTGGAGAAAAGAAGAATGAAAAGCGTCAGTTGGGTTGTACACGGAATTACTCAATTTTGATATCAAGTTTATGATGGCCAATATAACCGTGAAGTGAACTTTACGACCGGTGAATGTGAATGTCGGAAATGGAAAATTTACGGGATACCTTGTGGTCACGTTATTGCTGTTACAAGGTTTTTGAACCTAACAGATTGTGTGCAATATGTACATGACTGGTTCAAAAAGGAAAAATATCAAGCAACCTATGCAGAGTCAATTCAATTTGTTGGAAATTTTAACGAATGGGAGTATCCAAGCCATATACATCCTCTTACTCCTCCAACAATGGACAACCCTCAGCCAGGTCGTCCGAAAAACACAGACCGTATACTATCTCAAGGAGAAGAGCCAAGAACTATACACTGTAGCAGGTACAAAGAAGCGGGGCATAACCGCCGAATTGCAAAAATCATTTGTCCCGGATCCACCTAACCGCAAGGGTAAACAAAAGCAAGGGAATTTCCAACTAATGAGCAACATGACATCGCACCTTTTATGACCAACATCACCCGTTCGATCAAACTTTTATGGGAAACAATCAATTCTCATGGCAACCATGTGGCCAAAACACATACACTAATCAAGCAAATGGTCAAAACTCGTACTTTTGGCAACCATATGGTGACAACACATACCCCACAAACCAATACGCTTCATAAACTTACCACCACAACCCATACCCATCTCAACAATTTGCTGAAAACACACACACATCACAAACATATGATCAACATAACACACAACAAGATTTCAACCTATCTCAGCAAACCCGAACGCAGCCACTTCAAAATGATCTTCAATACCAGTCTCAAGTGTAGTAACAATACACTTTCCAGCAACACAACTCTCAACATCTAGACGATCAACAAATGCAGGATTCAAATAGTTGGTTTAATCGGTTTGGTTTTTAATAAAGTAGAAGGTTTATGTGACTAGTCAACAACTATTAGTATGTTTTGTTTTTCTGTGCATCATGCTTTTCATTCTCAATTATCCAAGTGATGTCTATTATGTCTATGTATTTGAATTTTACAAGTGATGTTTGTATTGAATAGACAATATTTGAGCATGTGTTTTGTGTAAAAATAGTTTAAAGTAACAAATTTACAAGTATGTGAGGCAATCATAACATAACGTTTTTTATAATGACAATATCTGATACATTTTGTTTTTCTGTGACATCTCTAATTTATTTAAGTAGAGAGAGAACTTCGCTTCAAATAACACAAACTCAAATGAGATTCAATTTTATATACCATCATAAACACAAAAATAAGTTCATTATTGATAATTAAATTACATTTTTATAACAAAAATTTTATAACAAAAATTTTGTAACAAAAATAAGTCCAAATGAGATTCAAATATGTAGCAAAATATTGTAACATCAAATACAAAAAAAAGGTTATGTCAAAAATCGGCTGGGGGCCCACGTTGTCGGATTTCGCTTCAAACTTTAGGTGAAATGGTTGCTTTCTCTGTCTTGTGTCAGCTGGTGTCCCCACCCATGTCAGGTTTCGCTTCAAATATAAAGCGATTTACTTTTTTTTTTTTTTTTTTTATATCACGTTTAATTAAGGGGTGTTGACACGTGTCCATTAAGGATTTCTGCACAAATTTGAAGCGAAATGCTTGGCCTTTTTTTATATATAGAAAAAGGAGGTCCTCTGCAGGACAACTACCCCCTGCAGAGGCCTCCCATGTAATTTTCGCTTTTTATTATTATAAAGGTGTATTTTGAAGTTAGTTATTATAAAGAGGTATTTTGAAGTTTGAGTGTTTGAAATGATATGGCATCTAATGAAGCCCAAATGGCTAAAATTTTGATATCACTATGCCTAATGCTCTTAGTCAACACAACGCCACCATTAACTTCACCTCTAAAACTATCTTTCTGTAAATTCCTATCTTCAAAATGAAAACTATTTTTTGGGCTTCACTCACCACCGAGTCACCTGACTCACTCAAATCAACCCCACTAAAGTTGTGAACCCAACAACAAGCCTTTGCTTGAAGGCTTCCTCTGCCACTGACAAGAGATCAAGAATCTGTAGGGATGAGCTGACAAGAGTATCTTTTTTGCACCCTGTAAAAACAAAAGTGAACATTTACCATAAACATTAAAAACAACGATTTATATTGTTTTTTTAACAGCCAAGTTGGTTTCGGTCAGAGGGTTTGACCACTCAAAACTGTGTTTTACTCCTTTCCCTCTATTAAATCCGCAAAAAAAAGGCACAATAACCAGATAGATTGTTTAAAATCCTGAGCAAAGTAGAGTAATTTAAAAAGGGTGTTGATACTCACACCATTCTTTTGATACATATATCACATTTATGCATTACAATGTTGTACAGTGTGCATTACAATCTTGTACAGTGTGGTGTATATATATAGCACCCATTTAAAAAGCATGTGAACCTACCCCGCAATCTTAAAATCTCAGAAACATAGTTAGCAATATTCTCCTCAATCAGAACTTGGACCTCTTTCTCTAAAACACCTCCACAAGACATATATTGGACAAGTAAATCCCATTTGGCAGTTAGAACTTCAAATCACCACTTGTTTTAGTTTGGTTTTGCTTCTCTTGCTACTTGTTCCTTACGTACGTGTCTATCTTCCATTATTTAATTTTGAGTTAATTACATGAATGGTCCTTGTGGTTTGTTGAAAATTACGGATTTGGTCCCTAAACTTTTTTCTTTGCGGATTTGATCCTTATGGTTTTGATTCGTTACGGATTTGGTCCCTTGACCATATTTTCTGTTAGTTGACCGTCAAATAAATGTTTGGAAGGCTGAAATGACAAAAATACCCTCGTATGTGTTTCATGAATGGTCCCTATGGTTTGTAGGTTATCATGAATTAGTCCATTATTTTTTATTTTTTATTTTTATTTATATAAAAACATTTTGTCAAAAATTTTATAAAAATTTCCGAAATTTTATAAAAAAATCAATAAAAAATTGCAAAAATTTTATAACAAATTCCGAAAATTTTATTAAAAATTCCGAAAATTTTATAAAAAAATTCCAAAAATTTTATAAAAAGTATATTAAAAATTCCGAAAATTTTATAAAAAAATTTAAAAAAAATTCCAAAAATTTAATAAAAAATTCCAAATATTTTATAAAAAATTCCGAAAATTTTATAAAATCTTATTAAACATGCCGTCAAAAAATTTGGGAAAAATTTTCATAAAAAAAATTTCTTTTTTATTTTTTGAATACTTTTCTAAAAAATTTTGGGCAAGATTTTATAATAAAATTTATAAAAAATTTTGGGCAAGATTTTTTTATAAAATTTTCGGAATTTTTAATATACTTTTTTTTATAAAATTTTCGGAATTTGTTATAAAATTTTTGCAAATTTTTATAGATTTTTTTATAAAATTTTCGGAAATTTTTATAAAATTTTTGACAAAATGTTTTTTTATATAAATAAAAATAAAAAATAAAAAATATAACCTACAAACCATAGGGACCATTCATGAAACACATACGAGGGTATTTTTGTCATTTCAGCCTTCCAAACACCTATTTGACGGTCAATTAACAGAAAATATGGTCAAGGGACCAAATCCGTAACGAATCAAAACCATAGGGAGCAAATCCGCAAAAAAAAAAGTTTAGGGACCAAATCCGTAATTTTTGACAAACCATAGGGACCATTCATGTAATATATCATCAATTAAACTTAGGTGTCGTTTGTTTTTTCTCAATAAGCACTTTTTTCCTCTTTTCACTTCTTTTGTCTGCAGGAGGGCAGAGGTTTTTTGTTTGTTTTTTTGCAGACATAAGTGCTTCTTTTCACTTCTTTCCTCTTCGAAATTTCAGACATTATTTTTCACTTCTTACCTCTTCTTTCACAAACCTTACATCTCTTTCTCAATATCTTACACCTCTTTTACGTTTCGTCTGTTTTTTTTACGTTTTCATCCCTTTTGTACGTCTTGGTCCCTTTTTTTACTTTTACGTCATTTTTTTACGATTTTGCCCATTTTTTACGTTTTCGTCATTTTTAACGTTTTTATTCCTTTTTCTTACATTTTCGTCCGTTTTGTTAATTTTTCGTCCACCTTTTTACGTTTTCGTTCGTTTTTTTATGTTTTCGTCTGTTTTTTAATGTTTTATACGTTTTCGTCTGTTTTTATTACGTTTTCATCCATTTTTTAACGTTTTCTTATAGCACAAAAAAGAAAAAAAAATGAAAAAATGAAGTACTTCAATAACAAAAAAACAAACGGTCTTCATCGATGCAGATGAAGACTTTAGATCTACCTCTTCTTTTGCAGACATGGTTTGCAGATGAAGAGGTAAAAGCTCTGAAAAAACAAACGACACCTTATACTTTTCAATAACCACACAATGTGGCAATCGGATCTGGGTTTAGTGGGTTTTAAGGATTATGATTATGGTGTGTCATCCAAAGAAAAGCAAATGGAATGGAGTAGGTTATAAGATTAAAATGGGTTTAATGGGTTTTAATATGGTAGAGGCGATCGACACGCCGGACGACCACCGGAACATCCGCCGTATTCCTTCATCGGACGACCAGCCTTCATCTTTTAGATATGGAGTAGGTGAGGATGAGGGGAATATAATGTGTGTGTGTGTGAGGAATATTAGTTTTCATTTTTTTATAATACATATTTGTAAAGTGGGTTAATTAGAAAAGATAATTGTACCCTCATGTGACTTGCATATGAGGAACTTTTAACAGTCAAAATTGACGTCGTTTGGTCAAAGGACCGTCAGTGTTAAGGGTTTCCGAGTTAGTGACTTTTTGTGCAAAAAATAAAGTCAAAGGACCAAAGGTGAAAGTCAACACAAACCACATAGACCATCTTGTAATTTACTCTTTAAAAAGTTAAATATATTATATCTATAAGTTTTTCTTTAAAAACAATTGTAATATTCTCTAATTGAGATAAAATATGTGATTGTTTGTGCCAATTTAACTTTTAAATGGCCAATATATGCCCATTTAAAAAAAATAACAAGCTAAATGTGCTCAAATTTTTTACAAATTTGCCCAAATTCGCCATTTTTTTTATTTTGAGCACAAATTACCACCTCTAGTACAAATTAATCACGGTCTCAAAAACCATTTTCCTTAGCATGCATTTTCTTCCTAAGAGTTTTCCATTAGAGCTTATACATGTTGAATTCTGCTAACCTCAATCGGCTCACATCATAACTTCATAAGGTCATCGCGTGAGAGGCAAATCAAGCTTAGATAACGACCATATCTACGAATGGTCATAACTGCCTGCAAACCACAAAATAGGAAATGGTCTATGAAAAATGTATCATCTATGTGCAATTTGTTACTTGTTAAATGCTAGCAACAATAGTCTGGTAGCCATCTTGGAAATCAAATATTAGGCTGGAGGTCGTGGGGGTGATCCCTTACTCGTGAGGGTATGGCTCACGCGCCACCCCATTGTGTGACGGTCACCTCAAGCGTGACATATGGAAAAAACAAGGACGAACGGTGAGGGCAAAGGCCACTCGGGTGTTATGTAAGAAATTACTAGTCAGGACTTGAAATTTTTGAGAAGAGTGTTGTCGTTTATTAAGAATAGATGACGAGCAAATCGACCGACGAGAAACATCATAAGTAGAGATCGTTACGGTGCTCATGATCGTTTAGTCGCCGCCTATTTTAGTATGAATTCAATGTACTATGCATATCATTTCCGGAATAGGTTCCGAATGAGTCAAGAGTTATTCACAAGGATAGCTGAAGAAGTAACTATTCATTATGCATAATTTCGTGATAATACTGATTGTACTGGAAGAGAATACATTTCCTCATTGATGATGTGTACCTTTGCAATTTGTCAATTGGCACACGACACCGTTCATGACGCCATTGATGAATACTTGCAAATGGGTGAAGCAACTTCCCGTCTATCTCTTGATCATTTTTTTACTTTTGTTATGGAAAATTTTGGAGCAGAGTCTTTGCTAAAACCCACGTCACTAGTCTTTTTGTAATAACTGCTCTGAAGATGTTTTCAGGAATAAGAGAAGACGGTGATGTTGAAAAGCTATACGCGTTTTACGAAGAAAAGCACAAGATCCGGGAATGTTAGGAAGCATTAATTGTACAAATTGGGAGTAGTTTGGTTGTCCAAACGCATACAAAGGGCAATATTGTAGACGTGATCATGATCCGAATCCATTCATTTTGCTGGAAGTTATTGCGTCACAAGACTGTTGGAAAATTTAGTGCACTTGTGGGATTAGTTCACACCTTGTAATTGGTTAGGAGGTACGGAGTGTACACCCATAAGGTCCATGAACACCCTGACTCTTGTAGTGGTTTGTATTGATAGTGCTTGTGGAAAGTACTGCATGTGGAAAGTACTGCTTGTGGAAAGTACTGCTTGTGGTTTCCACTGATAAGCCGTGTTTCCACCGATGGCGATGTTTCCACCGAAGTGCTATTAAAGTCTTGCTAGAGGTATGAAAGTCTTGATAGTGTTAAAGCTTCGCTAAATGGCGATTACAAGCGCTTAATGACCACGTTTAATTGGTCATGTAACCACTAACAGCTATAATGGGGATAGTTATGAGGTAATTAATGGGCCGATTAATCCTCATAATTCCATTTGAACGGTTGAGAGTAATCTCCTATAAATAGGAGATCTGATTATGCATGAAAGATACACAGAAAACACTAAACACTTACTAGCGCAAGGGTTATAGAATTGTGCCTAATTCCATAACTGCATTTGGTCTTATCCCAAGTAGATATTCGTGTAACCCGGGCATTAGGGTCGAATAGTTTACTTTGGAAAGTGATCACACGATTCAAGTGATATCCGTAAACCACCAAGTGGTATTTGTTATCACGACTATTGTTGTTTCTGTGAAGTTGATTATCTTACCACGCTCGGGAGCTAACCGCCAACAATCAAAGTAAACTATTTTGTGATAATCAATGGCAAGCTGCGCAATGAACACATGGCTTCAAACTTTGCTAAAATTTGGACAAGTTTGAAGGGTGGACTTTAGGAGGTGGCGGAAGAAGATGCACTTCTTGCTCGTCAAGCATGAGTGTGGTCTATGTGCCGACTACTCCAATTCACGATGATGGTGATGATGCTACTTGTGGAGCGGATCGGGAGGAGGAGCAAGTGGGAGAATGATGACTACATATGCACGGTCTTATTCGAATGGTATGTCGATTCTTTGTTTGATATTTATCGAACTTTGAATCTTCCAAAGAACTGGGATTCCTTGGATGCCAAATATATGGTGAGGATGCATCAAGTAAGAAGTTCCTTGTTAGTAATTTCACAAATTACAAAATGACCGATTCAAGACCGCTTATGGAACAATACAATGAACTTCTTGGAATACTTGGAAGGTTTACACAACACCAAATGAACATGGATGAGGCTATCAAAGTCTCTTGTGTCATTGACAAACTCCTCCTTCATGGAAAGATTTCAAGCATACCTTGAAACATATGAAGGAGGAGTTAACTCTTGTTGAGTTGGGCGGTCATGTGCACATTGAGGAATCTCTCAAGGTGCGGGATAATGACAAGCCAAAGAGTAGCAATGCTACCGGACCATCTGTTGTCAATATGGTGGAGCATAACAACTCCACGGTACAATGATAACAAAGGCAAACGCAAATATCATGATAACACAAAGCGATCTTAACAAGAAGACAACTCCTACTTGTTGGAAATGTGGCAAGACCGGTCACATTAAAAGGGACCGCAAAGGTGTTAAAATTGGTGGTAAAGCCAATGGATCGAGCACTAATGGTTCGGGGGTGGTGGTTCACCAACTCACCAAAGGTCGAATATGTTTAATAAGTCTTTTCGATTTATTATGTTACATATGTATCTCGAATCCTTTTATGTGCGGGATGATGATGTTGCGTGGTGGGTTGACTCTAGTGCAACAGTTCATGTGCAAAGATAGAAGTCGGTTCAAGACTTATGAGTCACCGAATGATGGTTCTATTCTTCACATGGGAAATGAGTCAACGACCTTGGTGCATGGTCGTGGTTGTGTAGATCTTAAGTTTAGTTACGGAAAGATTGTAACTTTGTTTAATGTTATTCATGTTCACGATATCGGGAAGAACTTGGTTTCAAGTAGTGTTTTGAATAATCATGGATATAAACAAGTTATTGAATCGATAAATTTGTTCTTTCTAAATGTGGTGTTTTATTGGTTTTGGTTATTTATGTAATCAAATGTTCGGGCTTAATATTACCACCGACAAGTGTTATTTCGACTTTGTGACCACATATGATCGGTGATTCTATCCTTTGGCATGCTAGACTTGGTCATGTTCACTATAAAAGGATGCAAGATATGTCTAGGGATGGTTTAATCCCTGCTTTTGACATGGACACTGAAAAGTGTAAAACTTGCATGTTGACCAAGATAACCAAGAAACCCTTTCAGGGTGTTAGTCGTGAGACTAAGATCTTGGAGCTTATTCACAGTGACCTATGTGATTTGCATGCCACTCCTTCTTTGGGAAATAAGAAGTACTTTGTGACATTTATTGATGATGCTTCTAGATTTTGTTATGTCTATCTGTTACATACCAAGGATGAAGCATTAGATAAATTCAAAGTGTTTAAAAGCAGTTGAATTACAACTTGGGTCTTTGATCAAAAGATTAAGGATCGATAGGGAGGTGAGTACATGGATACTCTGTACTTTCATCTGTTGGAATAATCCATGAAACGATCGCCCTTATACTCCTCGGCAAAATGGTGTTTCGAAAGGAAAAGCAGTCTTTGAAGGAGATGGTTAATTCCATGTTGTCCTATTCGGATCGAGTCAAGGGTTCGGGGTGAAGCTATGTTAACAGTTGCTATTTATTAAATAGGGTTCCCAATAAAAGGAACAAGGTTACCCCTTATGAACTCGGACTAAAAGGAAACCCAACTGAACTATCTCAAGGTTTGGGGTTGTAGGGTCATTGTAAGACTCCACGATCCAAAGATGAAAACTTTGGGTGAAAGAGGCCTTGATCGCATCTTTGTTGGATATCTTTGAGCATTCCAAGGCTTTTAGGTTCTATGTTATTGAACCTAATGAATATGTTTCAATTAACTCCATTATTGAATCAAGGGATGCGAGACTTTGATGAGAATAGATTCTCATCGGTCCTAGACCAAGTCATAGGATTCCTAATAGAACTCATGACACTGGTGTATCGAGGTCCACGATGGTGAACCATCGGTGGTCCCTGATGAGGTTGTGGTTCAACAACTGAACTCGTGCTTTCGGAAGAGCAAAAGGTCGGGACTCCAAAGTCATTTGGACACGAGTTTCAACTATACTTAGTTGAAGGAACTAGGGATGAGGTCTCGACCAATACTCCTATTGCTTCATTGTTGAGGATGATCCCAAGACATTTGAAAAAGCAATGAAGTCCCGTGATATTGCTTTTGGAAAGAAGCAATTAATGATGAGATGGATTCCATCATGGGAACAACACTTGGTGTTGGTTGATCTACCACCGGGTTGCAAACCTTTGGGTTGCAAGTGGATTTTCAAAAGGAAAATGAAGGTAGATGGAACTATTGAAAAGTTCAAGGCTAGATTAGTTATTCGTGGCTTTAAACAAAAGTCGAATAGACTATTTTGATACTTATGCCCCGTGGCTCGTGACGATTACCATAAGATCTGGCGATTGCTATGGCATCTATTCACAATCTGGTTATTCATCGATGGATGTGAAAATGACTTTCTTGAATGGTGAATTGGAAGAGGAGGTTTATATGAACCAACCTCGTGGCTTCATCTTGCACAGCAATGAAAACAAGGTGTAAACCGATTAAGTCTCTTTATGGACTTAAGCAGCACCTAACAATGGCATCAAAAATTTGATGAAGTGGTTTTGTCTAGTGGTTATGTTCTTAACCAAGTCGACAAATGTGTATATAGCAAATTTGATGAATCGGTAAAGGAGTTATCATTTGTCTATATGTTGATGACATGTTGATCTTTGGCACCGACCAAAATCAGTTGACTTGACAAAGGAATTTTGTCATCAAGGTTCTCCATGAAAGACATGGGGAGGCGATGTTATCCTTGGTATAAGGATTAAACATGAAAGTAATAGAATTTCTATCTCTCGGTCTCATTATATCGAGAAGGTATCGAGGAAATTCAATTACTTTGATTGTACTCGATGAGTACTCCTATGGATACTTGTGAGAAGTCGATGCCTAATCATGGCAAGGTCAGTATCTCAACTTGAGTATTCTAGGGTAATTGGTGCTGATGTATCCCATGACTTGTACAAGACACGATATTGGTTTTGCGGTGGGAAAATTGAGCGGTATACTAGTAATCCTAGTGCTCATCATCGGCAAGAAGTTCAAAGGGTATCAAGTATTTGAAGAGAACTATGGATTATAGTCTCTTATATCTGGTTACCCATCGTTGTTGGAAGGATACACCGATGCAAGTTGGATCGATAACTGCGAAGACAATTCGTCTACCGGTGGTGGGTATTCCTACTTGGTGGAGGTGCAATTTCTTGGGCATCCAAGAAGCAAACTTGCATCACCGGTTCAACAATGGAATCGAATTTGTGGCCTTAGCATTGCTTTGGTAAAGAAGTCGAATGGTTGAAAAACTTGCTTCTTGAGATTCCATTGTGGCCTAAACCTATAGCACCTATTTCTATCCGGTGTGATAGTGCAGCTACATTGGATAAGGCTTATAGCCAGATGTACAATGGTAAATCTAGACACTTGGTTATAAAGTCTGCTAAAGGGATGGGTTTAAGTCCAAATTAGTCACTGAATGCTAGGACACCTAACTCCCTCCTGAGGAAACTTGGGAGCTGAGTTCAATGTGGAAAGCTGAACATTCGATGGACTGGAGCACATGTTTTATTTATATCCCAAGGTTGTGCTCGAACTCTTGAAAGGAGGATGAAGTCTTTACTTAATGGTTAATTTTCTTTGAAAAAGTGCTTGGCGGAGCATGACTAAAGAGTAACCACCTATGTAAATGTTGAAGTTTTGCCGCTCAGAAGCTTTGGACTTTTAGTCGTTACAACATTTATGAATTTGGATATGGACACATGGCTTGTATAGTGTCGGGGTCATTAAGTGTTTGAAAACTTTTGTGTATTTTATCTTCGTGTATTCAAATGGGTTGAAGGGTTCAATTCTTAGAACACCATGATTCTCGAATATTTGAACGTGTAATTTACTAAGATGGAAATTCAATCCTCAGGACATTTTCGTTTATGCACATGTTTTGCTTGATGTTTATTTTTTCATGCAAAGGAAGTGAACTAAATTTGGGGAGGATTGTTGGAAAATTTAGTGCACTTGTGGGATTAGTTCACACCTTGTAATGAGTTAGGAGGTACGGAGTGTACACCCATAAGGTCCATGAACACCCTGACTCTTGTAGTGGTTTGTATTGATAGTGCTTGTGGAAAGTACTGCTTGTGGAAAGTACTGCTTGTGGTTTCCACTGATAAGCCGTGTTTCCACTGATAGGCAGTGTTTCCACTGAAGTGCTATTAAAGTACTGCTAGAGGTATGAAAGCATCGATAGTGTTAAAGCATCGCTAAATGGCGATTACAACCGCTTAATGACCACGCTTAATTGGTCATGTAACCACTAACGGCTATAATGGGGATAGTTATGAGGTAATTAATGGGCCGATTAATCCTCATAATTCCATTTGAACGGTTGAGAGTAATCTCCTATAAATAGGAGATCTGATTATGCATGAAAGATACACAGAAAACACTAAACACTTACTAGCGCAAGGGTTATAGAATTGTGCCTAATTCCATAACTGCATTTGGTCTTATCCCAAGTAGATATTCGTGTAACCCAGGCATTAGGGTCGAATAGTTTACTTTGGAAAGTGATCACACGATTCCAAGTGATATCCGGTAACCACCAAGTGGTATTTGTTACTGCTGACTATTGTTGTTTCTGCTGAAGTTGATTATCTTACCCTGTTCTAGGAGCTAACCGCCAACAAAGACTTATGGATATCTGGAGCGAACAATGATGAAAAACCATAGTGTAACGAGCAACAATTTTAAAAATTTATTTACTCTTAAACAATAAACATGTAATATCTCATATAAAACTGTAATAGCGAAAGACTTATAAAATTACCTTTTACACATTAGTTTAAACTCTCCCTTTAGGCTGGGCGCAGAGGGTCGGTCAAACCCTCCGGTCGAGCAAGGTTGCCGTCGGTTGAGGCCAATGTGGAGGTGGGGTGAGGGTCGGTTGAGAAGCAATGGGAAAGCAACTAGGTTGCCCAAGCAACCGAATATGAAACACATAAATGTACAAAAAATGTTAACGTTTACCTTTTTTTTCCAGATTTAAATGTGTGTTTATCTGCTTTTATAGTGTGTGTTTGGTGTGTGTTTTCTTTTGCGGTCTTCGAGGAAGAAGAAGCATTAGTGGTTTTTTTGTTTAGTCCTTGTGGTTCTCTTTATTTGATTTAGTCCATTTGTTTTTTTTTTTTTTTTTGGTCCTTGCGGTTTTCTTTTGTTTAGTGGGCTTGCAAAAATATTAAAAAATTAAAAATGTATTATGTATTTCGTGTCGTTTAATTTTTAATATATTGTAATGTTTTATTTATTTTTAATGAATTTTAATTTTGTTTTAAAAATATTTGAATTAAAAAAAAAAAAAAATCTCGGTCACCACCACTGTGGCAACTAGGTCGTCGTCGTCGTCGTCGGAGAGAAAGGCGATGTGGCGGCGACGAACTAGGTCGCCTCTGTGCATAGCCTTAGATCCATATACACCAACCTTTAATTAAACATGTATATAAGTCTTACCTTTTACTGCTCAACAACAAGAACTGATGAAACTCTTATTGGAGATACACGGCCCAACGCCCAAGAACACTTCAAGAAACAAAACCACTGATCAAGATTTGATTATGCCGAATCTAGTATCCACACTAACGCTGATAACGTCCACCTATAGTTGTTAGGCTCAGAATACCTATCCAGTACGTGCAAGTCAAAACCCAAAACACAAAACCTAAAGTGTTCTTTGTGTTGTGTAGCCGACGGTCGAACAAACGGAACCAAGGGGAAGGTTTTCAATTTAGGTTTATTATGAAAGCTTAAATTCTAAAACCCTTTAGATTTATATTTATATTAGTTGTAATCCTAATCCAATAAGGAAACACAAATATACTCCAAATATCTCTTTATATTTTAAAACTTTATTATAATTATCTTAACTTAATTAATATAACTATTTACATAATAAGTCGGTCGACTACCAAGGCAACTACTCCACTGTGTATAGCCTAAGGTCAATGAGTGAAGATAAACAAAACTATAAAGTGACGAAGAAGATTGAAAACTGATAATGAAGTGGGGCCACAAAAGAAAGAAATATACCAATTTACCCTTATTAACAGTGAAACTTAATGTCAGTTTGGTAAAAGGGCCGTGGGTGTTAAAGGTTTCAGAGTTGGGGACTATTTGAGTTTGAAAAAAAAGTCAAATGACCATACGTGAAAGTCAACGCAAACCACAAGGACCGTGTAATCTACTCTCTACTATTCTATGTGTTCACACTTTAACCAAAGAGAGCTGGCTGCAGCGCACCTTGCCTACTATAACAATGCTATAACTACACTGTATGGTGCATTATAGGCACACCATTGTGGTCATAATGGTCATTTTCGGTGTGTTTTCTATTTTTTTTAATTACTTTTTATATGAGTTTGTGTTTGTGTGTTTTTAAAGTGTGTTTGTGTCTGTAGGGTTGTGTTTGCACTTTGCAGGTTCACACGAAGAAGAAGACGAAAAAAAATATATTTTTTTTATTTCGCAAAATTTTCAATATTGGTCCTTTGAGGTTTGTGTGTTTTAGTATTTTGATTTCTTTTGTTCATGAATTGTAAGTTTTATATGAATGGTAATTTCTTTTCTTTTTTTAAGTTTTTATATTTGATATTATGTAATTTTATTTTAGTTAATGAAATGTGTTTGTTTAAAGAAAAAATAATAATAAAAATAAAAAATAAAAAAATTGAGACCTACTGTCCTATAAGTTGAGTTATACTAGGAGGGTGTTTTTGAGGTTTTGTGTTATAGGAATGTTATAGGGGTAAAGCTAAAGTGGTGCGCCTATAACTTGCCCTATAAAGATAGGATAGAAAAGGAAATGAGAAGTTACATAATTTAATATAATAGAACAAGTTTGATACATGATAAAAAAGTAACAAGCTAAATATATTTAATGTGGAATTTGATGAAATACAGAGGTGAATGAAAATGTAACAATGTGCAAAGGAATTATTATTTACAACTATCAAAAAGACACAATGAGGAATACTTTATAGCTGAGCATCCGCAATGCATCAAATGGTTAAAAGCTTTTTACTATTTTAAAAAGTCTTTTGAAAGGGTTTTTTGCATTGCAATGAAAGCTTTTTGAAAAGCTTTTGTTCAAAGACTTGGTATACATCAAGTTTTTCATCCAAGCTTTGCCTATTGAACATCTGCTTGCTATCGAGCATACAATAGTGATACTGTGCATTCATTAACCGATGGAAGAGACTGAAGTTCATGGCAACACTCTTCGGTGAAAAAAGCAGGTTGTCTAGGTTCAGGCAATGCACTCTCACTAATCAACATCAGAACCACTGACAACATAGTTGGTCTATCTACAGCATGATGTTGCACACATAGCAGGGCAACTTGTACTAATCTTACTACTTCAGAGACAACATATGAGGTGCGCAAAGATTCACTAATGAGTTCAATACTCTTGTTTTCTTTGTAGAGTCTCCATGCCTAGATCAAACCAAAACTCATATATTAGCATGTACCGAAAGGATAATAAGCACTCACATCTGGTCTAGAATCTGGACTTTAGTGTACCAAATTAACTTACGTGTCCAAGAAGGTTGTCACTGCAGTCTTCTTGAGAGAATTCTCTGTTTTTTCTCCCACTCACAATCTCTAACACCATAACACCAAAACTAAATACATCCGACTTTATAGAGAAACGCCCATGTACTGCATACTCAGGTGAAATGTAACCACTGCAGCAAATGACATAAAAAATTGACTTATTAATCCCAGAATAAAATGTATATATTAATGAACCCCACATTATGTGGATTCTTACTATGTTCCAACCACTTTCTTTGTCTTTGCATTGGCATCATGTCCAACAAACTTTCTAGCAAGGCCAAAGTCTGATATTTTTGGATTCATGTCACTGTCCAACAAAATATTACCTGCCTTCAAATCTCTGTGGATGATTTGAAGGCGGGAATCTTGATGTAGATATAGAATACCTCGAGCAATCCCTTGAATAATGTGAAAACGCTTAGGCCAGTCAAGGATCAAACTTTTGGATTCATCTGTCAAAAGGTAACTAGTTAATTTTATAAACTTTGAAATTAAGAAACTGAAATTGTAGAGAATCGAACCAAATATAAATGAGTCCAAGCTATTGTTAGCCATGTACTCATAAATCAAAATCAATTCATTTCCATGATTGCAGTATCCAAGAAGCTTCACAAGGTTTCGATGCTGAAGCTTGGCAATTGAAATGAGTTCATTTTTAAATTCATCAGGCCCTTGTTCTGATGTTTCTGAGAGCCGTTTCACAGCTACGTCTTGTCCATCTTCCAACACACCCTAAAAGAGCAACAATAAAAGTATAAATAAATATAATTTCTGTAAATTTTGCATTACACACAGGTATCTCTAGTTTACCCTGTAAACGGGACCAAAGCCACCTTCTCCAATCTTATTTGAGACGCTGAAGTTATTTGTAGCCTTTGCTACTTCATACAGGCTAAAAAATTGTATTTCATCGAGATGTTCCATCTGTAAACGTGTATTCTTTTTATAATGTGCGTCTTCCGCGTGTCCTGCAAAATAGATTATTCAATTAATACATTTATAAAAGAACAAACTCCAACCTTGTTTCCTTTTTTGAAGCTGCTCGTTTTTGTTACCTCTCTTTTTCATGAGTAGCATCTTCTTTCTTTTTCTGGAGGAACACACTACAGCAGCCAGAATCAGTGCGGCTGACAAAATTGGTAGGACCACAGCGAGTACTTTCCTTTTGCTGAACATATGACCTTTCACAAACAAATGATAACAGTAGGTAAGTTTTAGTACATAAGCTAAAAACAGAAAGATATTGCAGTTAAAGGTTTCATGCAAATAATTTTACTGGAACGGTAGTGATATTATGGAGTGTGAGTAATTTATTGGCAGTGGTTAAAGTGGGTATGGATGTTGGTCCCGTCATTGTTGAATAAGAACAGCAGATCGAAGATTAGAATATAAATAATACAGTAATTAGCTGGGCTAGGCCTCCCTAATAATAATAAAATACTAAACATATAGTGGTGACCAAAAAAACCGAAACCGGAAAAAAAACCGAAACCGGAACCGGTCAACACTGGTTTTTGACCTAACTGGTTCGGTTAGGATAATAACCGGCAGTTATGAACCGGTTTTTAGTTCTATGCTTTGGACCGGTTTGGCTATAATAACCGGTTACAAACTGGTACAAACCGGTTAGTACCGAGTTTGGTTTTTTCTACCCAAAAGTCTAACCGACCCGAACCGGTTTTTGAAAATAACTGGTTTGACCAAAAACCGGGTCGGTTACTAACCGAACCGGTTAGCCCATTTGCGCACCACTAGTAACATATATATGTACCTGCTAATTCAGGGGCAGCCATTCTTACATAAATATGGTGATCTTCATCATAATCTTTAATATCTATCAGCTCATCAAACCATAGCAAACATCCACTTCCACCATTTCTGATATCTAAATTTGCATAAGCCGTACAAGAGCAATTCATTCTGCAGGCCATCTCACATTCTCCTAGTGTCATGCTATAATTATACCAAGACCTCCGTGTGTCTGGAAGTTTTACTCCTGATATTGTTTGAAACCCATAATCACTCCCACAATTTAAAGGGTTTTTTCTTTGACACCCGCTCGACCAGTCTGATGCTTTCCATTCTTGTGGGAATCTTGGTTCAAAACCTTTCATACACGTACAAGGTGGATGCTTGTTCATGTTACAGATTCCATATGGACCACAGAGTTCGAAACGGCCACAACTATCTACTACACTATCTGCATATGCGATCCACTCTTGAATTCTCTCAATCCATTGCAAAAACACAGTCTTTCCTTCCCATGTCAAAACTATCCTTTGAACAACTGAACTTTCAAGTTCAAATTTCATATATATTTCCTCCTGATTAACAGCAAATTGAAGTGAGTAGATTGAATTTGGTGTGTCACTAGCAAAGCCGCTAAAGCCAAGACCATTCCATGGTCCAAGCCTCGCTATTAAAACATGACCTTGCTCCTCGAATATCTGTGGATACCCATTTGTGTCTATCCACTTTTTATATAAACCTATAGAAGGATCATCAGGACTTTTCCAAGATGTCACATTCTTCTCTAAACCGGTCACAAAATCCTTCCCCATCTTCATTCCTGCTAGTAATGTGTCACCAGGATAATCAAAACTTTGCCAAATCATATTTCTATCATTGGTGCTATTTTGAACCCACACAACAAGATTTCCAGTATCCAGAAGCTGCACCAACACTGGATTATTACTCTTCAGCAATACCATCGAATTGGATGACCAGACTGTGGTGTTGTCACCCTTGAGAACCAGCAGGTTTCCCTGTTTGCTAACTTTGAACATTCCTGATTTATCAGTGAGTGGTGTCTCCCTGTTGGCAACCCATACGACAGTACCCGTTGATATCTTCTTGTACCATATTCCTAAATACCGATTCTCAGAGTTTCCCGGGCTAAAAAATCCCATTTCAAACATCTTCCCGTTTGAAATAATGGTTTCACCATCTTTGATTTCTTGATCTGTGGATAGGGTATCTTGTGCGGTACAATCTGATTGGATGAAGATGAAAGCAATGAATAAGAATACAGGTATGGAATGGTCATTCATTGTGGATTCAGTGAAATGATCTTATGGCGTATTTTTCACTCTTAGTAACATGAAAACACACGTTTGATAAGATGCAAATAGATAAATAACTGATTTTTTTAGTGGTCAAAGTCAAACTAAATGGAAGTCTTTGCTTACCAGGCTATTTGGCATTCTTTGATGACCATTTCTCACTTGTTTTAAGGAATAATCAAACATAAGAAACAATGGTTTCACTTTCTTGATTCTTCACTGGTTTTATTATCAGATTTCATATCTAAGGCAGGACCCAAGTTCAAGTTTGAGTATCCCATCAAAGCAGGGACGGAACCAGGACATGGTGTGACCAGGTGCACTTGGAATAAACTAAACAATAATGCAAACAGAATATTTAGAGACCGGGTGCATTTAATAGAAATCAATATTTTTTAACAAAATTAACACTACGACACCAATATCCATGGGTGTCCCGGGACACCCTGGTTCCGTCCCTGCTTCAAAGTTAACCAAGAAAAATACAGGTATGGATTTCTCCTCGTTCAAACCAAGTTAGTCAAATTTTGGACTTTGAAGACCATGATGTATGGCTCTCAAATTCCATGAAAGTTACTACATGTAATATACGTTTGATGACCTGGTCATACATCCTCATATTAAGTAGAGTAAATTGCAAAAATCGTCCCTGTGGTTTGCCCAGATTGCAAAAATCGTCCCTAGGGTTCGCTAATTGCAGGCGGCCTCCCAATGGGAAACTTTTCATCATTTTGGTCCCCGGCTTTAACCGGCGTTAACTAGATTCCGTTAAATGTTACACTTTAGCCCCTTTTGGCTAACGACCGTTGCAACGTTAATCCTTTAAACCACAGGGACGATTTTTGCAATTACACCGTTAGTCCTCAATACAAAAACAATTGCACCGTTAGTCCTTAATACATAATTTCAGTTAAAAAAAGTCAAAAAAAATTTGTAAAAAAAATCTTCAAATTTTTTTTTTCCAAAATCTTTAATATTTTCGAAATAATTTTTTTTCAAAAGAAAAAAATCGAAATATTTTTATTCCAAATTTTTTATTTTCGAAATTATTTTTCCAAATTTCTAAAAAATTATTTTTTTGAAAAATTATTTTTTGAAATTTTTTATTTTCAAAACAAAAATGCGACATATTGCAATTTTTGAAAAAAAAATCATTTTTTAAATTTTTTAGGTCGCATTATTGCTAGCTTGCGAGAGGGGTGTTTACAATTCGGGTAATATCCACAAGAACCGTAAACTGAAATCGAACCGAACAAAAAAAATCCAACCGAATTTTTTAGAACCGAACCGAATTAAATATACGGTTTTCGTTGGATATTTAGCAAAATTCGTTGGATTTTTTAGAACCGAACCGAATCAAGTCATTTTTGTTAGATTTACCTATCTTCATTCAATCATTCGTATGACACGCGCGATAATTTTATGAAAAAATAACGGTTTTAACTTTTAACTACAAAATTAGCAAAATAAATTCAAGTTACAAAAATCAAGATATGTTACGTGTATTTAAAATTACTCACATAATACGTAAATATGAAATTTGCTTCTAATATTATACTTCGCCGAGTCTCTTTTAGCGTTAACTCCCTATGTCTTAAAACGATGATTTCAACCCGCGCGTTGCGACGGAATGTTTGTAACATTCTTTTTTCTAAATTAGCAGAGTTTAATATTTTGGATATTACCCGAATTGGAAAAATAATTTCTAAGAAAAAATTCAAAAAATGATTTTTTTTCAAAATTGCAATATGTCGCATTTTTTTGTCCGATACTTTTTCCAGAATTTTTTTTTCTAAATTCTTTTTCCAAAAATAATTTTTTAGAATTTTGGAAAAATAATTTCGAAAATAAAAAATTTGGAATAAAAATATTTCGATTTTTTTCTTTTGAAAAGAAATTATTTCGAAAATATTAAAGATTTTGGAAAAAAATATCAAAAAAAAATTTTTTGAAGATTTTTTTTACAAATTTTTTTTGACTTTTTTTAACTGAAATTGTGTATTAAGGACTAACGGTGCAATTGTTTTTGTATTGAGGACTAACGGTGTAATTGCAAAAATCGTCCCTGTGGTTTAAAGGATTAACGTTGCAACGGTCGTTAGCCAAAAGGGGCTAAAGTGTAACATTTAACGGAATCTAGTTAACGCCGGTTAAAGCCAGGGACCAAAATGATGAAAAAGTTTCCCCACAGGGAGGCCGCCTGCAATTAGCGAACCCTAGGGACGATTTTTGCAATCTGGGCAAACCACAGGGACGATTTTTGCAATTTACTCTATTAAGTATGACTTTTTTTCGTTTTTGCATGTGAATTCTATTAGAGAATCTTGCATCTGTTATCGGTACGAGAGAATGCGGTAGAATAGAATCGTAATAGAGAATGGAATTGTAGAGAAAGTGAATCATGTTTGAAAAAGAATAAAGATTTTACTGTTTGGTACAAATAAAAAATGCGTGTGATATAGAGCATTCTCTTGTTTTGTTATTGTATATATACATGAATAAAAATGAACTTTATCATTTAAAATTTTCTTTTAAATATTCGATTACCTAAATGATATGATTATTTAAATTGCTAGCTTAAATACATCGAATATATGCTAACCTTCTATCGCAAAAGCAATATTGGAGGATCTTTTGTTGGGTGCAATTCGTAATAATGTGCATGACTGAAAATTAATTCTAATAATCTTTATTTATAATAGTTGTGGTGAATTTTGAAGAAACCCAAAACATAAAAAAATGATATTAGCATTTGAATAACTGGTTTTATAAGAAAAGGTTAAAATATAAAAGTTGACATGAAGATTTGATATCAACCTATCCATTTTTGTATTTAAAAAAAAAAAAAAAAAAAAAAAGTGGAAAAAAAAAGAAAAAAAAAAGAAAAAGAAAAAGGAGCATAATTAAATCAAAGAAACAAAATATTTGAATAGTATGATTGAAATCAATTTTTGTATTATACGGAAGAATCAACCATAGAATAGAATGCCTTGACTTATGTTCAACAATTCTCTCATTTCTTCACTATTTTAAGAGAATGCGGAGAATGGAAAGAGAATCAAATATTGATTCACCGATTCCATTCTCAACACAAACAAACACGAGAATGCTTCTCCATTCTGTTTCTCAGCTTTCCATTCCAACGTACCAAATGTCCCCTTAGAAGAGTTTCGGGTCAGTCTGGGTTCTGTCCCGTTAATAATGAGTCAAATGAATAGATATTTATAAGCTGCTAAAAAGGGGCGAATAGGGTTACATGTGCCGAAATTTGTATTAAAATTTTTATATTCTACTAAAAAAAGGTTAGATTGCTAGTCTGATGATAAGGTTTTGGTAATCATACTTGATGTGAAAATCTGAAATTACTAATAAAAATAACCCAACCAGAGAGCCCGTTACCTAACAAGCCCGAACTAGCAGTTTTGCATAATACATGATTCATTATTAAACTAGAAATGAAATGTATAGCATTTGAATGAGTTATATGTTGGATCTTAAACTTGATTTAGTCCGAGCCTATGATGAAGAAATTTCTAGAAACTCGTAAAATCCTCATGAATAATATCCACATGAAATATCTAGAATATTGTATAAGAAATATCTAGATAAACTTATCTAGTAGGAAGTATCTAGAACTAGATAAGGATTATGATGTATCAAGAATGATCTAGAACTAAGTATCTACATTAAGATGATGATGTAAGTAATTATCCATGGAAAATATCTCGGTTCTAGAACTTCCATGGAGTAGTATAAATAGGTGTTAGGGTGATGCATTTGTAAGGACCGAAGAAAAGCATAAGCAATAAAGTTACATTGTAAAAGTTCTCTAAGTGTTTCACTCTTCATCAAGTATAAGCCTAAAAGGCCCTCGAGTTTCCAACAAATTGGTATCAGAGCTAGAAGATCGAGATGTCAAGTGCAATGAACTTGTTCCAATTTCCTCGTTTTACCAAATACAACTATGGTAGTTGGTGCATTCGAATGAAGGCGCTACTTGGTTCACATGATGTTTGGGAGAGAGTCGAAAAAGGCGTTGAGAAAGTTGATGATGAAAGTTTGTTCAATACCGCCCAAAGGGTGGAGTTGCAAAAGGAAAAAAAGAAGGATCAAAGTGCTCTTACACTCATCTATCAATGTCTTGATGATGCGATATTTGAGAAAGTTGCAAATGCAACCAATTCAAAAGAAGCGTGAGAGATCCTTCAAAATGCTTTCAAAGGAATTGACAAGGTGGAAACGGTACATCTTCAAACTCTTAGAGGAGAGTTCGAAAAACTCCAAGTGGAGGAATCCGAAACCATTTTGGATTATTTCACTTGTGTCTTGACAATTTCAAATGAAATGAAGAGAAATGGTGAAAGCTTGAGTGACACAAGGGTGATAGAAAAGATTCTTCGCTCTTTGCCACCAAGCTTTGATTACATTATCGTAGCCATAGAGGAGTCAAAAGACATAGACTTTATGACCATCGATCAACTCATGGGATCTTTACAAGCCCATGAAGAGAAGTGAAGAAAATAAGGGGGAAAGAACCCTTGGAGCAAGCTTTATACTCAAAGGTCTCTTTCAAAGAAAGAGAAAAGAGCTTTCTACATGGAAAGGAGCAAGGACGAGGACGAGGTACTTTTCGAGGTCGTGGTGGTTTCCAAGGCCGAGGAAGAGGAAGAGAAGATGTCAACAAAGGAGATGAAAATCAATGGTCTTCATATCAAAGAGGTCGTGGGAGAGGCTTTCAATCTCAAAAAGGAGGTAAGCCCCATATACAATTTTACAATTGTTGCAAATATGGTCATTATGCCAATGAGTGTAGTAGCTCAAGACAAGTAGAAAAAAGGCTAATCTTGTGGAGTTAGAAGACAAAGATGAGCTTACCTTGCTAATGGCAAGACATGACGAACAAGAAGAGAGGATAGAGCCATGGCATATAGATTCTGGTGCAAGCAACCATATGCCGGGTAAAAAAGACTTGTTCATGGAGATGGAGAAAAGTAAAGGTAATGTCACCTTTGGAGACGAATCAAAGGCACCAGTGAAAGGAAAATGTAAGATACTTATCCGAGATAAAGATGAAAGTCACCAATATATTTCGAACGTGTACAATGTGCCGAACCTTAAAAGTAACATTTTAAGTGTGGGACAACTTTTAGAGAAAAACTACGATATTCATTTCAAGGATTGTAGTGCTACAATAAGAAATCCCGAAGGAAAGCTCATAGCAAAAGTGCCTATGACTAAAAACCGAATGTTCCTTCTAAACATTCAACATAATGAAGCTAAGTGCTTAAAGAGTTGTTTGAAGGATCATTTGTGGTGTTGGCACATGAGGTACTAGCACTTAAACTTTGGTGACTTAAAGTTATTATCCTCAAAGGGAATGGTGAAAGGGTTAGATCAAATTGATCATCTCAATAAAGTGTGTGAAGGATGCCTTCTTGGGAAGCATGCTAGGAGTTCGTTCTCAATATGGTCCGAAGCATGTTGAAAAGTAAGAAAATGCCAAAGGAGTTTTGGGCCAAAGTGGTTGATTGTGCAGTATATCTATTGAATCATTTTCCGTCAAAGAGTTTAGAAAACAAGAATCCACTAGAAGCATGGAATGGGTTGAAGCCTACCATCTCTCACCTAAGGGTATTCGAAAGCATAACGTATGTCCACGTTCCAAGCAAAAGGCAATCCAAGCTTGATGATAGAAATGAGAAGCATGTGTTCATTGGGTACGACAAGCAGTCAAAAGGTTATAAGCTCTACAACCCAATAACAGGGAAGGTGGTAGTAAGTAGAGACATGGAGTTCGATGAAAAACAAGCATGGGATTGGAGCATTAAGGAAAATGAAAGGTGTGACTTTCTTCCTATAACTGACGAAGAAGAGATAGGTGAATCAAGTGAAGAAGTCCAACTACCTCAAAGTCTGACTCCAACCCAAGACTCACCTTCAAGTTCAAGTGAAGGAGAACCAAAGATAAGAAGTTTGTAGGAGCTCTACAAGGTAACTGACGAGATATCCCTTCTTTGTTTATGCTGACTGTGAACCTTTAGTTTTTGAAGAGGCTATGAAAAGCAAGAAATAGAGACAAGCCATGGACAAGGAGATAAAGTCAATAGAAAAGAATGATACGTGGAAATTGACAACCCTTCCGAAAGGCCAAAAGGCTATTGGAGTCAAGTGGGTATACAAGGCCAAGAAAAACGCCAAAGGCGAAGTGGAGAAGTACAAGACAAGACTTGTGGTAGAAGGTTACAAGTAGAAGCATGGGATCGACTACGAAGAGGTATTTGCTGTTGTTGCTCATTTAGAAACTATTAGAATGATTATTGCTATTGCTGCTCAATATAGGTGGAAAATCCACCAAATGGATGTGAAGTCTGGATTTCTAAATGGACTTCTCGAAGAAGAAGTTTATGTGGAGCAACCGGAGGGATATGTTTCCAAAGGGCAAGAAGATAAAGTGCTAAGGTTGAAGAAGGCCTTATATAGTATAAAGCAGGCACCACATGCTTGGAATACTAGAATTGACAAGTATTTCCATGAACATGGTTTTAGAAAATGCTTAAGTGAATATGTACTTTACGTGAAATTTGGAAATGGAAGTATATTGCTCGTCTGCTTGTATGTGGATGATTTAATCTTTACAGGAAATTCTTTAAGTATGATTGATGAAATCAAGAAGTCAATGACGAAAGAGTTCGAGATGACAGACATAGGACTTATGTCTTATTATCTTGGCATTGAGGTGAAGCAAACAGACGAAGGAATCTTCATATGTCAAGAAGGATATGCCAAGGAGATATTAATGAAGTTCAGCATGGAGAGATGTAATCCCGTTGGCACCCCCATAGAACATAAGACAAAGCCTTTTAAGCATGACGGAGGAGAAGCGGTAGACTCAACTCTATTTAAGAGTCTCGTTGGAAGTTTGCACTATTTGACATGTACAAGACCCGACATACTCTTTGCGGTTGGATTAATTAGTCGTTTCATGGAAGAACCTACAATAAAACATTTGGAGATTGCAAAGAGGATCCTCCGTTATATCAAAGGTACCGTAGATTATGGTATGGTTTACTCAACAAGTGAAGACTTCAAGCTGGTTGGATATAGCAACAGTGACTGGGCTAGAAACAAAGACGATGGAAGAAGTACAACAGGATTCTTATTCTTCCTGGGTAACAATGCCTTTACATGGTCTTCAAATAATAATATCCACATGAAATATCTAGAATATTGTATAAGAAATATCTAGATAAACTTATCTAGCAGGAAGTATCTAGAACTAGATAAGGATAATGATGTATCAAGAATGATCTAGAACTAAATATCTAGATTAGAATGATGATGTAAGTAATTATCCATGGAAAATATCTCGGTTCTAGAACCTTCCATGGAATAGTATAAAT
Source organism: Chrysanthemum lavandulifolium (assembly GCA_022545495.1). NCBI lineage: Eukaryota > Viridiplantae > Streptophyta > Magnoliopsida > Asterales > Asteraceae > Chrysanthemum > Chrysanthemum lavandulifolium. The sequence continues at coordinate 231,296,479 of CM040242.1, read as the reverse complement.
AGGTGTTAGGGTGATGCATTTGTAAGGATCGAAGAAAAGCTTAAGCAATAAAGTTACATTGTAAAATTCTCTAAGTGTTCCGCTCTTCATAAAGTATAAGACTAAAAGGCCTTCGAGTTTCCAACACTATATAGTATAGGGTTCTACCATAAGCAATACGATGGAGCGCTGTGTAGAAGAAAGTCCTTAATTATACGGTATGTGTATGTTCCTAACGTGTGATTTCTCTTATACAACAAGCTTACACCAATGGCTGACATCGAATTCTTAGCTTTTCCACTTTACTTTGAATCTGCTCTTAAAAACACACACAGTGATACAAATTTAAAAGGCTTCTTGTACATACAAACGTGTTCATAGTATAAGGTTAGTGTCCATTTATAACATAGTTTTTGAATATATAATGGGGCACTCATCTCACAATGAATCCATCAAGAAATTTATCGATGGACTTGGAGCTAAGGATCTTGGTACAAGTCTAACCAGCATCGTCAGAATTGTTGCTGATGTGGGACCAGAATTCTTCATAGTATCTTTCGTTCACCGCTGAAATTCTCAAGTGAATAATAGTTTGCCCCATAGAATATTCATTCCAATTTTCTTCCCCATATCCCCTACCGCTGACACCTCCACTCCCCAATACCCCGTCACTGTCAACACCTCTACTGTAAAAAAATAGGCATCCTCATGCAATGCTTCTTGTATCGCCTGGCACAACCAACACCTTCTCCTTTCAAGAACTAGCTATTTGTAACTAAAATAAGTTGTTTGTATCTAACTTCAAAAGGTATGTGTGTGATTTCTTCATGGAGTGCGTTGTGTTGGTTAGGCCAACATGGCCTGCTTAGTCCAGCATGATGTAATGATCTTTTATAGCACAACCTACAACCTTTTTGTCTCCCCATGTAAACATACACCTGTACGTCAAACCCTAAGAAGCTCTTCCTTTTATAGGTAACTCCATCTCGACCTACTTTGAACCTTCATGTACACATTATCTTTTACTAGTAATTATGTTTCGAGAAATCACTGGTGTGAGACGACACGGGAATACCGTTCAGGGTGCATACAACATACATCAGATCCAAAAACCGCATTTACCCGTTTCGTGAGCTATTAATCATCATATGATTGTCTTACTCGATTATATGTTTGGGTTCAAGACATGATTTGGGGCAAGGCTAGTTAGACTCGTACCCCAATCATTTTACTTCTCATATCATAACATAAATTAATCAGAGATGAGAAGTATATATATTTTTCGTATTCCTTGAGGTACATCCTCTATTTATAGTGGATACAAATCTAGAAAAAGAACTAGTATAAACTATTAAACATAATAAATATGAAACCAAAAAAACCTGATCATTATCTCTAACATTATATAATTACGATTAATGTGTATCGTCCATTCAATAGTGCTATTGTGCATTCATTAACGAATGGAAGGTTCTCAAGTTGAGGACAAATCTGGTCAGTGAAAAAAGCCGGCTGATTAGGTTCAGGAAATGCACTTTCACTAACCAACATCAGAACTACCGACAACATAGTTGGTCTATCTTCTGCATGATGGTGAACACATAATAGTGCAACGTATTGATCTTATTACTTCAGAGAAAACACACGAGGAGTGTAAAGATTCACACATAATCTCAACACTCTTGTTTTCTTTATACAGTCTCCATGCCTAGATAGAACCAAAAGTCATATTTCAGTATATGCTAAAAGGATGTTTTTCCAAAATGAATCAGTAGCTTATGGTCATGATATTTGAATCTAGTATTAAGTTAACTTACATGTCCAAGAAGGTTGCCTCTGTGGTCGTCGTGAGAGAATTATTTATTTTCTTCCCACTAACGATCTCCAACACCATAACACCAAAAGTAAATACATCCAACTTTATATAAAATCTCCCATGTACTGTGTTGGAATCACTCCTAACTTGTATTTCAAGTGTTAGTCATTAATATGTAATAGGTTTCTTAATTAGGCTTTTATGTTTGTAATTAAGGCTAGGCTCATGTAGAAAGCCCATGAGCCTATGCAAAAGCCCAATAAGGAAAGGAAGGGACTAGTTGTGATGCCCTAGCTCCCTTCCCCTATAAATACATTGTATCCTCTCATTAGATAGGTTGGTTGTTCACTCAATACATGTCCTACGCATAAGCTTTTCTCATTATCATTCGTGTGTGTGTTTGTGTGTTCATCCGATCACCTTCATCTCTATTTCTTACTTATTGATCCTTGTGTTAACTTATGGTGACCTAACAGTGGTATCAATCGCCATCTAGTTGGGTGAAACACTTTGTTTTTGAAGTTAGTATTTGTATACGTAAGGTTCTCGGTTTAAAATTTTCATACGCATAAAAGCTTTGATTTTTACAATTGTAAACTCAAGATTGTTATGGGTTGAGGTTTATTTAGTGTTAAAGTTTCTGCTTTTTGCAAAAAGTTACAAACTTTACGGGTTTACATTAGTTTTTAAGCTTGGTTTGTATCGTGTTTCATTTGTTACGCGTAAGGTTGAAAGTTTATTTGGATCATCAAGTTTCAAACTTCTGTGTTATTTTGGTGATTTTGAAGATGTTTCATCATTAATATCAAGTTTACAAAATGTTTTAGTGCATGAAAATCAAGCTTGGTTAAGTTCTGTGTTTTTACGCCTAGCAAAACCCTAGTTTTATGCCTAAGCTCTACGCATAAGTGATTGTTACGCCTAACAGTTTCTTACACGTAAGGATTTTCTTCATTGATCTTCGAAGCTGTTGGTTTACTCAGTGTTTTCTTGCTTGGATAAGCCTGAAAACACTTCGACTTGTGTATATCTTTTACACTTGGATAAGTGTAAAGGATTTTTGGGTAAAACCCTAAGTTTACGCTTAAGCTCTAAAGTTTACGAGTAAACACTCTACGCCTAAAACTATCTTACGCGTAAGGTTCTTACTTATAAACATTAAGTTTACGCATAAGCTTACGTTTAACCTAAAGCTTACGTGTAAGAAGTATTTACGCCTAAGCATTTGTTTACGCGTAAAAGGAAGTTACGCGTAAGGATAACAGTTTACGCCTAAGCCTGGTTTACGCGTAAGTGTACTTCATCAACAAACATCAAAGTTTCATTCGACTACAAAGATCCATCATCAACACAAGTTTCAAGATGTCTCAACCACCATACTCTAACTACTTTCCTCATGAGTATCCTCAACAACAACAACAACAACAACAACTACAACAATATCCTCCACAACAATTTCAACAACCATCACAAGTGTACTTTACTCAAGGAGCACAACCTCTTCCACCACAAATTCCTCAACCAAACCCTCATCAACAATATCAACATTGTAACTACTTCCAATATCAGTTTCCAGTTAAGTATGCTATGAATGTCACAACGCAGAAGGAACCTTCTTGGTTTGCAAAGATGTGTGAAGCTTTAAGCAGCCAAAAATCTATTCATGAAGCTGGATCCCTTGATAGACCTCCAATGCTCACTCTCGGAAACTATGATCAATGGGTGATAAGGTTTTTTAGGTTTTGTGATCTCAAGAAACCACATGGTAAGTTTTTGAAGAAGGTCATCCTTGAAGGTCCTTTTCAGATGCCTACTAACACTATACCCGGAGATCCAAATGTTACTCCACCAAGAGATGATGTTACCAACATTCTCAGAGTAGATCAACTCACTACTTAACAACTTCTTCACTTAAAAGCTGATGAAATTGCAATGCAATATATCCTTTTGGGATTACCCAATCCGATACTTCGTAGTGTTGATGCTCAGAAGACTGCTAAAGCTATGTGGGAACACATTCGTCTTCTAATGGAAGGCACTGAACTCAATCAAGAAGACATGGAATCTAAAATCTACTTATCATATGAGAACTTCATGATTGAACCAGGGGAATCATTAGAGTCATACTATCATTGGTTCTCAGACATCATCAATGACTTGGACAAACACAACATCATTATACCAAGGATTGCAATCAATACAAAGTTCCTCAGCTGTCTTGGGCCTGATTGGGAGAAGTATGTTACATTCATCCGTCAAGCTAAGAATCTTCATCAAGAAACGTACGGATTGTTGTATGACTATTTGAAGCACCATCAAAAGAAAGTAGACAAAGACATAATCATCCGTGGAGTCCCTGCTTCTCCAACTCTCCCGGATAATCAAACTCTTGCTTTGTATACTCAAGCATGTTATCCTCAATTTCCAAACTTGCCAACTGTCTTCACAAATCCACCACAACAAACTGCTCAGCTTACACCATATGATCCATCACAGCAAGCACAAGAAACTAAGCTAGTTCCTTACAACAACAACAATACTGATTCAACACTCTATAGTGAAACTCCAGATGAGGATGCTAAGGCCTTCGATACATTGAATCAAGGATTTGTAATGATTTCTAGAGCCTTTGGGAGATTTGCTAACAAATCCAACAATCGTATTCGTACCCCATCAAACACAAGAAATCAAGCTGTTGTTAACAATGGAAGATTTGAGGTTCAGAACCATGGAAATGGTCGTCAGATGGGTAGTGGTCAAGGGTTTAATGCTAATGGAAGGAATAACATAGGTGCTCCACAACAACGGGTTCAAATGGTTGATCAGGGAAATGCTCAGACTGGGGTTAATGGTCTTCGGTGCTACAACTGCAACGAGAAGGGTCATCTGGCTAATGCTTGCCCAAAGCCGAGAACAATAGGCAACGCTTATCACAACGAGGCTTTACTCTTGACTCTCAAGGATGAAGCTGGTGGAACACTTACCAACAAAGAACAGAGCTTCATGGCTAATGCAGAATCTGATGATGACATGGAGGACTTTCAAGCTAATGCAGCTGTGATGTTGATGGCCAACATGCAAGAGCTCCACATGAGTGACACAGGCCCAATGTATGACACTGATGGCTTGTCTCAGGTACCGGATCCTAACATATGTCTTATACATGATCTGATATCTCCGCCTGCATATGTATCCGACGAGGCACAAAGTGTTCAACATGAGCCTTCTACATCTCATCACGAAGAGAATCAAATGGATCCCGTAGTTACATTTGACGATCAAGATGACCTCATGGTTAATATTGATAATCAAGTTGACTCCGTGCTTATATTTGAGGATCTAAGTAATGATTATGTGAAGACTGAAGTTGAACAAAATGAGCCTTTGTCTAATCCAGATCTCGGGCTCATGACCTTATTTCAGACCATCCAAGCTCACTTAGAGAAGTATAATGAGATTAATAAGAATCTTAATGCTAAGATTGCACTGTTAACTAAGGATAATGAATGCTATAAGTTACAACTCAACAATTTTGAAACAAAAGAAAAACATAAATACAGTTTTGAAGTCGCTTTTGCAAAATCATACCAAAATGAAAAATCTTTGGAAATACAGATACGTGATCTAGTCGAATCCAAGAATGTATTGCTTTCTAAAATAGAACAACAAAAAATTGATCATCAACAACAAATTAACACTCTTACTTTTGAAACTCAAAAAGCCAAGTATGAGTTGTTAACATGTCAAAAACAGTTTTCTGAGTACAAAAAACATTCAAGGACGAGAATTGATCAGTATCTTGATGAAATTGTCGATTTACAAAACAAAATCAAATAGTTTCGAAATGTTGTTTATAAACATGGTGAGTCAATCACGACAATTCAAAAGTTTTCCTTTAAGCCAAATCGAGATGGATATGGACCAATTCTTGCTGATTACAAACCAAGTTTTTCACATAGAGCATTCAAACGAAGTCCTCAAGTGTACAGTGCAGAACATAGAATTGATGATTCCATTATGAGTGTTGTTGAATATAATCGTGACGAGGAATCAGATGCTGATGCTGAGAGTCGATTAAAAATGGAAAATGTTGGATATAACAAACCATTTGATTACTCAAAGATTATACCTTTTGTTAAAAAACAGGATAATACTAACACACCTTGGGTTATCACACCAATTCCTGAGTCCTCTTCTGATGTTGGTCCCCTAAACAATGTTGCAGAAATTAATGATCCTTTACCTTCCCTTATTGAAATAAAATAATTACCCGAAAGATGTCAAATTCTTAAATATTTTGATACATTCATGTCAGACATCAAACTTTTGGAACATAAAATTGAAGTTAATTCTGAAATCAAAGATGAACATTTTCAATCGCCGCATGCGCGAAATCAAAGAGATATTTTTCAGAAAAGTCTTTTACCCCATGTTCGAAATTTACGAATGTGTGCAATATATTGGGAACGGGATCTTCAGAAGGAGATTGGACTTGTGAAAACAGTTTTTGAGAAAACAGAAACATCGATTTCAAATACTAAACAGAAAAAGAAAAGTTTGCGAAATCATGTTGATCGACTCTTGGAAGATGTTATATGTGCTGATACCATAAATGTTGTGTTGTTACATAATGTTGCATATGCATTTGATTATATTGCTGTTGATTTTCTTGATTCTGTTGATAATGTTGAGAATGTCGATAATTTTCCTCAAATTGAGTCTTTGAAAGTTGAAAATGAGCGTTTGTTAAATGTGCATTCGAATGCAAAACGTCGTCTTCAATGGTGTCAACAAGATTGTCAAAATCGAGAACTTGCTTTACAAAAAAGAATCAACCAGTTGCGTGCCACACCTTTTGATCCAAAACTTGAACAACTGGATGATGAAAACGTGTATTTAAAATGTCAAAATATGAACAAGAAATTGCCAAAGTCAAAACTGAATATGGTGTCATATTTGATTTGCTCAAAAAGACTCGTGGTAAAGCATCAAAAGATATTGATGATTATCTTAAATACACCAAAGAAGTAATTAATGCTTGTGGAAACGTTCGCTCTGAAAATCAAGATTTGTTGCACACTATAATTGAGTTGAAAGAGATGTTAGGGAAATATGAACAAGCTACTAGTAACACAAATGTCCTTGCACCTGGAATGTTTAAAATTGACACTAGGATGCCTAATGACAAACCACAATATACTAATGTGCTTCCTTCCACTTCTACAGGAGTAGTTGCCTCTAATCCTAACGTTAGCAATTCATAGCTTAAGAGCAAAAACAGGAAGAATAGGAAGTTGTAACGTAAGAGAAGATCAGTAAAGACCTCTGAAGTAGAAGAAAACACTAGGACTTTGAATAAAACTCATGTGGCACCCACTTTAGACATTGCGTTAGATAAATGTAATAGAAAAAGTGATGTAACGAATGCTGAATCTTTAAGTACTTTGAATGTTTTGTTTGAAGCATCTTGTATTGGTTGTCGTAAAACCATGTTTTCTGGTTGTCATGATAAATGTTTTGCTAAATCTATCTTATCTCGTAAGCGGAATAATAGAAATCGGATTATCTCTTGGCCCACTAATGCTTCTAAGTCTGTGCTAGGTAAACCGCCTTGTAGTGTTTCTGCAAATCTCATTGATGTACCCATAGAACCCACCTCACCTCCTAGGTAAAGAATATCACCTAGTGCATTCACTAAGACTAAAGCACAAACTACTTGGACTTGGCAGAGATGGTTACAAAATACATCAGGATTTAAATGGATTCCTAAAATCATTAACATTTGTGTTTCAACTGTAACTGTAACGGAACCCTCTAACTCTTCGGGTTCCACCTCTATTTCTATTCCACCTGTGTCTTCTGTGTTGGATTGATGTACTCTAATCAAACTAACTTATATAGCTTGTTAAGGGTTTAATAACTTCAGATAAATCCTAGGTTATTAACAATGAAACACTGAGTAATCTCTATTAAGTACGCGGAATTTACTTAACAAAGCTAAGAAGAATATAACATTAACTTTCAATGATTTTATTAATAACTCTAAATCTGCTTGTTATGCAGACTCTTAAACAACTCTAAAACTCTAATAATAATCGTACTTTAGGATTCTAAAAATATATATCTCTAATGCCAATCTAGGGGTCCTTTTATAGGCTTAAGGATAACCCTAGTCAGTTTACAATTTGTATCCTTGTACGACAAGTAATCTAAACAAAGAATATTCTAGAATAACAAAGCTTTCCATTAACGAATATAGCAGTTCTTTAGCTCTGCAGTACTTTGACTTTGACAGTAGTACTTTGACTTTCTCTTTAGCAGTACTTTGACTTCTTCCAGTACTTTGTCATTCTTCTGCACTTTCATATCCCAACAATCCTCTCCTAACTTGAATTCTACTTGCTTGACTTCAAGTTCCTTTGTAAATTTATCTTTAACTTCTCCATCTTCAAGGAAAGATTGTGTCTTTGTCTTTGGATTGTATCTTTGTATTCTCTGTGCTTATATCATCATTATCAAAGTATTCTTTTAGAAATTATTCTTTACAAACATCCTTGATCAAGAATCTCTTTTCAAGAACATTCAACAAGCACCATCTTTTCAAAGAACATAAGACAATTTGTACATTAATTCGGTTTAAGTTTCACTATTCTCATCACTTCCGGTGTGTAAACTCCTGTGAGAGGTGAATCATTGAAAATTTAATGGTTTTGATGTCTCTTTACCAAAGCCATTAACTCGAGTACCCAAATGTTTTGATGTGTAAGATCATGGTACATTGATAACCATATGATTTTAGCAAATCATCGACTATCAATGATTTGATTTGTCTTTACCAAAAGTCGCACTTTTGGACTAGTTAGTTCTTTCATCCATGGTGAACTAATTACCATATAATGGTTTTTCGAGCCTTTACCACAAGCCATTTTCTTGTGGGCTACCAACTCTTCACATTTATCGATATGGTGAGTTGATTACCATACAACTTATTAGCAAGTTGTCAACTATAAAACGGATTTGAGATATCTTTACGAGCCGTTTGCTCATGGATTAGCCAATCCTTTTGTAACCATGGTAGATTGATAACCTATTGTTGTTACCATCTCAAAAACCATTTATTTCTTTTAACCTTTGTTTCAAAATATTTATCACTTAACAAAAGTTTTCTTTTCAAAATCATTAACGGTTTATCGCAAGCGATACTTTGATGAAAGTACTGTTTGATCAGCAGTACTTTGAATAAAGTACTGATACTTCAAAAAATAATTTATTCAATAAAGATTTATACCAGTTATTCATGCATCATCATCAGCCATAGTCGTCCATCTGATAAACAATTTGATGACCAGAAGAGCAATTTCATCAGCTTCTTCAACTTCTATTCCATGCTCTAGCATTCTCCTCATGAGATCTGATGTAAGCGGATATCTTCTATCTGCTAGCATGTGAATCATAGTCCCATCTTCTAACTCTAGAACATGTACTCCAGATTCTTCAAAGAATCTCCAGCTGATAATCTCCCAATCTTCTTGATTTTTCCAAATCTCTTCAGTACTTGTTTCTTCAGTTTCCCAAACAGTTGTGAGATCTCCAAGCAAGATTAAACCAACGCCTTCTGATGGAATGTGTTCAAAGTATTCTTGCACCAAATGATATAGATGAAATAAATCCTCTCTATCTATTATGTGTAATAGATCCCATAGCATATTAAACACTCTGAAGCTTTCATCTTCTCTATGAAACATCAGATAATTTCCATCTTTAGATTCTACAACTTCAAAAGTAGTTATTGGACACTTTTTCTTCTACTTTTCTGTCTTCTTTTCTGCATCAGCTTTAGAATACTCAAATTCTACAATTCTTAAGTAATTCCTTAGTTCATCATTAGTATCAGATCTTAACTCAAGTTTCTTTGATGGCTGTTGATCTTCAACTTCAGTTGTTCTTTTTCTTTTTAAGCTTCCTTTTCTATCTTCTTCTTTCTGAGCATTATCATCTTTATAGTCATTGATACTATCAACATTCTTCTGATAAGCCTCTCTAACAGCTTCATACAACAGCTTCATCTCAACATAATTCAACTTCTGCAATCCAATATATCCTTGACTTTTTAAATAAGCCATCATTGCATTTCTTTCTTTAGCACGATTTGGTCATCTTGGTAGAGCGAAAGCAGAATAGGTGACTTTAATGGTATAGCGACTTGAAGACTCAATTCTTCTTGCAATTTCTTAGTTGCTTCTTTATCCTTAGCATCTTGAATATCAGCTTCAGCATTCAATTCAGCTTGTAATTTTCTAGCTGCTTCCTCATTCATAGCAACTTGAGCAGCCCTTATTTGTGCTAAAGTGAGCTTCTTCTTCTTTGTTTCAATCATTTTACCTTTCCCTTTATCTTTAGGATCTATCATAGGTTGAGATTGAGAAACTTGATGTTGTTCTTCAGCAACTCCTGGAATGCTAACACCCCTAGGTTTTGATAAATCATGTAATATTTCAACAATGGTTTCATCATCACTTGCAGTGTGTATTGGTTTGAGAGTATCAACTTCTTCTTCTTGTGGAATTGTTGAAGGACCAGCTTCTTCTTCAAAATCTAACACCCTTGGCGTAATTAATTCTTGTCAAGATGTTCCTTGAAAGCCAGTACTTTGATCAGCAGTACCTTGATCATTAGTACTTTTAACACCAGTTCCTTCAGGCTCAGTACTTTAAAGATTTACATGTGCTTCAGTACTTTGAGGTTCATTCTCCTTTTCTTCATGAAATTCAGCATCTTCTTTCAAATTCTCATCTTCTAAATTCCTCCCCAATTGGACAGAAGATTGCTGTTGAACCTTTTTGCCCGAAGAAGGCTTCTTAAACTGCCTTCACTTCTTCTTTTCAGCTTTGACCCATAACCTGTTATGTTTAACCAATGGCCATACAAAGTTCTTTAATCTTCTAAACTTAAACCTCAACCTCTTAATCTGAGTGGCCTATTTTTCAAAAGATTTCTGCAATCTGACTAACGCCCTTGTCAGAATATAATTATCTAACACTAAAACCTTCAGGGGGTATAGTAGCATTATCTCCTCCAGAAGGTGATGAGAGAACTTGTGCTGGTGTCTCAATAGGAGGAGTAGTATGTGGTGATGAGATGGGAGAAACTGCAGTACCTTCATTAATATCAGTACCTTGTGAAGCAATACCTTGTGAAGCAGAACCTTGGGATGAAGTCTCTTGAGAAGCAGTACCTTCAGAAGCAGTACCTTCTCTTTCATTACTAGCTTCAGCCTCATCTCTAATAGCTTGAACAATCTCCAGCATTGAAGTAGTCAATGGAGTGTTCCTTCCAGTAAATAAATCACTCTTCCTAGCCATGAAAGTGAAAATCTTGGCTGGTTGGACCACAACAGGTAAAATACTTGTAGGCTTCGGTACATCAGTAAGTTGCTTATTCAAGAAGACTTGAATAAATCTCGGATACATTAACCATCTTGATCCATGAGAGATGTGTGAGAGCATTCCATCTAAGATTAGCCTTGAAAAGTTGAACATACAGTTTGTAGCCAATCCTACCAGTGCAGATGCAGTGTTGGAACCAAATTGCTCCCAAGAGGTACTTTTAGAGCTGATACAATGAAGAAGAACATGTACCAAATACTTCTAATGTGGACTGAATAAGGGTTTCTTGAAAGTTTGTTCAGTTAAGGACCCTTCATATCCAATGACTCTGAATGTATCCCAAATCAATTGCTTATCAAAACGAACAGCCCCTTCTTCATCATCAAACAATAAATCATCACGAATTGAGGCTTCAGTAACCTTCACAATCTTCCCAGCAATTTTAGCTTGAATATACGGATCATCATTCTCCATATGAACCCTAGCAGTTGCCCAAAATTGTTGAATCCATGGCTCAATGATTTCTGGTTCCACTAAAAGTGCATAACTAATCGGCGATCCAGTGAGAAAATCAATGATGTCATGGAAGATGACATTAGCTTCAGTTTTGTCTAAATTCGCCACCATATTGTGTTTCAAACTCAGATTTGATTTGCCATGGATGATTTGTTAACTAAGAACGCAGATTGAGTGAAAAATATAGGTGAAAGAGAGAAAATATGGAAAAGATTATTAGGTATAAAGTTGAGAGGAAATTGGAGAGTAGTTATTTATAGGTGAGATTTAAAAATCACACCCTTAATAACAAAGTTACCGTTAGGGAAGTTTACCCCTCAATATTACCGTTGGAACAGTACTTTGATACGACAAACAGTTCTTTCCACGTGTGCAGTTCTTTCAAAAGTAATACTTTCCAAGCAGTACTTTCATATAACCAAAAAGCAGTACTTTCCCATTCTCCTGTTTATAATAGCAAACACTTCAAATAAACATGAATTTCCTCCCCTCAAGCAATGCATAGGACTATACTTACACTAAATAGTCCTCCCCTCAAATGCAGCTTAGTAACTAATATACTCCAAAACACCTGACAGATACTCCTTGTCTCCTGTCATGCTTATAGAACAACCACTATCAATAATAAAATGATCTTTTAAGCTCCTCTTCTTGGTTGCCCTGTCTAATAAGATGAAAGAGTTAGTTGCTTTGAGGAACCCAAGCCATTACTGACTTGTGTTCCCCTTGTGGAGTGACATACTTACATTCTGTAAGTATGTAGTCTCCACTATTTGTTAAAGCATGATCCAGTATTATCTTTTGATTCAAAACTTGTGGATTTTCAACAAAACTTTCTTTTTCAACTAAATTCTCTTTTTCACCCTTATTTGCTGAAAGTACTGTTTTTCCCCATCAGTACTTTCTTTCTTAACCCAACATTTTGTAACTTCTGGTGTAGGACTCTTTGATCTAGCTACTCTTTTGGAGTTGTAACGCCTTCTAGATTGATAATAATTTGATCTCCTAGGCTTTCCATTCCAAAAAGTGTTTTCAGTACCTTGATTGTTTGAAAATCTAGCAGTACTTTGAGAAGGTACTGCTTGAGTTCTCTGAAAATTATTTGAAGGTACTGGCGGTTTTGAAAAAGGTCTTCTCTGGTGAGGATACCTATAGTCTTGTGAAAAGTTGCTATGGTTAACCCTATTTGAATGATTCCAGACTGGTTTATTCTCTCTAGGCTTATGGTTGGTTGATCTGTTCTTTGGGAATTTACTTAGGTACTCTGAGTGAAAGTCACAGTGCTTAATCAGATGATCAGGACTATAACAAACAAAACACAATTTTTGACCCAAACTCCCAAAATTTCTTCCTTTATGTCTATGACCAAAACTATTCTGTCTTCTAGGTGAATGATTAAAACTGTTTTGACCAAAGTTATCCCAAAAAGGTTTAGCATTATTGTGAAAAGGTTTTCTTAAAAGTACTGCTTGAGGTGTAGCAGTACTTTGAGGTAAAAGTACTGCTTGGATTTTAGCATCATCTACCTTAGGTGTCTCAACTATTTCTTTTGGGGTTTCAGACCTAGATTGACCAATAAGCTTCTTTCTAAACTCTAGGTTGTCTACACCAAAACGAGAAACATCAGGTCTAATAGGTTGATGACTACCAGTGGGATGTGGGACAGCATGATAACCCTTGTCTTTCTTATATTCAGAAGGTGGTTCACTAAATGATTCCTCATTACTAGATGTGTCAACATAGTTAATAAGTTCATCATCACTAGTGGTTATATCCTCAAAATCAAGGTCATCCTTATCACTAGGTGGGTTTTCTTCTATGCTACTGAAAAACATACCAAAACCTAGTCCAATCCTATTGTAAGCCCTTCTCTGTTTTTCAACATAAGTGACATGAGAAAGACCAGATTCTTTCCAAGCAGCAAACTTTGCTAACAATTCATCTCTCTCCTTAGTCAGTTTCTCAATTTCAAAAATCTTACAATTTAACTTCCATTCACTTAGTTTTAACTGATAATCCTGTTTTCATACTTTTCTGCCCAAGCCATTTCATTATTTTCATGTGTTAAGATTTTGGTTTCCATTGACTCTAAGGTTATTTGATAACCTGCTACCTCAGATCAGCCCTTATACAGTTATCTCTTTCAATCACATAACTATTAAGTACTTTTTGATAAAAGTCATGACACGTAGAATATACCTCAGAGATAGGGGTGAGCTTGGTGAAGTAGCTACCATAGCAAGTAGAACATGATCATCTTCACACTCCATGCTCCACCAAAGCTTCCATAACCATCTTTAGACTCCATAGCAAGCATGTACGTGTTCCTCATCAAAAGTCAGGCTCGGTCAAACTCTTCCACGAATCCTCCACGGCTATCATACAAGAGGGTTACTTGGTTCATCATCAAACTCAAGACTCCGGTCAACCTCGATAGATTCTCTTGAGCAACCAAAGCTTTTGTTTCGTAATAGGAATTTCTTTCAACTCTAGCTTTGGTTTCTCGGTCATCTTGTTTGCTTGATATTTAGCAAACATGCATTCCTGCAAAATGTCCATCTTTTGACAATTGAAGCATTCAATTTTGGATTTGTCAAAAGTGATTCCCTGCTTTGGTTTGAAGTCAATGCCTCTTCCTGCCTTCTTCATAAACTTCTTGATCCTTGCGTTGATCATAACAACTTGCCACCGATATCAATTTCTTCAAGAGCATCCTCTTCAACTGTGAGAGATCTTCTTCGTAGGTGACATGTATAGTAGCTTGTTTGTGCAAAGAAAGAGCATATGACGTCATCCGAGTGGATGGTAGGTGTTGGTGTGGCTTCTTTGAGCAAAGGTGGGGGTAGAATAGGTAACAAGATTTGAGCAACAGACTAGAGTAGGAGAAGCGAGACTTTTAGTGGAAGTCGCGCCTCTTTTCAGATGACAAAAAGGCAATACTGTGAGATTTTGAACTAGTTTGGCCATTCATCTCATGCTCATACATAGGGCTGTAAACGAACTCAACGTTCAGTGAACATTTCATGAACTGTTCGGTAAAAAGTTCGTTTATGTTCGTTTATTTATTAAATGAACTAACATGAACCATATTTTACGTTTGTTTAATTAAATGAACGAACATGAACAAAAGTCGCGTTCGTTCATTTATGTTCGTGAACGTCCGATTATGCGTTCGTTAACGTTCGTTTATGTTCATTTATTTATTTGTATTTGTATATCATATCTTTTAATTTTATAATTTTAAAATTGGTTTGTTTAAACAAAACAACGCTTATAAAACAATATATCGTGCATAATTAGTAAAGTTTATGTTTGTTTGTCTATGTTCATTTATGTTCGTTCGTTTACCGTTCATTTAGTGTCTTAATGAACGAACATAAACGAACATGAACAACTCATTTTTTTAATAAACGAACATGAACAAGAAAATTTGTCCGTTTAATCGTTCGTGTTCGTTTATTTGTCCGGTTAAAATTAAATGAACGAACATGAACAAGGCTCCGTTCGTGTTCGTCCGGTTCATTTACAGCCCTACTCATACACCTTCAGATGATTGTAAAGATCATCAAAGTCCATAACATCCAGACCAGGTTGTCCTCTGTTCATAGTAGCAATCACATGCCATGTCGATGGCAAACTCCTTAAGAACTTTAGATTAGCATCTTCAACTCGAAACCTCTCGCTTTGTATAACTCCAAATCTATGAGAAGATTTTGGAATCATTATAAGCAACATCAAGGCCTTCTCTTCTCCAATAGTGAATGTTTCAAACTGCCGCTCAACAGATTTACAGGCATCTTTTGGAAGCATCAATACCTCCAAACCTTGTCTTAAGAGAAGCCCATAGTTGCTTTGCATCTTTAGCATCATGGAACTTGAGTAGATGACCATTTGGGATAGCAGACAAGAGTATGTTGAGAGCCTTCTCTTGATTACTTATTGTAGCTGCTGGTAAGACAACCTTAGGTGCTTTAGGTTGTCCAGGAATATCAATAGGTTCTGGAACGACTTCATTACCATTGACAATTACATTCCACAAAGCATGGTCTGTAATTACAATATACTGCCTCATCTTCATGCTCCATAGGTCGTACTCTCCTTTCTTAATGATAGGTATCCTGAGTGAGGTGATGGATGGTGGTGGAACAACTTCAGTCGACATGTTTAGGTTTTTGTTGTTTAACTAGGTTTTAGGGTTTCTTCTTAGTCAGAGTTTCCACACAAGCTCTGATACTACTTGTTGGATCAATGTACTCTAACCAAACTAACTTATATAGCTTGTTAAGGGTTTAATAACTTCGGATAAATCCTAGGTTATTAACAACGAAACACTGAGTAATCTCTATTAAGTACGCGGAATTTACTTAACAAAGCTAAGAAGAATATAACATTAACTTTCAATGATTTTATTAATAACTCTAAATCTGCTTGTTATGCAGACTCTTAAACAACTCTAAAACTCTAATAATAATCGTACTTTAGGATTCTAAAAATATATATCTCTAATGCCAATCTAGGGGTCCTTTTATAGGCTTAAGGATAACCCTAGTCAGTTTATAATTTGTATCCTTGTACGACAAGTAATCTAAACAAAGAATATTCTAGAATAACAAAGCTTTCCATAAACGAATATAGCAGTTCTTTAGCTTTGCGAGATTTTGACTTTGACAAAGATGATTTTGACTTTCTCTTTAGCAAGATTTTGACTTCTTCCAAGACTTTGTCATTCTTCAACACTTTCATATCCCAACAATCCTCCCCTAACTTGAATTCTACTTGCTTGACTTCAAGTTCCTTTGTAAATTTATCTTTAACTTCTCCATCTTCAAGGCAAGATTGTGTCTTTGTCTTTGGATTGTATCTTTGTATTCTCTGTGCTTATATCATCATTATCAAAGTATTCTTTTAGAAATTATTCTTTACAAACATCCTTGATCAAGAATCTCTTTTCAAAGAACATTCAACAAGCACCATCTTTTCAAAGAACATAAGACAATTTGTACATTAATTCAGTTTAAGTTTCACTATTCTCATCACTTCGGTGTGTAAACTCTTGTGAGAGGTGAATCATTGAAAATTTAATGGTTTTGATGTCTCTTTACCAAAGCCATTAACTCGAGTAGCCAAATGTTTTGATGTGTAAGATCATGGTACATTGATAACCATATGATTTTTAGCAAATCATCGACTATCAATGATTTGATTTGTCTTTACCAAAAGTCGCACTTTTGGACTAGTTAGTTCTTTCATCCATGGTGAACTAATTACCATATAATGGTTTTCGAGCCTTTACCACAAGCCATTTTCTTGTGGGCTACCAACTCTTCACATTTACCGATATGGTTAGTTGATTACCATACAACTTATTAGCAAGTTGTCAACTATAAAACGGATTTGAGATATCTTTACGAGAGCCGTTGCTCATGGATTAGCCAATCCTTTTGTAACCATGGTGGATTGATAACCTATTGTTGTTACCATCTCAAAACCATTTATTTCTTTTAACCTTTGTTTCAAAATATTTATCACTTAACAAAAGTTTTCTTTTCAAAATCATTAATCGGTTTATCGCAAGCGATACTTTGATGAAAGTACTTGTTTGATCGCCAGATTTTGAATAAAGTAATCGATACTTCAAAAATAATTTATTCAATAAAGATTTATACCGATTATTCATGCATCATCATCACCATAGTCGTCCATCCGATAAACAATTTGATGACCGTAAGAGCAATTTCATCGCCTTCTTCAACTTCTATTCCATGCTCTAGCATTCTCCTCATGAGATCCGATGTAGCGGATATCTTCTATCTGCTAGCATGTGAATCATAGTCCCATCTTCTAACTCGAGAACATGTACTCCAGTTCTTCAAAGAATCTCCAAATGATAATCTCCCAATCTTCTTGATTTTTCCAAATCTCTTCAAGACTTGTTTCTTCGCTTTCCCAACAAATGTGAGATCTCCAAGCAAGATTAAACCAACGCCTTCTGATGGAATGTGTTCAAAGTATTCTTGCACCAAATGATATAGATGAAATAAATCCTCTCTATCTATTATGTGCAATAGATCCTATAGCATATTAAACACTCTGAAGCTTTCATCTTCTCTATGAAACACTAGATAATTTCCATCTTTAGATTCTACAACTTCAAAAGTAGTTATTGGACACTTTTTCTTCTTCTTTTCTGTCTTCTTTTCTGCATCAGCTTTAGAATACTCAAATTCTACAATTCTTAAGTAATTCCATAGTTCATCATTAGTATCAGATCTTAACTCAAATTTCTTTGATGGTTGTTGATCTTCAACTTCAGTTGTTCTTTTTCTTTTTAAGCTTCCTTTTCTATCTTCTTCTTTCTAAGCAGTATCATCTTTATAGTCTTTGATACTATCAACATTCTTCTGATAAGCCTCTCTAACAGCTTCATACAACAGCTTCATCTTAACATAATTCAACTTCTGGAATCCAATATATCTTTGACTTTTTAAATAAGCCATCATTGCATTTCTTTCTTTAGCACGATTTGGTCTTCTTGGTAGAGCGTAAATGTGAATAGGTGACTTTAATGGTATAGCGACTTGAAATTCAATTCTTCTTGCAATTTCTTAGTCGCTTCTTTATCCTTAGCATCTTGAATATCGCCTTCAAGATTCAATTCACTTTTGTAATTTTCTAGTCGCTTCCTCATTCATAGCAACTTGAGCAACCCTTATTTGTGCTAAAGTGAGCTTCTTCTTCTTTGTTTCAATCATTTTACCTTTCCTTTATCTTTAGGATCTATCATAGGTTGAGATTGAGAAACTTGATGTTGTTCTTCAAAGAACTCCCGGAATGCTAACACCCCTAGGTTTTCATAAATCATGCAATATTTCAAGAATGGTTTCATCATCACTTGCAGTGTGTATTGGTTTGAGAGTATCGACTTCTTCTTCTTGTGGAATTGTTGAAGGACCGCTTCTTCTTCAAAATCTAACACCCTTGGTGTAATTAATTCTTGTCGAGATGTTCCTTGAAAGCCAAGATTTTGATCGCCAGCACCTTGATCATCAAGATTTTTTAACACCGCCCTCCTTGTGCTCAAGATGCTAAAGATTTACATGTGCTTCAAGATTTGAGGTTCATTCTCCTTTTCTTCATGAAATTCAAAGATCTTCTTTCAAATTCTCATCTTCTAAATTCCTCCCAATTGGATGTAAGATTGTCATTGAACCTTTTGCATGAAGAAGGCTTCTTAAACCGCTTCGCTTTTTCTTTTCGACTTTGACCCATAACCCGTGATGTTTAACCAATGGCCATACAAAGTTCTTTAATCTTCTAAACTTAAACCTCAACCCTTAACTGAAAGTGGCCTATTTTTCAAAAGATTTCGCAATCGACTAACGCCTTGTCGAATATAATTATCTAACACTAAACCTTCAGGGGGTATAGTAGCATTATCTCCTCCAGAAGGTGATGAGAGAACTTGTGCTGGTGTCTCAATAAGAGGAGTAGTATGTGGTGATGGGATGGGAGAAACTGTAGTACATTCATTAATATCAGTACCTTGTGAAGCAGTACCTTGGGATGCAGCCTCTTGAGAAGCAGTACCTTCAGAAGTTGTACCTTCTCTTTCATTACTAGCTTCAACCTCATCTCTAATAGCTTGAACAATCTCCAGCATTGAATTAGTCAATGGAGTGTTCCTTCCAGTAAATAAATCACTCTTCCTAGCCATGAAAGTGAAAATCTTGGCTGGTTGGACCACAACAGGTAAAAGACTTGTAGGCTTCGGTACATCAGTGTTGGAATAACTCCTAAACCATAATCAAGTGTTAGTAATTAATATGTAATAGTTAGCTTTATTATGGCCTTTATGTTTGTTATTAGCCTTAAGCTTATGTAGAAGGCCCATGAGCTTAGGCCCAAGCCCATTAAAGAAAGGATGGAAACTAGGAGTGTTGCCCTAGCTTTCCTCCTATAAATACTCTTGCAAACCTTCATTTGAAGGTTGGTTGTTCAAGTTATTCTCTCATTCACATTCTACGCATAACCGGCTCATTCATACGTGTGTGTGTGTTTTACTTGTTCAATCGCCTTATCTTTTTCTATATTACTTGTGTTTGTAAAACTAGTGACCTAACAGTGGTATCAATCGCCTAATAGTTGAGTGAACGTATTGTTTGAAGTGAGTTTTGGTCTCACGCTTAACTTGCGTATCCTTACCTTTGGCTTGATCAAAACGTATTTTTACATTTTTACTCCAAGATTCTTGTACTTTCACCGTTATAAGGTGTTAAACTAACGCTTTTTGGCAAAAGTTTGGAACTTTATGCGTGGATCATTGTTTTGAACTCGCTTTTATTCGTGGGTGTAGTTTTACGCGAATCGCTTTTAGAAGGTTTGGTTCATCAAATTTCACATTCTTGTGTTATTTGGTGATCTTGAAGCTATTTCCTCACACAAAACCGGTTTAGAAACATCTTTGAGCAATATCAAATTTACGAGTAAACCTACGCGTAGTGAAACCCTAAAACTACGCGTAAGTCTTTCCTTGGTTTGATCTTCATTTTCGTGGTTTATTCCGTGTTTTCTTGCTTGGATAAGCCTGAAAATACGTCGACTTTGGATATCTTTTGCACTGTTAAGTGTAAAAGATCACTTGGGATAAAACCCTAAAATTACGCATAAGCATAAGCTTACGCGTGAAATCCCACGATAAGATTTTTCTTACGCCTAAGCCTAGTCTTACGATAAGATAATCCTACGCCTAACTTTCTACGCATAACTTTTGTCTACGATAACTTTAGAGTATTTTTCCTTACTTACGCGTAAGCTAAAACTACGCAGAACTCCTTATTGTTACGCGTAACTTTGGTGTTTTACGCATAAGTGCTACTTGGCTACTGTGATTTCTACGCCTAAGGATACTTCTTCATCAAAGGTTCATTCGACTACAAAGATCCATTTTTACCAACACAAGTTTTCAACATGTCTCAACCACCATACTCTAACTATTTCCCTTACACTTATTTTCAACGACAACAACAACTAAGTCCACAACATCAACAATGGAATCAACAACAAGCAATTTATCAACAACAATTTAATCAACAACATACTCCACAACTTGGTGCAATTCCCCCACCACAAATGGTTCAAACACCACCAAGTCTTCAAGTTCAACCCTACACAAATGACTTCAATCAAAATCCATCAAGGAACACTATGAAGGAACCCACTTGGTTTGCAAAGATGTGTGAAGCTTTAAGCGACCAACAATCAATTCATGAAGTCGGATCACTTGATAGACCTCCAATGCTCACTCCAGAAACTACGATCAATGGGTAATAAGGTTCTTTAGGTTTTGTGATCCGAAGAAGCCACATGGAAAGTTTTTAAAGAAGGTTATCTTGAAGGTCCATTTGAGATGCCTCTCGTCATTGTACCCGGAGATCCTATCGCTATTCCACCAAGAGATGAACAAACAAACATTGCTATCATTATGGATCTAAATCCAACCGAACTTCTACACTATGAAGTTGATGAGCTTGAAATGCAATATATCCTTTTAGGATTACCTAACCCAATTCTTTGAAGTGTTGATGCTCAAAAGACGCAAAGGAAATGTGGGACCATATTCATCTTCTTATGGAAGGATCAAGACTCAATCGGAGGATTTGGAATCCAAAATTTACTTGGCTTATGAACACTTCATGATTGAACCCGAGAGACACTAGAGTCTTATCATCAACAATTTTCGACATCATCAATGATTTTGATAAACACAACATCATCATGCCAAGAATTGCAATGAACACTAAGTTCTGAGTAGTCTTGGTCCCGAATGGGAGAAGTATGTCATTTTTCTCCGCTGCGAAGAATATGCATCATTCTACATATGGATTGTTGTACGATTACTTGAAGCCTCATGAGAAGGAGGTTGATCGGGAAAGGATTCTCCGTGCTCAAATTGCTCAACCTACACATCCGGACAATCAACAACTTGCCTTATATGCTCAACAAAGTTATCCTCCTCAACAAGCAACTCAACCAACCGCCTCACCACACCAAACGATCAATCACAAAGAATCTCAACAAAATCAATTGGTTCCGCACAACAACAACAATGATCAAGCACTTCATAGTCAAACTAATGAGGAATCCGATCCTTTCAAAGCATTGAAACAGGATTTGTTATGATTGCTAATGCTTTTAGCCGTTATACCAACAAATCCAACAATCGATTCGCTCCTCATCCAATACACGAAATCAGTCATTGTGAACAATGGACGAGTTGAAGTTCGAATCGTGGTTATGGTCGTCAAATGGGAGGTGGTCAAGGGTTTAATGCTATGGGTAGGAATAACAACAGAGCTCAAGTGGTGGAACAGGAAATGCTCAAATGGGTTGAATGGTCTTCGATGCTACAACCGCAATGAGAAGGACACTGGCTAATGCATGCCCAAAGCCAAGGACTAGGGGCGGTGCTTATTTCAAAGAGGCTCTTATTTTGGCTCTTAAGGATGAACCGGTGGATCTCTCACGAACAAAGAACGAGCTTTATGGCGTATGCACTCGAGATGATGATATGGAGGATTTGCAGCCAATGCAACAAGTTATGTTGATGGCTAATATGCATGAGTTACACATGAGTGACACAGCCCTAGTGTATGACATCGATGGCTTGTCTCGTGTACCCAAACAAACCATCATCATATCTCGAACTAATATCTCCGCCAATATCTCGAATCCGCACGGATCGTCGTTCAAATGAGTCATCTACATCTCATTCGACGATTTTCAAATAAACCTCAGTAGTTACATTTGACGATCAAGATGACCTTATGGTTTCCTTTGATAATCAAATTGACTCCGTGGTTGTACTTGAGGATCTAAATAATGATCATGTTGTGACTCACGCTGAACAAGCCGAATCTGTTGCCTCATCCAGATTTTGCTCGTT
Source organism: Chrysanthemum lavandulifolium (assembly GCA_022545495.1). Classification (NCBI taxonomy): domain Eukaryota; kingdom Viridiplantae; phylum Streptophyta; class Magnoliopsida; order Asterales; family Asteraceae; genus Chrysanthemum; species Chrysanthemum lavandulifolium. The sequence continues at coordinate 231,273,840 of CM040242.1, read as the reverse complement.
TAATTCACGACCATCAAATCAAAATGGAGGAATGTTATGCATTAAACAAGGACTTAAAAAGCAAAATGCACTGTTAATCAAGGATTTTGAATGCTTACAAATGCAACTCAACTTTTTCAAAACTCAAGAAAACCGTGAAAAGGTTTTGAAGCCGCTTTGCCAAATCTCATCAAAACGAAAAATATTTAGAGAGACAGATCGTGATCTAGCCGCTCAAGAATGCTTTGTTGTCTCGAAATAGAACAATCAAACATGAACATAAAAAGCAAATTAACGCCTCACCTTGGAAAATCAAAAAGCTAAGGTCGAGTTGTTAACTTGTCAAAACAGTTCTCCGCATACAAAAGCATTCAACGAATCGGGTAGATGACCTTCTTGCGTAAATTATTGGCTTGCAAAACAAAATTAAAGAGTTTAAAACCGTTGTTTACAAACATGGTGAATCAAGAATGACTATTGAAAAGTTTACTTTAAAACCCAATCCAAAAGGATATGGACCAAATCTAGTGATTACAAACCAAAGCTTTCACTCAAAACATTCAAACCAAATCTCAAGTTTCCAAAGTAATATAAAATTAATGATATCATATGAGTGTTGTTGAATATCATCGTCAAGAGGAATTAGATGCGTAAGACGAGACTCGATCAAAATTAAAAGCTGTTGTTTACAACAAACCTTTAATTATTCAAAATCGGTCACTTTTGTCACGCCAACGGATTCGCCTAACACACCAAAGGTTATCATCAAAACACCGAGTCTTCTAATGTTAATCCCCAACCGATTATGCACAAATTTATGGTCCTTTACCTTCCATCGATGAAGTAACTCAAAACCCGAAAATCGCAAAATTCTTAGATATTTTGATATTTTCATGGTCGACCTCAAAACTTTAGAACATGAGATAGAACATCATTCAAATCAAGGTTCAACACTTTCAATCGCCTTTAGCGAGAACAAAGAGACATTTTTCGAAAAATCTTTTACGAAATGTTAAAATTTGAAAAGTTGTGCATTAGCTTGGGAAAAGGATTTTCATAAGGAACTTGAGTGATGAAGGTCGTTTTCGAGAAAACTCAAACATCTATTTCTAATACTAAACGTAAAAGAAAATGTTGAGAAAAGATGTTGATCGACTCTTGGAAGATGTTATCTGTCCGATATCCATAATGTTGTGTTACTCTATTCTTTGCCACATGCATCCGATTATACCTCTGCCGATAATGTTGACTCGTGTTAACTGTTGAGAATACCGATAATGTGCTTGTGTCGAGTCTTTAAAAGTCGAAAATAAACAATTACTTAACGAACTTTACAATGCAAAACGTCGTCTTCATTGGTGTGAAAAGATATTCACAATCATCAACTTAGTTTTCAAAAGAAAATCGCTCGCTTGAGTGCAAAATCTTCCGATCCTAAAATTGAGCAACCGGATGATAAAACGTGTCTTTGAAAAGTCAAATCTCTAAATATAAACAAGAACTTGTAATAGTTAAACAGAATATGGTGTCATATTTGATTTACTCAATAAGACTCGTCATGAAGCATCAAACGAACTTGATCACTATCTTGCTCACACTAGAGAAGTCATGAATTTTGCCGGTAATATTCGCTCGAAAATCAAGATTTGATTCACACTATCTCTAAGTTAAGAGAAATGTTAGGAAAGTATGAACAACTTCCGCCAACCATCATTAAGAGATTAGCACCAAGAACACTTAGTAATCGTGCACCTAGAATCCCTACTTCCAAATCACAAGTTGCTAACGTGCTTCCTTCTATCGAAACAGAATAGTTGCGTCTTTTCAAACGTCCGCACTTCACGACCTAGGAGCACTCAATCAAGAATAGGAAGTTGCGACCTAAGAAAAGATCAATAAGGAATGCTAAAGTAGAAGAACACCCTAGGACTATGAATAAGACTCACGTTGCTTCCACTATAGATGTTGCGTCGGAAAATGTAATAGAAATAGTGATGTAACGAATGCTAAACCTTTAAGCATTTTTGATATTCATCGATGCACCTTGTGTTATTTGTCGTAAAAGTATGAATTCGATTGTCATGACAAATGTGTTGCTAAAGCTATAATCTCTCGATTACGGAATCCTAAGAATCGGAATACCTCTAGGCCCACTAATCATTCTAAGTCTCGTGCTTGGTAGACCGCCTTCTTTAGATTCTAAGGCATGCATTGTTTGTCACTGTAGCTCCGGTTTCACCTCCTAAGAATGTTGTACCACCTAGTGCATTCACAAAGACTAAAGCAAACAAGAGTTATAGATGGCGAAATGGATATATAACACATTAGGATTTAAATGGATGCCTAAAATTATAAATGTGTGTATATCTAATATACCGCTTGAACCCTCTAACATCTCGGGTTCCACATCTACCTCTATTCCATCCGTGTCGTTGTGTGTGTAATGCAGTGATATGATCATTCTCTAGATTTTGATAGCGGATGTTCTCGACACATGACGTGCAATCTTAAACTGTTATCAAACTTTATTGCAAAGTTCATTGGCACCGTCGTTTCGGAATGATCACTTCAGACTATCATGGGCTACGGAGATTATGTCAATGGGAACATCGAAATCGGCGGGTTTACTATGTGGAAGGCCTCGGTCATAATCTATTTTCGAGAGGTCGGTTTGTGATGGGGATTTGGAGGTTGCTTTCAGGAGAAAACTTGTTTCATTCGTGATCTACAAGGAAATGACCTTATGTCTGGCTCGCGTAATTCTAGTCTCTACACTATCTCTATGCAAGACATGGTTGCTTCATCTCCAATATGCTTACTTTCAAAGGCAACATCAACAAAATCCTGGCTATGGCACCGTCGTCTCTCACATCTAAACCTTCAAACCATCACCAATCTTGCTCGACACAAACTAGTTGAAGGTCTCCCACGATTTCGGTATTCAAAAGATCACCTTTGCTCAGCTTGTGAACAAGGGAAAAGCACTCGTGCTCATTTTCCTTCCAAGGTGGAACACAGCTCTCAGCATGTGCTTCATCTTCTTCACATGGATTTGTGTGACCCGATGCGCGTGCAAACGATCAATGGCAAACGCTACATCTTAGTAATTGTTGATGACTACTCACGATGGACTTGGGTCTACTTTCTTCAAGCAAAGACCAAGCTCCACAAATGATCATCACCTTTCTCACGAAAATACGTGTTCGACTCCGCAACACCGTCGGACTAATCGTAATGCATAAAGGAACCGAATTTGTTAACCAAACCCTTCGTGAATTCTATGAGAAAGTGGAATTCACATCAAACATCAATTGCACGTACACCGTAACAAAACGGAGTTGTTGAAAGACGAAACCGAACGTTAGTGGAAGTCGCAAGAATAATGTTAATCAATGCTAAACTTCCAGACACTTGTGGGCGTGCCGTATCATCGCATGCTATACTCAAACCGCTCTATGATCACAAAATGCCACAACAAAACACCTTCGAGCTTGTCCACAACCATAAACCGAATCTCAAACACTTTCATGTATTTGGATCCCTTTGTTATCCAAATAATGATCGTGATGATTTTGGAAAGCTCAAAGCCAAAGTCGACATTGAGTCTTTATTGGATATTGTGAGAATTCTAAAGGTTACCGAACTGGAATCGTCGTACAAAACAGATGATGGAAACGATTCATGCTCATTTTGATGAACTTACGGAAATGGCTTCGAGTATCACACTTAGAACCCGGTCACAACCGCTTAAACTTCCTCAAACCCCATCATCACCGAACAAAGCCCCCACTAACTCGTCAACAAATGGAAAGGTTATTTGCTCCTCTGCTCAAGGATTTATATTGATGAACGTGCTCGGTGTATCCATTGCTTCCACCGCACATTCGATAATATTCCTATACCGATACACTGCTACAACAACTCTGTTGAAGATGCACCTACACCGCTTGACTCCACCATAACAGCTTGAACAAACCGCTTCCACCAATGATGAACCGGTGATGATATTCTCATGAAGTACCCCACCGCAGATTTTGATCCAAATGCATTCTTTAACCCGTTTGCTAATGAGATCGCTGCACGGATGTCGCAGAATCGTCAACAAACCATTTGAATCCTCGAAATCGCACAATGTATACCAACATCAACCCTCTACACATCGATGGACAAAAGACCATCCTCGGCTAATATTATTGGCAACCCGAATCAACCAAGAGTTACGAGACAACGTCTTCACACGAGATGGTGAACATTGCATTTATGCACTCACCGCTCGCCAATATGAGCCTAAAAACATTAAAGACGCAATGACAAAAGACAACCGGATTGAATCCATGCAAGAAGAACTCAACCAATTCAAACGTCTTGAAGTATGGGAATCGGTTGAAAGACCAACAGGGTCTACGCCATTGGTCTCAAATGGATTTGGAAAACAAATTGATGTTTGAAGGAACGTAATCCGCAACAAGTCACGCCTAGTTGCTAAGGGTTATCGTCGGGAAGAGGAATAGACTTTGAAGAATCTTTTGCTCCGGTTGCTCGCCTTGAGGTCGCTCGGATATTTCTCGTTCGCGACTCATATGAATATGACGGTCTTTCAGATGGATGTCAAAACTGCGTTTCTCAACGGACAACTGAAAGAAATGGTTTATGTCACCCAACCCGAAGGATTCGTTGATCCAGAATACCCGAACCATGTCTACAAACTGAACAAAGCTCTTTATGGTCTCAAACAAGCCCCTCGGGCATGGTACGATAAGCTATCATCTTTCCTCATTGCTAATAATTTCACCAAAGGCTCGGTTGACCCAACTCTTTTTATACAATATCACGGGGCACATATCTTAATTGTTCAAATTTACGTAGATGACATCATTTTTGGGTCTACACATAAAAGTTTTCAATCGCTTTTGCAAAACTAATGAAGAAAAATTTTGAAATGTCCATGATGGGTGAACTTACGTTCTTTCTAGGACTACAAGTTCATCAATCACCCGTGGTATTTTCTTGAGTCACCCAAATATGCCCTTGAATTGTTAAACAAATTTGGAATGACAACATGTGACACTTATGCCACACCAATGGCTCATACCAAGAAGCTAGACGATTTACATGGGAAATTAGTTGACCCTAGCAAATCTCAAGTATTATTGGGTCTCTCATGTATCTAACGACTAGCGCACTGATATTGTCTTTGCCGCTTATCTATGCTCCCGCTATCGATCGCGACCAATGAAACCCACCTCTCGAGGCTAAAAGAATCCTCCGATACATCAAGGGAACCATTAACTTGGGGATCCGTATCCAAGGATTATGGTTTTGAACTAATCGCTTTTGAGACGACGACCACGCAGGATGCTTAGACTCAAGGAAAAGTACTTGTGAGCTCTACAATTTCTTGGTGATAAACTAGTGTCTTGGCAATCAAATAAGCGGGATTGTACATCATTGTCATCAACCAAGCAGTAATATGTAGCCATGTCCGCGTGTTGTGCTCAAGTCATATGGATGAGAACACAACTCAAAGACTATGGTTACGTGTTTGACATAATCCCGATGTATCATGACAATCGGAGTGCCATTGCGATCTCGCAACTCGGCTCAACACTCAAATCAAAGCACATCGATCTCGCTATCATTTCATAAAGGACCACGTGGAATGTGGTACTGTTGAATTATACTTCTGGTACAATACCAATTGGCGCATCTTCTCACCAAAGCCTTGCCTCCCGCTAGGTTTAATGAGTTGGTCCACCGGATGGGTATGAGGTGTTTGACTCAAGAGGAATTGGATGACCTCTTAAAACAGTCTTAAAAACCTGTCAAACACCAAAACATCTTTTGTAAATATCTTTTTCAAAAACAAAATACAAAAATATAAAACCTGATAAAACTACAAAAATATTCTTCTATCTAATTTTCTTTCAACATGGCAAGTACATTTCTTCCGTCAACACTATAATCTTTCAAAATTCAGTATTTTTTCCGATCAAGTGTTGAGGGGGAGAAAATTATCACTTAACTGTTTCAAAACATCTGTGTACTTGCATGTTATCATATCCCGGTTGTTTCTTTCATCAATAGTGGTAAAATTTCTGGTTCAATGACATTCCTCGGACTAAAATTTATAACCTTTCATTATTTCTTAAGTCGAGGGGGAGTGTCGTCAAGTTTCTTTCTTAAAATCTTTGTTTGATAACCAAAATGGAAGTTAAAAGGCTTTGTTTGAAAAAGGAAAAGGTGGAGGGACCAAAACTGTCAAAATGTTAAAGTTATTTTAATAAAAACATACTCCACCTAAGATTACCCTCACATTTATTACTTCTAACCTAAAAGATCCTACGCCTAATATTCATTCAAGAAATCTGTGTTTCTGATCATCAATCTGTAAGTGGTTTTGTGTTCTTAACGTAATTTTAAACAATGGTTTTGAATTTCATACAAATCCAACGGTTAAAACTTAAGATTCAACAATTTTGTGTTTTACGATAAGGGTTAGAACATATAATCACTTGTTGTGTGTTTTGGCTAAAAGATTGTGTCAAAATGCTTTAACAACATCAATGATATCTTTTCTATGCTCAAAATACACCCGTAAACACGAATTAATGGATTTTGATAATTAGGGTTTATGAGTCGATTTGGGTGTTTTCAAATGTGAAGGATTTTGGTCAAAAGATTGTTGTGTGATACTCATATCATGTTGAATTAAAGGTTTCGTGTTCTATAACCACCCAGAAACTCTAAATGATTAAAAATTTGGAATTAGGGTTTAAAGTTCATAAGTTTGGGTATTTTTGATTCACCACAATTTAGATGTTATAACTCCGTTTATAGACTCTCACAACATCTCAGAACTACCTGAAAATGTTTGGTGCAAATCCCATGGTTAGAAATTATACGCGTAAATCATAACCCCTAGGGTTTTGACCTACGCGTATGCCTTTCTACGCATAAATGTTAAATGTGTTGTCATGCCATGATCTGTTGTAAAAATGAATATACATGTTAAGATTGCTGATTTGATGAATTTATTTCAGGCTTGCTACGCTTAAAAATTCGTAATCAAGGTCATTTGAATCTCTACGATAAGGATCACCTTACGCGTGAAAGTTATCGTAAGAGAAATTTTACGCGTAATCATACAGCGTAAGGTTCTACAGTGGGACTACGCGTATCCCGTGAAGGATATGCGTAAACAATGACCTCTACGCATAAGGTCTACTCTTACGAGTAAGCCTTACGCTTAAGGTTTATATACGCCACGCCGTAAGCTCTACGCATAAGGTCCCTTTTCCTCGCTGTAACATTTCTTACGCGTAAATTAGATCCCACGATAAGCTTTCGCTCACGCGTATGTCATTCTTCACACGCTTAACTTTGCCAAAACTACGCTTAAGCTCGGATTGACCTTCATTATGAATTGTTACGTGTACAAACTTGTAAATAAACTAATCATAACGTCACGAATCCAATAATGTCACTAATAAACTTAATCGCTTGATATGTTGTGAACAATAAGTGATAACATAAACTTTAAAACTTAAAGTTAACTAACTCACGAAACATTTCACGGCGTCATTAGACTATTGGACATACAAGTGACTTAGGACTCGTAATAATCATTGACACCGTACATTCAATAACTAGACAATAAAACCTTCCGTTGACTAACATTATGTCTTTCGATATGTTGGTTCTTTTGGCTAATGTTATTTCGCATCACGACATGGTCGCCAAATGAATGTGGATGCACCGAGGTTCTCACTATTGCGATATCTTCCCAAATGGCTATCCAAGAAAGATTGGAAAGAATAACCTTAGGGTTGACTTTGAAACCCTAACATGCTCGTAATCTTCTTGTCTCATTGCTATGGATATTCTAAGGAATCATCCATACGAACATGCTCTCACACTCGCAACTGCACTCGAAATCTACATTCAAGCAATTCGAACTCTATGCGAGGATCACAGTCAAAGTGCGGTGACAATGACACTTAATCACAAACAAGTCACCATCACTCATGCGGACTTACGGGTCGTTCTTCTCATTCCCAAATCGAGCCAACCGACTTCTTTGCCACACCCATTGAGGAGACAGTTCTACTATTCTTGCTTGATATTGGTTATGATGAACCTTCAGGAGTTATCTCTAAGCATTCTCATGTAGAGCTTAAGAACATTCCTCAACCGTGGAGAACCCTCTACCTCATCATCACCAAATCGGTCTCTGGTCGTGATAGTGGTTATGAGCATCCAAAGCTCATGGAACTGCAAATCTTCTGGTCTCTGATCAATAAGAAGGACATAGAAATCGAAGCACTGATATGGGAGGACATGATGCTATTTCACAAGATGCTTGGCTCAAAGATTCCCTATGTCAGATACACAAAGCTTTTGATCCAACGAGCACTTGGTGTTGGGAATTAAGGTAATCCATCGATTACGCAAGTGATTCTCGTCAAGAAGAAATGATTCTCGCCAAGAAGAAAGGATTCTCGAAGCTATACTTGACGAAGTGTTAAAGCGAACATTGTGTTGTCACGAAAGTGGGAACCACGTGGAGAGATAAGCTCTGCTTAGAGTAAAAGTCGTGCCGTATGTATAGGTTGGCGCCAGACATGTAGAGCTTACTCGGAATAAACACGATGATTAACAAAACAAAATGATTAGTTGCATGCTTGTCTAGAAGCATGCTTAGTCTAGTTCGAGAGTAGAAGCGTAATTTGTCAACGCTCATTGTGGTTTCTTGCTTATATAAGAAACCATGTTAGTTTGTAATAGATAAGTTTTCTCAAGTTTCTCAAGTCTTGTATTCTATCCAAACATAGAGTTTCTATAATCAAAGATCCATAGAGGATCAAAAGTGTTCTTAGTTATTATAACTTGTATTTATTTTCCGCTACAATACCAAGTTGTAGAGATCTTCTATTAGTTTGCTTGTGATTACATAGGCAACACTAACGATCTCCGAGTGCTTAAGATCTATCAAGGTCTTGGTTTCTAACAAGTGGTATCAGAGCCTCGGGAAAGTCTCTACGATACTAAGAACCATTCTCACCCCCATACAATCAAACATTCATTCACCATGCCTGGATCCGATAATGAAAATGAAGTCACCAACACAAACAACACCAACACCACTTCCATGCAACACTCGGTCTCACAAACAAAGAATGGTAAATTCCTTATTTAAAGAGGGAAGAGTATGAACTTTGGACTATGAAGATGGAAACCTGGATTTCAATATTGATTGGAATCTGGGGAGGTAGTGAAGAAAGGAAATAGTCTAAAGAAGATGATTCCATGAGATGGGAAGTTTATCATGGCTCCACCAAAAAGCTCTTCACAAGAAGTCTTGCCATGCAGAGAGAGCATAAAGTGAAGACTATTCGCTTCAAGCCATACCAAGATCATCTATGTGATTTTCACCATATGGATGATGCTAAAGACATATGGATGGCTCTCAAAGCAAGGTTCGGTGGAAATGAAGAATCAAAGAGAATGAGGAAGTCCATGCTAAGACAACAGTTTTAGGACTTCAACATATCAGAAGAAGAAGGTATCCACAAGGGATACGACAGGTTCCATAGGATCTTGAGTCAGCTGAACCAGCTGAATGCTAAACCAGATAATGAAGATTGCAACTCCAAGTTCTTACGGTCCTTGCCACCATCATGGTTGCATGTTAGTATAGCACTCAAAGCTAAAGGAGGGTTGGACATGCTCACCTTTGATGAGCTGTACAACAGACTCAGGACTCTTGAACCAGATGTCAGAACTCCCTACCGTACATCTTCTTCTGGACATGCAGCTTTTGTTGGAACATCTCACTTCAACACAGTGGTACCTGCTTCAAGTTCCAACTACTTTCCATCATCTCCTAGTTCCAACTACTTCCCATCATCTTGCACTCCCACTCCACCACATAACCCTCGTCCCGCTCCACCATGTTCTCAATCTAGGACTAATAGTGTGATGGAGGATGTTCTTCACTCTTTTGTTGCTGATTATGATACTCAACAGTATCTTGCATATGAAGACTTTGATCAGTTGGACCCTCTTGAAATGGAGGAAATGAAACTGAAAATGCAGGTGGCATTACTGTCAGTAGACATCAAAAGGTTTGAAGAGAAGTCTGGGAGGAAGTTTGCTTTCAAGGGAAAGGAACCAGCTCGCTTTGATAGGAGAAAAGTCAAGTGTTACACTTGCCATCAGATGGGGCATTTCTCAAGAGAATGCACGAAAAGAAAAGTGGAGATGGAGCTAAATACCTCTCATATCGCCAGTGAATGCAGAAGTCGAGCTTGGAGCTTGACTCTCCTCACCATGGATGAGCAGGTCAACTGGACTACACATGAACACGTTAATGAGGAAGCTCATGATCTTGATAAGCTTGGATTGCTTGCAAGGTGTACTTGGATGAAAGGCATGATCGGTTTGCCTTGATGGGACTATCTCGTGTACACAATCAGATATTTGGTTGTAGTCTAAAATACAATGAACTTAAAGAAGAATTTGATGCTATGAAACCTAAGTTTGATGAATGCTATATTGATAATGAAGCCCATAAACTAGCATTAAAAACAAAGGAAAGACAAAAGTATGGTTTCGGAAGAATCAAATTGCTTATGAAGAAAAAATAAAGGTTTCTGAGGCTGATCTAGAAGTTGCTAATAATTACTTAAAGCTGCTGCGAGAAAGCAAAGGATGAAGTCGTATCGAGAATCTAGAGCTTAAAGAAAAACTAGCGAGAGGAAATAACTAGGCATAAGGAATGGTTAATTTCGGTGATAATCTGCTAGAGAACTTTATAACGGTCAATCAGAAACTCGGCTTAGGATTAGGCTTTCAAAAATATGTAGGAGTAGAAGCTAGGTATGATGGTCGTAAATCCACACTGCAGGATTAGCTAACTTTGTAAAGAAGGTAATATGCATGTCGTCCCTCGGTCCTATTAGAGGTGAATTTATGCCCACCGACCTATCCATCACTGTTGACTTTGATGGATCACATCATCTATATGGCAAAAGTCAAAAGACTTGCTGCACTCGATACCTCATCTAATGACTTTGTCTCTTGCTCGACGGTGACAATTCATCGGATCAAGGGTCCACTTCCTATAAAAGTCGTGATTCAAATGAGAAGTCGACCTTCCCAAGCCTCGAACCTACACCCAAGCTCGCACCCCAATCTACTTACAAGCCTTCTAAGGAAACTGCGAGAATCCACTTCCAAGATAGTTTCTTCAAGACTTGTCCTTTACATCTTTGAATAATCGATCTGTTAAAACAATTTCTTGAATGTATCTGCTTTTAAGTACTTCGCATGTAATCAAACTTCTCCTATTTGAATAAATCTTCCAAGAAGAAGACATGTTTTGTATGTGGAAGTAAATTTCATTTGATTAAGGATTGTGATTTTATGAACAAAGATTGGGTGCATGTGCTACTCACCGAAACCTAGATCTAAGTGGACCAATGTTGCTAATATTCCACCTTATGTCCCACAAGTCGCTTATATCGACTCTCGGTGGAGAGGTTCTCATACTGACCTAATGTGCAACCAACTAGCCCATACTTTAAACATGGTTATTGGCCTACATATGTTGACTCTATGTATCTTTGGGATGGGATATGGAACCTTCTTTGTGAAGTCCTCAGCAGTTGTTCTTGGACTAACAAGGGACCCAATCATCAATGGAGGACCAAGAACAATGGTGGATCCTCTAAATCTTCATGTCCCGAACACCGTGATCCACAAGGCGTTCAAGTCGATAATGACTTGAACCTCCACCGCACACTAACCGTATGTATATATATTTTGTTGTTGTTTGTAGGATCATCCCTTAAGCATAAGAATATTGGTATTGTTGATAGTGGTTGCTCGGAAGCATGTGCGGGAACAGGATATGATGCACAATTTTGTTCCTATAGAAGGAGGAGGCAATGTAACTTTTGGAGGAAGTGATGGGAGTATCACGGAAAGGCACCATAAAGACACCTCATCCGGATTTTGAAAATGTGTACTTTGTTAAGGAACTTGACATTTCAACTTTGTTCTCTGTTTCACAAATTTGTGACACTAAGAACAAAGTTCTCTTCACCGAGAATGAATGTCTTGTCTTGTCTAAAGACTTCAAACTCCCGAAGAAACTTCAATTCTGTTGAAGGTTCCTCGAACTCACAACTTATACACATTCAACCTTAATGAAGTTCAACGGTGGTGACCTCACTTGCTTGGTGGCTAAAGCATCTCTTGATGAGTCCACTAAATGGCATAGAAGAATGGCGCATGTGAATTTCAAGACCATTAACAAACTCTAAAATGGGTCTTGTTGAAGGACTTCCCACCAAAGTATTCACAAATGATCATAATTGTGTCGCTTGCAATAAAGGAAAACAACACGAGCCTCTTACAAAGCTATCAATGCTATGAGCATCATTCTTGAACCTCTTGATTGCTTCACATGGATCTGTTTGGTCCAACTCAAGTCGAAGCATTGATCATAAGTACTTACGTTTGGTGATCACCGATGGCTATAGCGATTTTGTTGGGTTTTCTTTCTCGTAACCAAAGATGAAACATCTCAAGTCTTCTTGAATTCATCACTCTTGTTGAAAATCAGTTGAACAAAAGGTTAAGGGAATTCGGTGTGATAATGGGACGAGTTCAAAATGCTATTCTTATAGAACTCGTGGGTCAAAAGGCATAAAAGGGACTATAGTAATCCAAGAACCCCACAACAAAATGGGGTGGTGAAAGAAAGAATAGGACCTTAATAGAGGTCGCTAGATCCATGCTTGCGAGACTCTAAACCGCCCACTATGTTCGGATGAAGTTTGTTGCCGCTGCTATGTGCTAAGCAGGTGTCCATTACTGCACCACAACTCAAAACCCCATATGAACTTCTCTTTGGAAAGGTTCCCGCATTCACTACCTAAAACCTTTTGGTTGTCAAGTGACCATTCGAACACCGTGATCCGTTGGGAAAGTTTGATGAGAAGGGCGATGATGGTTATATTGTGGGTTATTCAAATCATAGTAAGGCCTACAGGGTGTACAATTTGCAAGCCAAGAAGATAGAGGAGACGTTGAACCTGAGATTTTTGGAAGACAAGCATAATGTTCAAGGATAGGGTCATACGTGGTCTTTTGACCTTGACTACTTAACTGATTCCTTGGGTTACACTAGACACTTGGCTAATCAAAATGCAGGTTCTCAAGAATCTCAAACTAACAATGCAGGTCTCTTTGATGATGACTCTGAAAACGAGTTTGAAGATGATGAGCAACCTATACTTGTGCCTTCTTTCTCTCCTAACAATATTGCAGGTACCACCTCCAAGGATACTGCTGATTCGAGTGATGAAGATGACTCTCATTATGCTGAGGACCTTGCTAGACTTCGACTCAAGAATTTCTTTGCCAAGCTTGAAGCAGAGAACCGAAAGAAGGGTAGCTAATGAAGGAGTCGGCCACAATAACGTGTCTGCTGAAGTTGACTCTGTCACACCTTCCATCCCCATATCTCTTTGAAGGCTATCTTGTTCCTTCTCAAGTATCTTCGCACTTTGGTGACCCCTATACACGCTTTCCAAAACCTTCGATCTTGGAAATCATCAACCTAAAGTGGCATCTTCACCTCACCTTCTTATGATCTTGAATTTGAACCAACCATCACTAATCTTGATTCATCCATTGAAGTCAACCCCACTTGCTACTCGGAGGATCAACATTGCTCATCCTCAATCCAACATCATAGGTGATCTTCTGCTCTGTTAGAACTAGAAGGCGATCACCGTCCTCGGTTTAGGCGATTGCTTTTCTCTCTATGTCTCCAACCAAAGAAAGAGACAATCACACGGACCTCAAACATTGTACATTTGCTTGTTTTCTCTCTCAAGTGGAACCAACCAAGTTTCTCAAGCTCTTAATGATTCAAGGCGGCTAGAAGCAATGCAAGAAGAGATGCAGCAATTTCACAATCAGCAGGTTTGGATCTTGGTTCCACTACCTGATGGCAAATATGCCATTGGGACAAAATGGGTTTTGAAGAATAAGAGAGATGCTAGGGGTGTTGTAATCAAAAACAAAGCAAGATTAGTAGCTCAAGGCTTCAGACAAGAGGAAGGGATTGATTATGATGAAGTGTTTGCACCTGTTGCCAGAGTTGAAGCAATTCGCATTTTCTTGGCTTATGCTTCTTACATGGGCTTCATGGTGTATCAAATGGATGTCAAAGGTGCTTTTCTGTATGGTGAGATTGAAGAGGAAGTTTATGTCTCTCAACCCAAGGGATTTGAAGACCCAGATCACCCAAATCATGTTTATAAGGTTGTTAAAGCTCTCTATGGCTTACATCAGGCACCCAGAGCTTGGTATGCTCGGCTTTCTTCATTCCTGCTGAAGCATGGCTATAGGAGAGGGGCTATTGATAAAACTCTGTTCCTCAAGAAGAATTACTCCGACATCATTCTGGTGCAAGTGTATGTGGACGACATTATATTTGGTTCCACAAACAAAGCTTGGTGCAGGGAATTTGAGGAACTTATGAAGGGTGAATTTCAAATGAGTGCTATGGGAGAACTTACTTTCTTTTGGGCCTCCAAGTTCGTGAAACAAGATGGCATATTTATCGGTCGGGATAAATATGTGAGGACATTTTGAAGAAGTTTGGTATGGAAGGTGTTAGGGCCGCCACCACACCTTATGAAGCTCAAAGACTAAAGCAAATAATGAACCGATCTACACGTGAATGTTCATCCATGCAGGTCCATGATTGGTTCATTGATGTATTTGACGACTTCAAGACCGATATTACATTTGCCGTGAGTGTTTGTTCTCGACATCAAGTCACTCCACTTGCTTCCCATCTCAATGCGATCAAGAAGATCTTTAAGTACCTCAAAGGCCAACCTCTTTTAGGCCTTTGGTACCCAAAAGAATCTCCTTTCAAGTTGGAAGCATATAGTGGCGGTGATTATCTTTGGTGCAAATCGGATAGAAGATCCACAACCGGAGGCGCCAATTTCTAGGCAAAGGTTGATTTCTTGGCAATGCAAGAAACAAACCATTGTGGCCACCTCAACTCTTGAAGCGATGCGTTCTTTGCGCAAATTGTTGTGGTCGGTCCTCTGGATTCAAAACCAATTCTTTGGACTATGGGTACAACTTTATGAACACTACAATTCATATAGATAACCAAAGTACCATCTGCATAGTCAAAAATCCAGGTCTTTCAAATAACTAAACACATTGAAATCGTGCACCACTTTATAAGAGATGCATATGAAAAACATTTGATAAAAGTGGCTAAAATCCATCTTGATGATAATGTGGCGGACACATTAACAAAAGCGTTTGATGGACCAAGGTTTCAACACCTCGTGGTCAATATTGGCATGTTAAACCCTTGATTGCATAGTTTGAGGGAGGCATAGGCCTCGGGGAGGCATATGCCTCGGGGAGGATTTTGTACAAACTCTGCATATTTTGTTTGTGTCATAGTTTGTTCTTAGTTAAAAAAAAATAAAAAAATAAAACTAACTTTTATGCGGGTTTGATTCTTTGTCCAAATCGGTGGTTTTAACTCACCGATATCGTTGTGTATGTCAAAGAGTTGACTAGTCCAAAGGGTGCGACTTTGGTAAAGACACACCAAATCTGTTGATAGTGTAATGATTTGCTCAAAATCATAGGTCTGCAACCACCCATGCTTAATCTTTGAGGGTTGTATGGTCATCAATTCACCATGGTCTATTCCTCTTGGAATCCAAGAATTGACTAGCCCACATGAATATGGCATGTGGTAAAGGCAACTGTACCCATATTTGGTTCTCAATTCACCAATTCTAAGAATTGACTAGTCACGAGCAAGCGGCTACGGTAAAGACAAGACAAATCCATTTATATGGTTCTTTGGTTTGCCAATAAATCGAGATGGTTATCAATGTACCATAGTTTTCGAACTCAAACATGTGGCTACTCCGGTAGTAATGGCTATTGGTAAAGAGACATCAAATCCATTAATTTCAATGATTCACCTCTCACAGAGTTAACACACAGGAAGTGATGAGAATAGTATTGAACTTATATGTTTTGATGTACCGATGTCATATGTTCTTTGCAAAGATCCGGTGTTTCACAGCCCGTCATCATCCGGATATTCTTCTTACGAATCTTGGTTCTTGATCCTCAAGATATTGTCCACTCATTGCTCAAACAACTTTATGGTACAATCCTCAAGGAATATGTTACAATCCTCAACAAAGATTATCGATCTATCAAGGAAACTGGAACTTAACCTAGTCAAATTCCAGCTTAGGGAGGATTGTTGGGAATTAAGGTAATCTACGATTACGCAAGTGATTCTCGCCAAGAAGAAATGATTCTGCCGAAGAAGAAAGGATTCTCACAAGCTATACTTGACGAAGTGTCAAAGCGAACATTGTGTTCTTCTTGAAAGTGGGAACCACGTAGGAGATAAGCTCGCTTAGAGTAAAAGTCAGTGCAGATGTATAGGTTGGCGCCAGACATGTAGAGCTTACTCAGAATAAACACGATGATTAACAAAACAAAATGATTAGTTGCATGCTTGTCTAGAAGCATGCTTAGTCTAGTTTAGTAGTAGAAGCGTAATTTGTCAACGCTCATTAGGGTTTCTTGCCTATATAAGAAACCATGTTAGTTTGTAATAGATAAGTTTTTCTCAAGTTTCTCAAGTCTTGTATTCTATCCGAAACATAGAGTTTCTATAATCAAAGATCCATAGAGGATCAAAAGTGTTCTTAGTTATTATAACTTGTATTTATTTTCCGCTACAATACCAAGTTGTAGAGATCTTCTATTAGTTTGCTTGTGATTACATAGGCAACACTAACGATCTCCGAGTGCTTAAGATCTATCAAGGTCTTGGTTTCTAACACTTGGGCTCAATCCTGATATTCCACAGAGGCTCAATGACCCAGACAATCACGATATGTTGACTGAACCTACCCTATATGTCAGAATCAAGGAATCGTCAACAAAGAAATAGGGTGCCGTGCTGCTTGATCACCTTCTATCTAAAGAACTCAAGAAGCTTGAAACGTACAAAAGGTATCTAGTAGCAGTAAAAGAAGGCAAAGTTGGTCATCTTGATGAAAACCTTCAGAACTCCTACTCGGAGAACCGTAAGAGGAAGTCTTTGAAGTGCGATAAGTTCGAAAGTTATAGGAAGCTTCCCAAAGGAATCCTCCTCGTAAAAGGATTGTTCCGTAAGGACGTTGAACCTATTCCCACACCGAACATAAAGAAAGCTCTTGGACGAAAGCTCAAGGTGCCGACACGGATGAAGAGATTACCTACTCAAACCGCAAGGATGACAATCCTTCAAGACTAAAACCTCAAGTCCTCAAGTGATAAAGGAAAAGGAAGACTCTGCACTTGTGCCCTATGATGAAAGCTACGAAGAAGAAGAAGAGCTCTGGATCAATCCTACAGAAGACGGTTAAATTAGTTAGTCACCTTCAAAAAGTGAAGAATTTGCAAAAGACCAAATGGGTGGACCCAGGAGGATCAAGTGGTCTTGCCCACTCTTCACCGAGTCTGATGCGGTTAATCGACCCGATAAGGGATCCGGTGCCACCACTCTTGTGCAACAACAAAAGCTTGTGGAGGATACTATCGAATATGACTTTGAAAATCAAACCGAGAAGTCGAGAAAGATAAAGATGCCGATTATGACAAGTTACTCGGAAAGTCCTACACGCTCACGAAGGAAACTTACGAACCGCCAAGGACCTCGAGTCTCCTCATGTCTCTTCCTCATCGATTCATCATCTCACTCCTCACCACCACCATCAAAGAGATCAACCAAATCATCATCCAAATCTGTGAAGAAACCACCTCGATCTTAGATTTCTCAGACATATGAAAGAATTGTGAAACACATCAAACAAGTCGGAATGAAAGACATGTTATCTGAAGTGAACTTTCTCAATCAACAAATACAATGACGAGAATGAAAAGATGAAAGGAGAAAGGAAGTTTATTCGAGAATTCATGAAAATCATCGTCAAGAGGAACTGAGCGAAATGATCGAAGGTTACACTAACAAGTACCTTGAGTTTCATTCCTAAAGTCACAAAGGAGATGTTTACAGCACAACTATATTCGAATCTTATGCAAATAGCCAAGCAAACTATAAGATTAACACCTTTAACCGTCACAATCAATCCATCCGATCCTGTAGTTTTCTCGGATAATGAATTGGTGGCCAAGCTTGTCACACAAATGTCTAAGCGATGCGGGACATTTACTTATGAGGAAGGAAAGTGTTTCAAGCATTCTTTGGACTACCAACTCAAAGAAGCTTGTAGATTCAAGCGAAAAGTCTAAACGTCCTAGAGACGATGAAGATAAAGATCGGGATAAGAATGATGAAGCTAAGCGTCAAAAGAAGTCGGTGAATCATCTTCTATGTTACCACCTCTCCAACGGACTCCTACTCAACAAAGGTCCCTCCTCGTTCTTCTATAGGTAAACCTCGGGGCGATTCCGAGTTACCACCCCGACTCGAAAACCGGTGATCACTTTGAGTATACGGGTGGTGACGATGAAGAGGTCCTTGAGCCCCTACAACAACCCACCTCTCCCAAACAAGTTCGAACCGTAATCATCATCTAGGCCTTGAAAAGAAGAAGAAGAAGGCACCCATGGTTGACGATAGTATCATGGCTAGATGGCGATAAAAGCTGAAGGATTTGAATGGTTCTATACTCTTGTTAACAACACTCCCTACCACGAAGAAGGTCGAATTTGGTGAGCGGTAATACATTGGAGCATGCAAAACTTTTGCAAGAAAAGTTCCATGTGAAGAAGATGATTTAAAATCCGAGTTGAAGCGCATCAAGAATGAAGCATTCCAAGCTGTTAAAAGACGACTCCAAAAGTGCCATCGAGGTTGAATATCACCTTGAAAACATTGCTCGAGCCATGTCTAACAACATGGATTGGCTCAACCTGAAGCAAACGTCGACTTCACTAAGCGGGACAACCCTCCATACTACACCGATCGGTCAAGACCTCTACCAACAATTGGCTAACCAAATGAACCTAGGATTCCATTCGGATATTTCTTCAACAAAGACACGGAATTTCTTCTACATGGTGGCGATGGATCAAGGAAATACACTACATCGTTGACACTTCCATTTCCAAGAGACTATATACTCGAATCTGCATAGCCATCGAGGAACGTGCCAATCACTTGTTCTCGACAAAGTGGAAACATCGACCGAGATGCAATGTCGTGATTCATCATTGACCGAACAGCGACGAATCTACTACGGTATCGTCAGTTTAGAAGTCTCAACATGCGGTGTTCGATTACTAAGGATATCGTGGCCATCAAACATGTTGTTCGTCATCTAAGTGGGACTACACCTTCCTAAAGAATATCGTAGTCAAGCGACAAGATGAAAGGGATTATGCATTCTCTGAAGCTGACTTTGAGAATTTGTCTATCAACGACATCGAAGATATGTACCTTGCCAAAGTACAAGGTCGCATGAGACAATTTTCAACCGAAGTACAATGTGAATTCATCAAGTCATTGCTCATCTTCATCAGACGCATAGTCATCAAGGAACGTGTAGAAGATCTTCAGCTGGAAGTTGAATCTTATCAGACCCGTGTCAACTTCACTCCACCTCAACTAGATCTTCCCTACCTCAACCAGCTCTCACAATATACACTCATCAGCAAACCTTTCGGCATCATTTACCGTAGTGAACTACAAAGAAACTGCTTAATGGCATGTAGTGAACTTCACAAGTTTGGGGATCACACTTTGAAGATGGTTAAGGACGGATTGGCATATAGGTTGAAGGACATACGTTAAAAGATTGGGTCTCCTAAGCGATGGAATTCTCAGGATCGCAGGGATGTGAGGAGGATCATCAAGATGATTGATGAAAGGTTGTTTCGAAGGATCGATTCGAGCGATGGAAAGCTTTGTTGGTGGTCGACCCAGATTAACATCACCGGCTATCAGCATACCTGCTCGCACTCTGGCGACATCACCGGACTTCACGGTACCCTTGAATTGTTTCCTTCATTATAAATTTGGATGTGTGATTATATATGTCAATGGCTTGTGCACACATAACGATGTACAACCCGTAATTGTCAAGAAAGGACCACGTAGTGCGCTTGATGCCACAATCCTTATAAAAGGAGCGAAAGCTTCTTACTTTTGAGTAAAACCTATCAAACCTTTCATTTTCAAGGTTTTGCTCAAAAGAACAAGTACTTCCCGTATGTTTGTCAAAACCTCAACCGTTTATATCACTTGTTGAGGGGAGTACTTGAATTAAAACTTTGTTCACAAATTGTTCATAGTGGTCATCTTCCATGAACACTCGAAATGGTCATATTTATTCTCAACCGTTCAAAAATAACATTTTATATGCCATTTTTAGGGGAGAAAATTGTGTGATAAGAAATATGTTGTGCAAAATACAAATGAATCTGTACTTGAGACTTAACCAATGAATTGACGATACTAAACTGTTAGTAACTCGAAAAGACTTGTCTGGACGGGTAATAATTTCAAGCTAGTTCGCTAGTAATGTAAACGTGTCTCGCAAAGGACTTGTCCAAGTAGAAAGTACCATTCGAGATACTCTTGGTAGACATGAACTCGACGGGTATAACAACCTTTCAAGGTTTGTCTACACCTTCAAGGTAGTTATTAGAGCTAGTTGTCACCTAAAAGCGACAATGTAACTCTTTAACTATGCAGCGTAACCGTGTCTCATGGGGATTGTCTATCTCCGGTGGATCAATTCAAAATGTCGCTCTTTCCTCCTTGTGCATTTAAACCGTTAAAACTCTTAAGAACATGTGGAGGGGTATTTATGCAAAATCCTATCTCTCACGATGGTTCAAACATGATTTTCATTTAGAAACCCTTTGAGAGATTCTTCACAACTGTGGTTTTAATGGCAACATAGGTTAGTCATGGAGTTATAAGGTGACTAAGGTTAGGAATAACGTCCTATGATCCGCCAGAGTCGGAGGGATCTACCTAAGGACATCACAAATAGTTAGTACTTAGAAGTCCTTAGGTATGATTATAAAAGGAGAAAATGAGAATCGGAGAAAGAAGGAGTTGAAGAATTAAAAGAAATGCAAAGAAAAGGGTGAAAAGAAATAGCCCTCCAAATTATTCAACTTAGGGAGACACGGGGTTCAATTCATATACTCTTGGTTGTCACTTAGTGACACGGTATTGAAGATTAAAAGTCGTCATGGACCCGATGGCGCATGCACTAAACCTTCTTAGCCACTCAAGTTTTCTCAGCGAAGCTTGTTTCATTCTCACAGGAACCCTACGTAAACTATTGGCTTTCTCTTAGAGATCGTTGGTATTGAAGAAGGAGACCCTCTCCTAGTCTCCGCTCGGAAAACCAAAACGCACTATTGAGTCTAGAACCACGAGATTCATCAAAAGATCTCTTAGGAACACTTGACATTTTATCACTTGACGTTCAACAATAAGAATTTCGGTGATACATTATCGAGTCCTTCACGATCTTAGCAATCTGTCGAGAACGTTTATGAGAGGTTCACATCATGATCCTCGGTGATTGAATGGAAACTCTGCCAGGTCAACATCAAACGACCACGGCGAGTCACCGGTAACTCCCGTGGATTACGTGGAGTGTGTCTCAAACGGTCTACAATCGTGAGGTGATGCTTGGTGTACCTCGGCGACTCATCGAGCGTAGATGTACCCGATACATCGCGTTATCTCACTTGTGGGACTCCAGGTTCGAGAGCGGCCTTTGTAAAATTAGAGTTGTGTTTCACACTATCTTGTTAACACTCTCGAAGTTCAAACTTGTAAGTGCGGAACACCTTATTACTAACCGTTTGAAATGTTTTCTTCTTATGGAAGCTCCGGGCGGGATGATCGTCTTGATTCTTCTCATGCTCACGCCAACATCATCACTAATGGAGTTCTATTCAAAAGCAACACAATCAATTTCATCAAGATTGAATTCCAACGTCAAAGGCGTGTGAGCATGTTGAAGAATGGCGTGGAGACACCGGAGCGGCACAAGCGGACTGAAGCGGACTTGATGCGGAACAACAACATACTATCACTTTCACCACAAAGAACAATGATCAAAGAACAAAGTTAAAGATGACGTCAAAGCATAAGCATTCAAAGACAACTATCTCTACACCGGAGAGATTGTTCGAATCAAGGCAATTCTTCTCACAAGAAAGAAGAATGTCGAAGAGGCGTCGAGCTACTATTACCTCAACGCCTTCACGTTCATCACCAACACTTGAGGGAGATTGTTGGAATCACTCTAAACCATAATCAAGTGTTAGTAATTAATATGTAATAGTTAGCTTTATTATGGCCTTTATGTTTGTTATTAGCCTTAAGCTTATGTAGAAGGCCCATGAGCTTAGGCCCAAGCCCATTAAAGAAAGGATGGAAACTAGGAGTGTTGCCCTAGCTTTCCTCCTATAAATACTCTTATAAACCTTCATTTGAAGGTTGGTTGTTCAAGTTATTCTCTCATTCACATTCTACGCATAACCGGCTCATTCATACGTGTGTGTGTGTGTGTTTTACTTGTTCAATCGCCTTATCTTTTTCTATATTACTTGTGTTTGTAAAACTAGTGACCTAACAATCAGTAAGTTGCTTATTCAAGAAGACTTGAATAAATCTCGGATACATTAACCATCTTGATCCATGAGAGATATGTGAGAGCATTCCATCTAAGATTAGCCTTAAAAAGTTGAACATACGGTTTATAGCCAATCCTACCAGTGCAGATGCAATGTTGGAACCAAATTGCTCCCAAGAAGTACTTTTAGAGCTGATACAATGAAGAAGAACATGTACCAAATACTTCCAATGTGTACTGAATAAGGGTTTCTTGAAAGTTTGTTCAGTTAAGGACCCTTCATATCCAATGTCTCTGAATGTATCCCAAATCAATTGCTTATCAAAAAGAACAACCCCTTCTTCATCATCAAACAATAAATCATCACGAATTGAGGCTTCAGTAACCTTCACAATCTTCCCAGCAACTTTAGCTTGAATATACGAATCATCATTCTCCATATGAACCCTAGCAGTTGCCCAAAATTGTTGAATCCATGGCTCAATGATTTCTGGTTCCACTAAAAGTGCATAACTAATCGGCGATCCAGTGAGAAAATCAATGATGTCATGGAAGATGACATTAGCTTCAGTTTTGTCTAAATTCGCCACCATATTGTGTTTCGAAACTGTATTTCGATTTGCCATGGATGATTTGTTAACTAAGAACGCAGTTGAGTGAAAAATATAGGTGAAAGAGAGAGAAATATGGAAAAGATTATTAGGTATAAAGTTGAGAGGGAAATTCGGAGAGTAGTTATTTATAGGTGAGATTTAAAAAATCACAGCCCTTAATAACAAAGTTACCGTTAGGGAAGTTTACCCCTCAATATTATCGTTGGAACAGTACTTTGATACGACAAACAGTTCTTTCCACGTGTGCAGTACTTTCAAAAGCAGTACTTTCCAAGCAGTACTTTCATATAACCAAAAAGTAGTACTTTCCCATTCTCCTGTTTATAATAGTGATTGTACAATAATTTGTACGACCAGGCCTTCGATTGTGATCGAAGGGTATGAAGGGTGATATGCTTGCGCCAAACTTGTAGTCAATCTGCAATAAGAAATAGTAGACACTTCGTTAAGTGATTGCGCAGGGGTTGGGCCCTGCGAACCACCTCCGGCGTGTGAATAAGTATGTGATATGAGTTATGGATAATATGATGTATGTGAAATCTTGTTGAGTGAACATACCATTGAAATGACTCGTCCAACCTATTTATAGGTGATGAAAATAGCTTGGAGAGTGTTAGCACACGTTTAGGAGATCATGGGGCGTCCCGATTTATGGCAACCGCTAGGGCTTCATCCCCACTATCTCGGACTTGGCGGGAAGCTAAGGACATAGTGGGAGCGATGGGGAAGACCAAGTCAAGGTTCTTATTTGTCTTGGCATCTTCACGGAAGACACCGAAGGGCATAGGCCTTGGTGGCGGATTCCCAGCCGGTAACCATGTCAATGATGAATGGTTTCGCCACCAATGACTTATGAAGAAAGACTTGGGTCTTCGTAATGTAATTTCGACCGAGGCGAAGGGGTCCTTCGACCGATCGGAGGTATGTCATCAAGCCCCAGGTCGAAAGTGATATGTACGAACAAGAAATATTGCTTACGACTCAAAAGTAAAAGCGAAACCTCCCTTCGTCACAAAACAAGCGAAGATGAAAAGTCTTGTTAATATTGAGCGCATTAAATGCATGATTAATCCTAACTACCCTGTTTCCTCGGTAAAGTAAACATCCTTTCAAAATTTAAAAAGGTTTGAAATCCGGTAGAAAAGGGATAGGTCCGGACACGTGTAGGGCTGAGATGCAACATTTGTAGGGTATATAAAATGCAAAAAACAGTAAAACTCTAACAAATAACTCTCGCCCAAAGTTATTAACCTACTAAAATTTTTTCCGATCAAGCCTTAGACCAAACAAGGTAAAGCGCTTCTTCTTCTCTGTATTTCAAATACATTTTATGTTCTTTAGAAGGTAGCATGTCTACCAATAAAAAATTTGTGATAAAACAACAAGGCTGCACACTAACAGGGAGGAGCTTAAAGCGTTCCTCACCGATTATCCCATTCAAAGGAACATAAAATAATGCTACCGAGTAAAAATCAAGGGATATTTGATGCCCCGAAAATTATGTAGGCTCAGATACCCATGCTTTCACCACTTCCAACCTTAGGATACCTTTGCATCCTTTGATCTTAGAATTCCTTCGATATTATGGAGTACATTTCTAGGTTCAACCCTTTTGGCCTAGCCAAGCTTACAACATACATTGTTATGTGCAAAGCTTATGGGTTTGAACCATCCTTGATCGTGTTAGGGTTTTTGAATCTATACCGGGAGGAGATTGGTTGACCTTGGCCAAGAGGGTGAAAGGATGTGCCCATATTGATAGATAGACCTTTTACGAACATAAGGAACTGGAAAGGCAAGTTCTTTTATATCCGGACTACCATTATCCCTCACGGATACTCGCATTGTTAAACCCGGACTTTCAATATGATGAGAAAAGGTTCACGATCCATTGCCTTATCTTGTGAGAAGAAAACCATTGTATCGGTGTTTGGCTCGTCATCCGGTGTTGCCGGACCTTCCACGAGCCAATCTGTTCATGGTGGCATTGCGAAAAGATGGGAGGGATCTCCGTTGGTACTGAGATAATTTGTGATGGAGAAAGTATGTATTTTTAAATTAACATAAGAAACAAAAACTTATCTCTACGATATTTATCTTATTTGCTTCATTGTGCGAGAGATGTCGTTCGGGAACTTTGTTGTGGTGGAGGTGCAAAGAGGTAAGCTTTCTTCAAAGAATCCCCAAGAGACAAGCTATGGCGTGGGCTCCCATCGGTGTCCATAAACAAAGATGAGGTGGAAGCCCGACTGTCGAACTGTATCCTCTGCTCCTCCGTCGAAGGAACCCATATATGTAGAAGATCGGTGGTGGAGAGCGTTCTTGACTCGAGACGAACCGATCTCAGAAGGACCATTGGCCATCGTAGGACCCTCGGCATAGGTGAGAGGGTCCGGCGAGAAAGGTGCCGGTGCTAAGGTCGTGAAATCGATTAAAAAGAAAGCTTATTCTACCTCCTCCTCCTCTCGAACTACCGTGAGAAGAGTGCCGGGGTAAGGCTGTGGTATTTCCAGCCATCGAAGGGCCCAGCGGCGATGATGTCCATGGTAAGTTTCTTTCCTGTGAAACAAAATTAGGTACCAAATATAATATGCTAATGAAATGTACATTAGTTGTAGGACTTCCTGATACGAATGAGTTTCCTTCTCCCCTAGCTTGTCACCAACTCGTGAGCCATGTAATCCCACCTAAGTGGAAGAGGGTGATGGACAACATGTCCATAGAGAGGCTCTGCGATCTTCATGATAAAAGCTATGTTCGCCAGTGCATGCTTGACAACCAACTCAATGCTAGAACAAGGGAATTGATCCGTACTGTTACCAAAGCTCGAGAAGAAATGGATGGTATGCTGAGAAGGGAGAAGGCTAGGGATCAAAAGTATGCAGACCTGGAGAAGAAGTGTGAGGAAGCATTGGAGGATTTTGATAAGAACCCTTGGTGCAAGATCTCGAGTGAGAATGAAAAGCTCAAAGGTCAATTGGCAATGAGCAAGGCTAAGTCGGCGAGTTAGCCGTCGAAGGCTATATGGTTGTTGGCTATAAGGAGCGGATATACGTTCTTTCATCCAAGTGTGGAGGCCTCGAACAAGAGAGGTAAAGTTCTTTGGACCAAGAGATCAAGCTCAGAAAAGGTGGATGGATTGAACCTTCGTGCGAAAATCTTTGAAGAAGGACAGTGGACCTAATAACCAAGGTGATCCCTATATTGCTATGGAACTTTACCATAGCGATGATGTGGGATTGCCATTGGGAATGTGGTGAATCTTGCCATTTTTCATGGCAAGTGTACCACTTTGGAGGAGGTTGCTAAGGCGGGGAACCAATGGTCTTTGGAGAAAATTCCGTACTACGAGGCAACTCATGAAAAGAATATGATGATGCGGGTAATCAATTAACGCTTTAGAGTTCCACTTTCCTTGCGAGATATGACGAAGGACCCAGTGCCTCAATTGAGGGCTGCTAGCCAAGAAGCCAAGCACAGTTCGGCCTCCATCTTCCTCCAGAGGACTCCATCACCCAGGTTCCATCCCGAGTTGGTGATCCCACTCATTCAAGGTTTAATGAAGGCAACCATGTGGTTGTAATTTGATCCCAATGGTATGTACCTGTTTAAAACAATTATCATGTTCCTTTCCGGGCTTCGTGCACGATGAAACAATTAACTTGTGGTTTGTGTAGGCTACGGCCTAAGACAATATTTTATTTTGTTGAATCGTTAAGGGTATGGCTGTTTTAGACTAGTTAAACTAGTCATTAATCTACAATGAAGCCACTAGGGCTCGAATTTTGCCATGTGTGATTCTTCTCATTTTATTTTTACTTATGTAAAAATATTTGTTACAACCTAAGGCGTATGGTAGATACATAGCCTCATTGAGTGTAGTTACTTCACCAAGAATATTAGCAATCGTATAATTTAGCTGGCGGCGGAGGGTGCGACCCAATCCGTCTTCATCCTTTAGGCGTGAAAGGCTTGAAATACCTTAAGGCCATATAGGAAAGTTAATGTGAAGTTGAGATGGATGTTATGCATGTGAGCAAGACATGTTGTTTAGTCTTTGTACATCCTTCGACATTGAAACTTATAAAGCGACTTGGTGGACAAATCTTTGTTGTATTGAGCGAAACAAGAGATTTGAGGGAAATGTGTTATTATCATTAAGTGGGTAGGGAGGATTAAATCATTTTAAGAAATGAATACTAGGCGCCTACCATTAATGCTTCTTTCCTAAGTGAGAAGAATGCAAATACATTGATTGAAAGCAAATAAAATGTGTCTTTAGACATTGTAAGTTTCATACGTAGAACTTACGAAGAGTAGTGCCATTCGGGTTCTATCAATAGCGTCTCCTTCTAAGGTTTCCGACTTGTAGCTCCGTTGCCATAGGCTTCCTTAATAACGTAGGGTCCTTCCCATGTAGGTTCTAGTTTATCACGGTACTCGACTTTACTTGCGCTATTGAGTTGGAGGACATATTCCTTGGTTTGAAAGTCGAAGGCTGACTCGCTTGTTATAGTACCTTTCAATCTTTGCTTGTGGATAGCCTCTCTAATGGAGGCTATTTCCTTCGTTCTTCAAGTAGGTCCAAGTTACTACGAGTCTTTCTTAGATTGTCTGCTGCTTGAAGTTCATGACCCTTCTGTTTGACACT
This sequence comes from Chrysanthemum lavandulifolium, assembly GCA_022545495.1. Classification (NCBI taxonomy): domain Eukaryota; kingdom Viridiplantae; phylum Streptophyta; class Magnoliopsida; order Asterales; family Asteraceae; genus Chrysanthemum; species Chrysanthemum lavandulifolium. Next base: position 231,245,899 of record CM040242.1, on the reverse strand, counting down.
TACTTACGAAGGGATGACAACTTCCGTGCCGTATGTCAAGGTGAAAGGTGTTTCTCCGTGACTTGACTTCGTGTCGTTCTATGTGCCCGAGTACTTGAGGTAGTTGATCTACCCAACCGTGATGATTGTATCCCACCTTCGTTCTATTCCTTGTATGATGTCTCTGTTGGTAACTTCTACTTGACCGTTACCTTGAGGATGGTAAGCGGAGTGAAGGATTGTTTGATATTCGGACCCACGCAAAATCTTGGGAATACCCTTGAAAACTTCTTCCCATTATCTCGAAATGATGATGTGAGGTACTCGAACCGACGGATAATATGTTCCCACAAAATTTTTCCATGTGTCTTCACATGATGGATGCGAAGGCTTCGCTTCCACCCATTTGGTGAAGTAATCGATGGCTACGACCAAGAACTTTACTCCTCTAGGAGAAACGGTAGAGGGCCTACAATATCTATCCCCATTGGTTTGAAGGGCCATGCGGACGTTCTGAAGTCATATCTTGCTTTGGTAGCCTTGGGACTCTTGAGTGGACTTGGCAGGCTTCACACTTACGAATGATGTCGGCGGCGTCTACGTGCATCGAAGGCGATAATATCCGACCCTCATGACTTTGGAGACAACGGGCGGGGTCTGCGTGAAGTCTGCAGGATCCTTCATGCACTTCTTGGATGATGTTGGCGGCTTGCCTTGGTCCTACAGACGGAGCCAAGGGATATAAAAGATCTTACGTATAAGTAATTTCCCATGATCTGTCTTGTGGTGCTTTGATGCGCACCTTCGAGCCAACCGGATCCTCCGTGATCGCCACTTATTAGATATTCTCTAATTGGAGTCATCCAATTCGAGTCTTCCTCAATATTACGTCGACACCTCCTTTCGGACGATGGACCTATCTGCCAATACTTGACCAAAACTTCCTTTGTTAAATGAGCAAATGCCATTGATGCCGGTTGCTAAGTGCATCCGCCTTCTTGTTTTGGTTTCTTGAACATGCTCTATGTTGTAAGATCACGAACCCTTGAGCATTTCTTTGGCCTTATCCGGATATTGCTTGATCACGGGTTGTCTTGCCTCGTAGGAGCCTTTTATCCGGTTGGCCACTGGTTGTGAGTCAACAAAAGCGATAAGTCTTCCACTTCCATATCTTTGTGTCGAGACTGCTAACAAGGCTTAGTACTCCGCTTCCTTTGTTCGTAGCATCGAATTGAAACGAAGTGCGTAAGTGTATTCCTTCCCTTTGGGATCAGCGAGCATGAGACTGCGCGGAACCATCGGAGCTGGAGGCTCCGTCGATATAAAGTTTCCACCCTTGATTGCCTTAGCGGGCTCCTTTTCAACAACCTTTTTGTCATGTTTCGGTTCGAAGGGTGTTTACGCTAAAAGTCGCCAATATTTGCCCTTTGACCGAGCTCCTACCCTTGTATTCAATATCATGTTCTCCTAGCTCGATAGCCCGTTTAGCTATCCTTCCGTTCTCCGGCTTTGAAAGTATCTCGCAATTGGCTTGTCGATGAAATGCGGTTATGGGGTGAGCTTGAAAGTACCTTGAGGCGTCTCGCGGCATGAATTAAAGCCAAAATTAGCTTCTCTAATCTTTGGATAATTTAGCTCGACTCCTGTAGTACCCTACTAACGTATATAGGGATTTGCTTCTTCTCCCATTCGCGCCAATAACACGGTGATGCTTTTGAAGGAGGCTGCAATATACATGAACAACACTTAGCCTTTGATTGGGGCCGTAAGTGTAGGTAGAATAGTCATGAGCTCCTTGAGCTTTTGAAAGGCATACGCATCTATGCTCCATTGGAGCGTGTTTTTGTCCGTGCATCCTTTGAGTGTTTTGAAGAGCGGCAAAGATCCATCGCACCCTTCGATAAGAACACGCTAAGGTTGCTAGCTCTCCGTTAAGACTTTGCACTTCCTTTAGGGACTTAGGAGGCTGCAAATCTGTGATGGCTTTGACTTTCGAAGGATTGGCCTTAATACCCTGCTTATGATCAGATGCCCCAAAAATTGTCCTTCTTCCACACCAAATGAACACTTCTTGGGGTTTAATTTTATATTGATGGTGCGAAGCTGATCGAAGGTTTCCTTGATGTCGGAGAGCATATCCTCCTCCGATCTACTCTTAATGACCATATCATCTACGTAGGCCTCCAGATTCCTACCTATTTGCTTGTGGAAGGCTTTGTCCACCAATCGTTGGTAGGTGGCACTTGCATTTTCAAACCAAAGGCATCTTTTGTAATAGTAAACGCCTTTTCCTATAAAAAGGCATCTTCTCTTCGTCTTCTTGACCATTTGTATCGATGGTAACCTTTATAGCGTCTAGGAAACACTTTAGCGAAACCACGACAAGGATTCCACCTTCAATCAATCTCGGCGGAGGTAGCGATCCTTGTGAACTTTTACATTGGCTAAAATGTGATCCGAACTTGGCCTTGAGATCATCCAAATTCACAATGCTACCGGTTTTGCCGTTCCACCATATTCGACGGAGTCTCGTAGGGTGTATGTAAACATATGACAAGCGACATGCATAACCCACTTCGCATTCTAATAGCCCTTCAAACAAGTGTAAAAGTTATCCGGATCCCTTTTCCATCGTAGGTACCAATATGCGCGGGCATTTTCAACCCATCGGGAAAGGGTGATCTTCATCCATCTTACGAAGGCATTGTGGAGCCCATGGGCTCCAATAAAAGCGATTATAAGGTGGCATGTAGGTAGGGACAACATTATGCGGGATATGATTTGGAGGTAATCCAACGGGGTTTTGGTTGACATATTGAGGGTAGCGGTAGGTATATAAGGTGGGTAACTTCCTACAGAGTCTGAAGGGTATATCATAGGTTGTCCGTAGGGCATACTTCCGTATGGTTGAGTGGCGGGGTTACTAGCCTGCCCGTTGGGTGGGGATAAACCCCTTGAGGGTAGATTGAGCACGAAAGGAGGGTACATACCATGAGGAGGAAGATTTCCTCCCATTCATTTGAGGTGGATCGCCTTCTCGCGGATCGCGAGAAGGCTGCAGTGGAACCCGCAGTTCTTCCCGGATGAGCCGCCAAGAGTGGTGGCAGATTAACCTCCGTAGCCTCCCTTGGTGACTCCTTCCATTGGAGCCTTCTATCGTGCCTTCCGCCTTAGTCGGAGCCCTCTCGGGCGTCTTCAAAACAACCGACCTTCCGCTGGGCCTTGATGATCGAGACCCTATCCTTGCGCGGCGAGTAGTCCCGGAGCCAAGGGCCTAGTCTCCATTTCAACTCTTCGTCATACTCATCGCTGGTATTCTAACTCCTTCGCATCTCCAGCGTTCCGAGCTTGCCTCCTTGAGCTCTTAGTAAAGATTCTAATGCTTGATGTTAGCTTCAACAAATCTGGGACTAATTCTTGGTTGCAGGTTAGGCGAGGTTGAAGCATGGTTGTTGGGGTTATTTGGGGTGAGATCATATGGTAAAAGTGGATGCGGTTATGTTGGGAAGGTTGTTAGGATCGTTGATTGAATTGGTGTCAAGGTCGAGAAACCCGGTGGAGGTGTATCTTCTCTTCCTTGAGTCATGCCGTAAAAGTAGTGAGAGTGATTGTTGGGTGTAAGTTTGGAATAACGAGACCAATAGTAGCGGGTCCCACGAATGGCGCCATGATTGTACAATAATTAAATGCGACCGGGCCTTGATGGTGATCGAAGGGTATGAAGGATGATATGCTTGCGCCAAACTTGTAGTCAATCGCAATAAGAAATAGTAGACACCGTTAAGTGATTCTTGCGAGGGTTGGGCCTGCGAACCACCTCCGGCGTGTGAATAAGTATGTGATATGAGTTATGGATAATATGATGTATGTGAAATACTATGTTGAGTGAACATACCATTGAAATGACTCGTCCAACCTATTTATAGGTGATGAAAATAGCTTGGAGAGTGTTAGCACACGTTTAGGAGATCATGGGGCGTCCCCGACTTATAGCAGCTGCTAGGGCTTCATCCCACTATCTCGGACTTGGCGGGAAGCTAAGGACATAGTGGGAACGTGGGGAAGACCAAGTCAAGGTTCTTATTTGTCTTGGCATCTTCACGGAAGACACCGAAGGGCATAGGCCTTGGTGGCGGATTCCCAGCCGTAACCATGTCAATGATGAATGGTTTCACGCCACCAATGACTTATGAAGAAAGACTTGGGTCTTCGTAATGTAATTTCGGTGAGGCGAAGGGGTCCTTCGACTGATCGGAGATGCGTCATCAAATAGCAAACACTTCAAATAAACATGAATTTCCTCCCTCAAGCAATGCATGGGACTATACTTACACTAAATAGTCCTCCCTCAAATCTGACTTAGTAACTAATATACTCAAAACACACAGATGATACTCCTTGTCTCTGTCATGCTTACGAACAACCACTATCAACAATAAAATGATCTTTTAAGCTCCTCTTACGGGTTGCCTGTCTAATAAGATGAAAGAGTTAGTTGCTTTGAGGAACCCAAGCCATTCTTGACTTGTGTTCCCCTTGTGGGTGACATACTTACATTACGTAAGTATGTAGTCTCCACTATTTTTAAAGCATGATCGATGTTATCTTTTGATTCAAAACTTGTGGATTTTCAACAAAACTTTCTTTTCAACTAAATTCTCTTTTCACCCTTATTTCTTTGAAAGTCTTGTTTGTTCCCCATCGATACTTTCTTTCTTAACCCAACATTTTGTAACCACGGTGTAGGACTCTTTGATCTAGCTACTCTTTTGGGTTATAACGCCTTCTAGATTGATAATAATTTGATCTCCTAGGCTTTCCATTCCAAAAGTGTTTTAGTACCTTGATTGTTTGAAAATCTAGCGATGCTTTGAGAAGTCTTGCTTGAGTTCTCTGAAAATTATTTGAAGAGTCTTGGCGGTTTTGAAAAAGGTCTTCTACGGTGAGGATACCTATAGTCTTGTGAAAAGTTGCTATGGTTAACCCTATTTGAATGATTCGGTTGGTTTATTCTCTACAGGCTTATGGTTGGTTGATCATTCTTTGGGAATTTACTTATGTACTACGAGTGAAAGTCACGATGCTTAATCGGATGATCGGGACTATAACAAACAAAACATAATTTTGACCCAAACTCCCAAAATTTCTTCCTTTATGTCTATGACCAAAACTATTACATCTTCTAGGTGAATGATTAAAAGCTGTTTTGACCAAAGTTATCCAAAAAAGGTTTAGCATTATTGTGAAAAGGTTTTCTTAAAGGTACTGCTTGAGGTGTAGCAGTACTTTGAGGTGAAAGTACTGCTTGGATTTTAGCATCATCTACCTTAGGTGTCTCAACTGTTTTTTTTGGGGTTTCAGACCTAGATTGACCAATAAGCTTCTTTCTAAACTCTACGTTGTCTACACTAAAATGAGAAACATCAAGTCTAATAGGTTGATGACTACCAGTGGGATGTGGGACAGCATGATAACCCTTGTCTTTCTTATATTCAGAAGGTGGTTCACTAAATGATTCCTCATTACTAGATGTGTCAACATAGTTAATAAGTTCATCATCACTAGTGGTTATATCCTCAAAATCAAGGTCATCCTTATTACTAGGTAGGTTTTCTTCTATGCTATCAAATCCATACAAAACCTAGTCCATCCTATTGTAAGCCCTTCTCTGTTTTTCAACATAAGTGACATGAGAAAGACCAGATTCTTTCAAAGCGACAAACTTTGCTAACAATTCATCTCTCTCCTTAGTCGGTTTCTCAATTTGAAATCTTACAATTTAACTTCCATTCACTTAGTTTTAGCGATAATCATGTTGTTCATACTTTTACGCCCAAGCCATTTCATTATTTTCATGTGTTAAGATTTTGGCTTCCATTGACTCTAAGGTTATTTGATAACACCTACCTCGAACCTAGCCCTTATACAATTATCTCTTTCAATCACATAACTATTAAGTACTTTTGATAAAAGTCATGACACTTAGAACATACCTCGAGATAGGGGGTGAGCTTGGTGAAGTAGCTACCATAGCAAGTAGAACAGGATCATCTTCACACTCCATGCTCTAGTCAAAGCTTCCATAACCATCTTTAGACTCCATAGCAAAGATGTCGGGTTCCTCATCAAAAGTTGTGCTCGGTCAAACTCTTCCAGAATCCTCCATACTACCATACAATGAGTTCTTGGTTCATCATCAAACTCGGCCTCCAGTCAACCTCGATAGATTCTCTTGAGCAACCAAAGCTTTTGTTTACGTAATAGGAATTTCTTTCAACTCTAGCTTTGGTTTCTCACCATCTGTTTGCTTGATATTTAGCAAACACGCATTCCTTGCAAAATGTCCGGTCTTTTGACAATTGAAGCATTCAATTTTGGATTTGTCAAAAGTGATTCCTGCTTGGTTTGAAGTCAATGCCTCTTCTGTCTTCTTCATAAACTTCTTGATCCTTGCGGTGATCATAGCAACTTGCCACCGATATCAATTTCTTCAAGAGCATCCTCTTGATCGTGAGAGATCTTCTTCGTAGGTGACGGTAAAGTAGCTTGCTATGCAAAGAAAGAGCATCTGACGTCATCCGAGTGGATGGTAGGTGTTGATGTGGCTTCTTGAGCAAAGATGGGGTAGAATAGGCAGCGATTACTTTGAGTAGGAGAAGCGATACTTTTAGTGGAATCGCCTCTCTTTCGAGATGACAAAAGGCAATCTTGTGAGATTTTGAACTAGTTTGGCCATTCATCTCATGCTCATACACCTTGAGATGATTTTAAAGATCATCAAAGTCCATAACATCCAGACCAGGTTGTCCTCTGATCATAGTAGCAATCACATGCCATGTCGATGGCAAACTCTGTTGGGTTTTTGGTTCCTTGGATCAAGAATTATTCTAAGTATTGGAACCACGGACAAAGTTGATAAAACCACGGACAGAAGAATGGAACCACTGATGAAGACAAACCGCGGCTAGTAGTATTGTGTAACCACGGATATTGTATTGTAACCACTCCTAGTCTTGTATAGTCGGTTTTGTATTCTGTATTAGATAAATATGGAAAATATATTTATCTTGTAGGTTACGTATTGTATTATGTAAAGGACTCCTTAGCCTATAAAAGGAGGTCCTAGGTTAGATTAGATATATGTATGTTTTATATCTAAGGTCGATACACTTCAAGGTTGTAAAACCCTAATCTTGGTTAGAGTATTAGTATTAATAATAATCTTGAGGTGTTGAATGTTTATTGTTCTTCTTAAGATTAAGTATTAAATTCCGTGATACTTAATAAGTCTTTGTTTAAAGTCGGTTTCTATATTAGATCGTTTGCTCATTTGGGATCAATGAGTGGTATCGAGCTTCGATCTAGAGCGTAACCAAGAGGAAGTTCATTAGCTCTATTCAAGAAAGCTAAGATGTCGTGAAACTCACATGGTGATTGCATCAAAAGTACCCATGCTCAAGCATGGTGAGTATCAAATCTTGAGAATGTGAATGAGGCAATACATTCGTATGATTGACTATGCCATCCGGGATATTGTTGAAAAGGTGATACTCTTCCTAAGAAGGGTGATGATGGTAAAGAGATAGCTATTGTTAGTGAAATCGACAAGGCTAAAAGGAAGCGGAGATCAAAGCTCACGGTATTCTCTCATGGGAATACCTAATGAGTATGATTTGGACTTTGAAAGATATGAGTCTCGCTAAAGAGTTCTTGGATGCTCTTGAGACAAGGTTTCTTTGGTAATGAAGCTACTAAGAAATCAAGGAAGAATATGCTCAAGCATCGACTTGAAAACTTCAACGCTTTAAGTGGAGAGAAACTTGATGGCACTTATAACAGGCTTCAAAACTTATCGACCAATTGAAGTCGGTGGACTACAATTTTATTCAAGAAGATATTAATTTGAAGTTCATTAGAAGTTTATCTCACAGAATGGGCGGTTCATACAATTGTGTGGAGAAATAAGGAAAACTTTGATAAGATGACTCGGACAATCTCTACAACAACTTGAAGGTTTATGAGTGCGAAAATAACATTCTTGGTGCATCTTCTTCTAATCAAAATATTGCTTTTGTTTCCACTAATCACAAGAGTTCACAAGATGTATCCACTGCGCCTATGGAATAACCACGGCTATTGCAAACAATACCCTTTATTAGTGATAATGTCGATGATGGTGCAATTTGTGCTTTTCGGTGATTTAACTAACGATTATTCTTGTTTTAAATCAAGATCTAGATCAAATTGATCACGATGATCTTGAGGAGATTAATCTTCAATGGCAAATGGCAATGTTGACTCCCAAGCAAGGAAGTTTCGAGAAGGATGGAAGACGAGGTTAAGTATGATGGTCAAAGGAGGTGGATTCGACAAAAGCTAGATGGAGTGCTTTAGCGCAAGAAGAAGGGTCACTTTGCTGGGAATGTCGAGCTCTAAGATAATTGAAGGCATTAAGAAGACCATTGAAGAGCACCTTCATCTTGACTTTGGTTGCTCAAGATGGGATTGGTGATTATGGTGGGTGATCAGTTGAAGAAGGTCCCAATGCATCTTTTCTTGCTAGTGAAACTTCAAAGAGCATAACTTTGCTCTTATGGCCTATCTTCATCTTACGGTTCGATTACGAGGTATCCAATGATTCTAAATCTTCTACTTGTTCTTTTAAATCATGTCATGATAACTTAGAATCTCAAAAAGCTATCACTGAGAGTTTAAGGAAAGAAGTAGAAAGACTGTCTCTAGACAACCTAAGTTATAGAGAAGGTCTAGAAAGTGTTGAAGAAAGGCTCAATTACTGTATCAAATGTGAGTTTGAGTATGTTAATAAAATTAATATACTAGGTAGTGAAATTGATCTTAAGGATAGGGAGATTAAGATGCTTAAAGAGAAACTAGAACAAGCAGAGAGTGTAAAAGTACAAGCCCTAAAAGAAAAAGAAAAACATGTTGTTAGGGTTGCTAAAACACAATATGCTTCTGATCTAGTAAATAAAATAATAGGTCAAAAATTGTTCAAGGATGGTACTGGCCTAGGTTCAATGATATGCCACCACCATCACTTATGAAACATGCACCACCTGAAAAAGAGCTCTCATTTAGCAGTGAATTTAGTTTCAACAAACCTGTAGGTGAGACTAAGATTGAATCACCTGAGATAGGTTCTGATAAGTCATCTGATGCTCCCACAATTGAAGATTACGAATCAGATTCTGAGGAAGATAGATTTGAATCAACTAAGCCTGATGAGATAGAGAAAGTTAAGAAAGTTGATTCTAAACAAGCCAACCTTGTACCGATTTGGAGCTCAAATTGCTAAGAAAGTAGTTGAGTACAAGGAAGTACCTAGGGAACAGATGAAAAGATACATACCTAGGGGAAACCAGAGAAACTTCAATGGACTAATTTCAAACAGATTAGGAGATGAGTTTCAATGTGTTAAAAAGGCTTGTTTTACATGTGGTAGTTTTGAGCACTTACAAAGAAATTGTTATAAAAGCAGACCACAAGTTTGGAATCATTGGAGGAGGGTAAATCATCAAAACTTTTCAAAGAAAACAAACCTCATCCTAACAAAAAATGATTCCTAGGGCGGTGTTGATGAGGAATGGGAATACAAAATCAATAGTCATCTTTGCACCTAAATGGGTTCCAACCATCGCTAAGCAAAATGTAAACACGGCTAAGCAAAATCAAACCATTTGCTAAGCAAAATATCACCACCGATACAAAAGAAGTTTTAAAAATTCCAAAGGTGATAATCGACACGGTGGTTGGAAACCATTTTATATTGTTAAGGCCTTAGCTAGTTGGTAATGGAAGCCTAAGACCAAGGTTTTACATCATGTCAGCTGTGCATCAATGGACCTAAAGAAATTTGATTATGTTGATGCACATGGCGACCCAAGTCGATATTGGCTTGGGTCCACAAAGAACTAATTTGTTTAATTTCATGTGCGGGGTAATCTACAAGATGAGCTAAAAGATAAAGGAGTTTTTGATAATGGTTGCTCGGGCACATGACTTGGGATGGGAGCAACCTAGAAGATTTTGAAGCTTTTGATGGAGGATATGTGGCATTTGGTAATGATCCAAAGGGAGGAAAGATACTTGGCGAGGCACAATCGAGCAGGGAACTTAGACTTTGAAAAGTCTATACAGTCTGAGGACTTAAGTATAATTTATTGATGTTTCTCAAATGTGTGATAAGAAAAAGCGGGTACTTTTGGTGGCCCGAGTGTGTGGTGTTGTCTCCTAATTTTAAAATGCACGATGAGAAGTATATCTGACTTAGGGTTCCTAGGAAGGAAAACATATATTGTTTTAATCTTAAAGATGTTCTTCCCAATAGGTCCTTAACTGCTTTGTTTGCTAAGGCATCGATAGATGAGTCAAAGTTATGGCTTAGAAGGTTAGGTCACCTCAATTACAAAACAATCAATAAACTAGTAAAAGGAAACTTAGTGAGAGGTTACCTTCTAAGGTTTTTGAGTGTAAGGAACGTGTGTGGCTTGTCAAAAGGAAAACAACATAGAGCTTCTTGTAAGACCAAAGCTGTTAACACCATCACACAACCACTTGTTTATGCTTCATATGGACTTATTTGGACCTACATTTGTTAAAAGTTTGAACCATAAGCGGTATTGCCTTGTTATCACCGATGATTATAGTAGATTTTCTTGGGTATACTTTTGGTCGCTAAGAGTGAGACTAGTGAGATCCTCAAGAGTTTCATTACTAAGATAGAAAATCTAGTAAATCATAAGGTCAAGATAATCGAGATGTGATAATGGGCCGAGTTTAAGAATGATGTGATGAATCGATTACGTGTAGTTAAGGAATAGAAAGAGCAGTTTAGTGTTGCTAGAACACCACAACAAAATGGTGTGGTGAAAGGAAAAATAGGACACTAAACCCTTTCCTAAGCATGGTTTCTTTGCAAGATCACTTCACAAA